>OY804607.1:37159821-37678697 GCA_963680895.1 Fragum sueziense | reverse complement strand
GTAACAAAAAGCAAAATGTACCATCCGAGTACTATTACACTTTAATTGACCAAACAGAGAAAATTGAAATAACCGAAAAGGGTCTTGTCATTTATCAACCAAACATTAACTAAATGTAAAAAATACATTTGCTGAAAAAGGCCAAGTATTGAAACAGCTTTATTTCGTTATTTAGGGTATGCGCAGTAAGTTGCGCAGTAACAACTGGAGGATCTGTCCTTAAATATCAATTGAATTGAACAAAACAGTGGCTCATATCATTTTGGTTCAGGTGAGCGATATAGGACCATCATGGTCCTCATGTTGATAATTGGCATTTTTGCAACATCAACATGTGTTGGTTTGTCTGCTAATTTTTTTGTTCGCTCAATTTCTCATTTGATGAGTTCACAGTTCACTTCTTAAAATGCACAAACACAGCGCTTCTAGGAGTATGACCATTTTCAGTTATTTTCTAGTTCAAATTAAACGCATTTCGACTGAATATTTTAAGGAATTCGTGGCTGTGGAGCGATGTAGGCCCACCAAAGCTTACAAGTTTTAGCCTGCTAAGCCTTTCAATTTGAATCAGTCTGGAACTTAACGACCAATAACACAGTTTATAATCACGTGACCCAGAATTTTCGATAATCTTCAATATCTTTTTAGTCCCCTACCGGCGAAGCCGAAGGGGACTTTAGGTTTGCACTCTGTCCGTCAGTCAGTCCGTCAGTCCGTCCGTCCGTCCGTCCGTCCGTCCGTCTGTCCGTCAGTCCGGTGAATTAGTTTTCCGGACTTTTTTTCTGAACGTGGGTAGCTATTGAGCTGATTTTTGGTATGTAGACCCGCATTGATGAGTTACAGAACAAGTTTGAGTTTCGTTCCGCTCCAGTGATTTTTGAGGGAAATATGGATGCTGGACTTAGAAAATTACTGGGAAATTACAGTTTTCCAGACTTTTTTTCTCAATGCTGGCAGCTATTGAGCTGATTTTTGGTATGTAGACCCGCATTGATGAGTTACAGAACAAGTTTTAGTTTTGTTCCGGTCCAGTAATTTTTGGGGAAGATATGGATGCTGGACTTAGAAAATTTCTGGGAAATTACAGTTTTCCAGACTTTTTTCTTAATGCTGGCAGCTATTGAGCTGATTTTTGGTATGTAGACCCGCATTGATGAGTTACAGAACAAGTTTGAGTTTCGTTCCGCTCCAGTGATTTTTGAGGAAGATATGGATGCTGGACTTAGAAAATTACTGGGAAATTACAGTTTTCCAGACTTTTTTTCTTAACGCTTGCAGATATTGAGCTGATTTTCGATATATGAACACATATTGATGGGATACAGAACAAGTTTTAGTTTCGTTCCGGTCCAGTGATTTTTGGGGAAAATATGGATGCTGGACTTAGAAAATTTCTGAGAAATTAGTTTTTCAGACTTTTTTTTCTTAATGCTTGCAGCTATTGAGCAGATTTTTGGTATGTAGACCCGCATTGATAAGTTACAGAACAAGGTTGAGTTTTGTTCCGGTCCAGTGATTTTTGGGGAAGATACGGATGCTGGACTTTGAAATGTTTTGGGCTTCTTTTTCTTAACACATATATAAAGCTGGTAGGGGACTTGGTATTGTTTTGCAATACTTCAGAATGCTTGTTTAATACTTGACCAATTTGAATTCGGTTTGATGCAGGAAAGGTGGGGAAATGCCAGGAATAAGCTTGACGTGTTGTGTTTTTGAAATATCCACTGATAAAAAAGTTACTGAAGATAAACCAAAATTTTGATTTATCTTCAATATTTTTTATCAGCTAATTTTTCAAATAATCAATTACGTCCATCTAATGCGTGACGTCTGTCCACATTCTCTGCTTCAGACCGAATTCATATCGGTCCAGTATTTACAAAATGATTGAGGATTTTCTAAAAATCCTGTATCACGTGATTATCCACCGTGAATAAATGATTTCTGAACTTGACAAATGCATCTCGTTTGTTGTAGGAGTGTGCTTGGAGAAGAACTGTTCAGGCCAGGATGTATAGTGATGACTCGAAGTCGAATAAAACATTGAAGACCCTGGGTTTTATTCAAAAGAAGCTTGAGAGAGGAAATGTATCGAAGCTGAGGAACATTACATCATTACCCAAATTCCCATCAATTAGCGGAAAGGAAAGTTTTGTTGGTCTAGAAGTTGCAATTGTAAAATCGAATTTGTTAATGCTTGCTGCTTCCTCAAAATCGGAGGAGTTTTTGCGTTTAGTTAATCCACATCAACAGATTTATCCACCGACAGCAAGATATATAGGTGCTGAATATGATTTGGAAACGGACCAATTAATAGCGGGTGGAAAGCCTATTAAAACTTTTGAAGAAGAAGAGGCATTATCCGACTTATTAGATTTTCTGAAAAGACAAAAAGATCCTGTATTAATAACATGGAAAGGGGCCTCGAAAAACAGACACCTGGAATTACACAGGGTTTTAAGGAATTACCCATCACTGTATTCTGATATAGTTTCCACTGCCCCCGGTCACGTGGATTTGTTAGAAATGGTCAAGACTATAGGAGTATATGAAGGTACAAGTCTACAAACATTGTTTGAGAGTGTGGAAAAGACAGACTGGAAGATAAACCATCCTGTGTCTACAGCAGTTGGTACACGTCTGATGTTTTCTCACTACTTGCCTAAAGGTGGAGGCGAACTGTTACTATTTGATAGGCCTTCGCGTTTTTATCAGAGTACTGACTTTTTTTATGCTATAGGTACCTATGATGATTTGGTACTTAACAAGAACTTGAGTTTAGTCACACAAGTACTTTTAGGTCGATCTGGTATAGGTCTTGATCATTTGATGTTCATAAAACGTCAAGGTTGTGACAGATCTGCATTTGATAAATATTTATTAGAACGTGGAATAAGACAAAAAGAAATTGACCATCTTTATAAAATAATATGAACCATAATCTGGCATATTCCTGCAAAAGTATTTTGAGTGCATTTAGATTTCATAGCAGTTTTGTACAAAACAGTTTTGTACAATATCCTCGAAATGTTTCCCCCAAATAAGTAAGGATTTACTTTGCTATAGAGAAGTTTGGACTGTAGAGTCACAGGTCCCACTGGGCCCGAATTTCGAAATATTCGTAATGCTTCGGCAGAGCGCATTGTCACCGATTTACTACGAATTTAAGCCGATTATTTTCCCCTATCCATGGATGGGGCGTATTTTCTTAAAGATCTAATACCAGTTTATTCCGTCGCGGTAGTTCATCGGCGAGAACCTGGAGAATTCGTAGTGCATCGCCGTTATTCCTTGTTCATCGCCGAATCAACCCTTTCCCAAACAATACCTGGTTTTGACGTCCCTAATAGAAATAGCTTGGGAAAACATTGAGACAAAAAAAAATAACTGCTGATAACCAGCAGTTTCTCCCTTTGTCTCAATTTTTTCTATGTCATATTTTACACAAATTCTATCTTTAATAACTTCTATTTTGTCATTTGTGGCATTCTTTGAAGTGGATCACCCTAAAAATTTGTCGTTTGGGAAAGGGTTAAGTACGACCAAATATGGCAAATCTGTCGCCGAATAACCCCGATTTACTCACCCGAACAGGTGCGACATACATGTACCCCCTGTCTCACTGACCCCGATTTAATTCCGATTTCAAAAATTTCGAAATCGGACGGCAATCTGGTTACTCTGGGAGACCCGTTGTTCATCCTGATTGAAATCGGCACCAATTCAGGATAAGAAATAAATCGGGACAAAAATTTCAACATGTGCATTTTTTTCTTTTGATTTCGAAGATCATGGTAAAATCGGTGCACCTTGTATTAAGTCGTAGTTATTCGGGTTAGTAAATCGGGGTTATTAAGCGACAAATTTGGCTATACATAAATATTTCGGCGATTATCAACGAATAATGGCGATGCACTACGAAAACTCCCATTTTTCGCCGATGAACTACAGTGACGAACAAAATGGTCTTATAAGAAAATACGCCCTATCAATTGATGGACGGAGCAGAACGGCTCTAATTCGTAGTAAATCGGTGACAATGCGCTCTCCCGAAGCACTACGAAAATTTTGGAAATCGGGCTCAGTGGGACCGGGGTGTTAGTACGAGGTGCACCGATTTTACATAGGGAGAATTATTTGCGCACGTTGAAATTTTTGACCGGGGGTTTAGACAGGAAATGTTTCTTCGAATGCGAAAATTACTTCCATAGTCTATCAAATCCTATGGCGTGGTCTATGGGTACAAATTGAAACACTTTGTAGCGCGCAAGTGGTCCGCTCGCGCTCTGGGGAAGCTGCGATGGTGGCTCGACGACCCGACTCTCATGGTGTTGGATGGCTAGTGGGAAATAAGGGGGGGTTTGGACTTCACAAAAAAAAATAATTGCCAAAGAGGAAAGGGTTAATTTCAATCTCAAAATGCAGGGCTAAAATCAAGAAGCAAAAGACAAAGATTCAGTTTAAACTTTACCAAAATAATTAATATTTCAACAAAAGATACAATAATAATCTAGATCAAAGTCAACAATTCAGAAAATTCAATAATAAATGCTAAAGTCAAAGCCAGAAAGTCTTATCTGCAATTTAATTCTAATTCCAAGACAAAACCAAAGACAAAATAAATAGGACTGCAAATTTAGATGCTTAAAACTAATTCAGAATTTATTCCAAAGTCAAAATAAAACAAAAAGAAACTAAAAAAGAATGTTTTCAAATACCTAAAATAATTCTACATGTTTCCTTTCCAAAGTTTAGAAGTGAAGTCAGTAAAAATCTGTGGGAAGACCGTATTTATACGAGGATTAATACGAGGTTCCGACAGTGTCGTCTATCATTATAAGCCAATCAAGACGCCGAATTCTTCCCACAGTGTTAGGGAAAAATGCTGGAAAAGACCCCGCATTTCCAGCAAAATTCCCGCATCATGTGGGAAATGGTGGGAATTTGACACCCAGTGCAGTAAAAGTGCATTTCTAGGGACTTTTTCAATGAAAGCTACACAAATTACATACTACATACATAGAGAAATGATTAATCTACGATTCTAGCTTATAAACATAAGAAAATAACTAGTAATAAGGCTAAAAACGAGTTGCAAAGACAGATGACAGCTCTAGAAAAGTTTCGTCGTTGGGTTCTAGTCTAAACAAATCCCATCATGCAATGCGAGATGTAAACAAACAACATGGTGGCCATTAAACTTTGTCAAGCGCTGATGAAGCAAAAATATTACAATTTGTCTTTATACAGATAAACTAATGAACGACAACAGGTAATTAATGTATCTTCGTAAAATATGAACATAAAACTATTGATTTGTGTATTAACAACTGTCTACGACTGTTCTAAGGGATTTTAGCTTTGATGCAAGTTGAGTGCAAGCGACCTTGTTTGGCAGATCGAGAACTAGGTCACTACATTACCCCCCTGTTGGTGTGCCAAAGCTCCGACTGGCACACAAACAAAGACGAAATGCAATGCTAGTAAGGTCGTGTTCCTGGCTGCGGTTAAGGATACACTCTAATCTGAATTACGTTAAAGAAAAACGCTGCGTAAAGAGGAAAAATGGAAACGCAAAACTTGTATTTCCAATTTTCCTATGTGCACAGAGAAATCTTATTAACATTCATTATATACATACAACAATCTGTCTAAACGAACAAATGCTAACAATAAAGGCTAATTATTATTACAAAAAATGCTATTGTACATTTTCGCATTCAACTAAGTGACTTAAACATTGTAGAAAAAGAGCTGATGCAAATGCAGATCAATTCTTCCTCAATAATGCTTATGATATAACAGGACAATATATATGTGTGAGCTTTTTTTTTTGCCTTTTGACAACAAATAAATTGACAAACAATTACATTTTGCAAAACATGTAACATTTCAAGTCCTTCATGCATGGAATTTAATGAACAAAACATTGTGGAAAAGGATTGACAATAGCTGACATGCCAGTCAGTTTCTTCTCAACAATGCTTGGAATGTAATTGCATAAATCCAATTACAAAGACTAAATTTTTTGACTAAATTATCATGCTTGAAGCACTACCAATTAATGAATAAACATTTTCATTTACAAATAAGCAAGCAAAATTCACATTAAATTCAGTGAGAAGTGGCAAAGTCTTCTTTTAAGCTTGGACATCTTAAATTTTGAATGTTGCGAGAAGATAGTTTATTCTGCTGTGGCAAAATAAATTTTCTTCTGGCTACAGTCATTTGCACAAATTAAACACACATAATGGTCATCAACATATTAATATAAACATTACAAATATTTAAATAACATTTTACTGCAGATGACGCATTGTTTTCCACTGATGCAGGAGAAAGTTGGATCCTTCGGCAGGAAGGTTCTTTCTAACCCCTGGAGCAATCAAATGAATTTATATAAGACAACAAAAGGTTGGATGTCAGAGCAAAAATAACATTTTACATGAAAAGCACAGTTTTTGGTAGACGACTCAGCAATGATTTTGACTGACACAAGAGGGAGTGAGATCTTTCTATATAGAAAGGTTCTCTCTCTCCTTTGGGACAATCAAATCACATTTCTATAGTAGACTCGTACAACAAATAGTAAATAACGACAGTGCGATTATGCTGGGATAAGGGTTAAATCTAATACATAGTACATAGACAAAATTTACAAAATTAAAGTAAACGTTGAGGTCCCTCGAATGTCTCTGGTGGTAGGTTACTTCTCCATCAGTATGTGTTACGGTCGCGATGTAAATGAGAGTTCTTACATCATTGACTAATAAAAGGGGAAAATTAGTGTTCTGATAAAAAGGGGCTTAGTGAATTACGCGGGGCAACACTGTAATGAAATATTATTAAAGTTCTGATAATTACTACTGTTGATAACGCAATTGTCCAAACATCAGATATACACACAGTACGCGATCACTACGCGGAATAGTCTAAATGTTTATTTCTAGCAATATTTTTACCATGGATCGATACTTTTCACCACGAATCGACACTTTTCACCACGGATTGGTACTTCTCACCACGGATCGATGCTCCTCACCACGGATCGACAATCAACTCCTGACTCGCAGCAGGGCTTTCGTCTCTCATAGCCCACGATCGGTTGCTGTTCCCAGACGGTCAACCATTGACCTTACACGACATCCGATGGTCACTCAGACGGTCAACCCATGACCAATAAACCGGATGGACAAATCCCATGGCCCAGAATGTAAACATCGGATAACAGATGGAACTTCATCAACGGATCATCAACTCATGATAACGAAACCTGCCTCTGGTCTTCTTGAGGTGACTGGAATCACTGGTGGATGGTCAACCTGTGACCTGGTGCGGAAACGATGGATGTTCAACTCATGAATGGTAACTCTTGTACAGACGGTCAACACATGACCTGGTACAAAATACTGACTGGATGGTCAACTCTTGACCTGGTACGGAACACTGGACTGGACGGTCAACTCTTGACCTGGTACAGAACACTGGACTGGATGGTCAACTCTTGACCTGGTACGGAACACTGGACTGGATGGTCAACTCTTGACCTGGTACAGAACACTGGACTGGACGGTCAACTCTTGACCTGGTACGGAACACTGGACTGAATGGTCAACTCTTGACCTGGTACAGAACACTGGACTGGATGGTCAACTCTTGACCTGGTACGGAACACTGGACTGGATGGTCAACTCTTGACCTGGTACAGAACACTGGACGGTCAACTCTTGACCTGGTACGGAACACTGGACTGGACGGTCAACTCTTGACCTGGTACGGAACACTGGACTGGATGGTCAACTCTGGTATGGTAATACTGGTAACGGCGGACAGCCACCAAATGACTGGTAATGTCATGGAACTCTGTATAACTATAAACAAATAAACAACTGTAAAAACTCAAACAAAATTTGTTATAAAATTTGGCCCTTGGTCTGGTAAACTTTACTGGAGGTGCTCGTAGCGGGCTCTCTTCAACCACATCATGTCGCTGGGTTGGTAGTTTCTAAATGGTGGTAAGGGTATTTGGTCTGGAGGCCTTTGCTCTCTGTAGGCTACAATGGTGCGGACATTAGGGCCTGTGTCAATGTCTGCCGGATATTGGTTTTGAGGCTTCGATTTCCTGCAGGCAGCAAAAATGCAGACATAGGGATCACGGTCCGCTGGATTTTGGTCTGGCGGTTTGGTTTCTCACAGGCGGTGAAGGTGCAGATACTGGGACTGCGGTTATGGTCCGCTGAATTTTGGTCTGGCGGCTTCGGCTTCTCACAGGCGGTGAAGGCGCAGACAGAGGGATCATAGTTATGGTCCGCTGGATTTTGGTCTGGCGGCTTCGGCTTCTCCCAGGCGGTGAAGGTGCAGATACTGGGACCACGGTTATGGTCCGCTGGATTTTGGTCTGGCAGCTTCGGGTTCTCACAGGCGTTGAAGGCGCAGACAGAGGGATCACGGTCATGGTCCGCTGGATGTTGGTTTGGCGGCTTTGGTTTCACATAGGCGGTGAAGGTGCAGACACTGTGATCATTGTTATGGTCCGCTGAATTTTGCCCTGGGGGCTCCAGTTGCGCACAGGCTCTGAAGGTGCAGACACTGGGGTTAGGGTCATTGTCCACTGGATCTGCTCCACTTTGGTCTGAAGGCTTTTGCTGGTTCCAAGTGGCAATGGCACAGACAGCATGGTCAGGGTTATATTCGGCCGGACTCTGGTCTGGCGGCTTTGGCTTGTTGTGGACAGCATTGGCACAGACATTTGGGTCAGGGTTAAGGTTCGCCGGATTCTGGTCTGGATTCGCTGGTATTTGGCATGCAGCAAGGGGGCGGACATCGGGGCAAGGGTTACAGTCTGCCTGGTTGCAGCTGCTTAGCTCACTCTCTATGGTAAAGGGTTCTGCTTGCCTCTGGCTTTGTCTGTGCAGGTTAGGCTTGGTCTGCTCCAGGTGCTTTGGAACTTTGGCTTCTCGCCGGCTACTGCGGATTTGCCCTTCATAGGATGGTGGTTCTGAAATAGAACTCATAGAAAAGTTAGTGTTAGACAACATAAGTCTGGCCCTCTTGGCACCTTTCTGGTATGATTCATTCTCCATTGGTCCTACCATGTCATAGAGGGGCTTATGCTCTGGGTAGTCATTCTGGAATGGCTGGTTACAGCTTGCTGGACTTCGGTCTGGCCCACTTTCCTCACTCTCTATGGCAAACGGTTCTGCATGGTCCTGGGGTTGTCTGTGCAGGTTGGAATGGGTCTGCTTCAGGTGCTTGGAAGCTTTGGCTTCTCGGCGGGTACCGTAGGTTGGCCCTTCATTGGATTGCGGTCCTGAAATCGAGCTTAAAGAGCAATTATTATAAGACAACATAAGTTTGACCCTCTTGGAACCTTTCTGGTAGGATTCATACTCAGCTGGTTCTGTCACGTTATGGAGGGGCCTACGCTGTGGGTAGTCATTCTGGAATGACTTGTTGTCTGCTACCATACCGGCCGGTCTGTCAGTGCATTTGAAGGAACGGGCTGGTCTCGTAGGATGGCATTGGCTAGGAAGGTCTCTATACTGTGTGTAGCACGGCTCACTTCTACCCATGTCAGGCTGCTCACTGGCGCTAGGATGGGGATACCTGCTACAATAAAAGGTTTGAAAGGGGTAGCTTGGATCTTGGTAGCCGGAGGAGTAATGCACGGCATTGGTAAGCCTGGGTTGGTATCTACTCATGTCAGGATAGTCAGTTGAATAATGGATAGGACTCGGATCCCGATCAGACTGCCCTCTATGGTAGGTGGTGTTCTCTCTGGTCAGGCTGCCCTGGTAATGGCCCAAATTGGGTGCCCTGGCTTTCTGGTCTACAGGGGGTCTACACTGGGGAGGAGAGACAAGGCAATAATTATAGAAATTATTCCTACCTGAGTCTGATCTGAGTCTATGGTCTCCTGTCTGTTTTTGGAAGTGGCCCATGGTCAGGTGCTGCAGGCTGGACAGGACTAATGGTGTGGTTTGGTCTGCTGGATCGTGGCCCGGATCAGGGTACATGGTTGAGTCGGTTTCTGTCTTCCCCGGTTTGGATAGGCCTGGATTCGGCTCTCTGGATCAGCGGAGTGGAAAGGTATGCTGATCCCACTTCTGACACCAGAATTATGTAGCGCGCAAGTGGTCCGCTCGCGCTCTGGGGAAGCTGCGATGGTGGCTCGACGACCCGACTCTCATGGTGTTGGATGGCTAGTGGGAAATAAGGGGGGGTTTGGACTTCACAAAAAAAATAATTGCCAAAGAGGAAAGGGTTAATTTCAATCTCAAAATGCAGGGCTAAAATCAAGAAGCAAAAGACAAAGATTCAGTTTAAACTTTACCAAAATAATTAATATTTCAACAAAAGATACAATAATAATCTAGATCAAAGTCAACAATTCAGAAAATTCAATAATAAATGCTAAAGTCAAAGCCAGAAAGTCTTATCTGCAATTTAATTCTAATTCCAAGACAAAACCAAAGACAAAATAAATAGGACTGCAAATTTAGATGCTTAAAACTAATTCAGAATTTATTCCAAAGTCAAAATAAAACAAAAAGAAACTAAAAAAGAATGTTTTCAAATACCTAAAATAATTCTACATGTTTCCTTTCCAAAGTTTAGAAGTGAAGTCAGTAAAAATCTGTGGGAAGACCGTATTTATACGAGGATTAATACGAGGTTCCGACAGTGTCGTCTATCATTATAAGCCAATCAAGACGCCGAATTCTTCCCACAGTGTTAGGGAAAAATGCTGGAAAAGACCCCGCATTTCCAGCAAAATTCCCGCATCATGTGGGAAATGGTGGGAATTTGACACCCAGTGCAGTAAAAGTGCATTTCTAGGGACTTTTTCAATGAAAGCTACACAAATTACATACTACATACATAGAGAAATGATTAATCTACGATTCTAGCTTATAAACATAAGAAAATAACTAGTAATAAGGCTAAAAACGAGTTGCAAAGACAGATGACAGCTCTAGAAAAGTTTCGTCGTTGGGTTCTAGTCTAAACAAATCCCATCATGCAATGCGAGATGTAAACAAACAACATGGTGGCCATTAAACTTTGTCAAGCGCTGATGAAGCAAAAATATTACAATTTGTCTTTATACAGATAAACTAATGAACGACAACAGGTAATTAATGTATCTTCGTAAAATATGAACATAAAACTATTGATTTGTGTATTAACAACTGTCTACGACTGTTCTAAGGGATTTTAGCTTTGATGCAAGTTGAGTGCAAGCGACCTTGTTTGGCAGATCGAGAACTAGGTCACTACAACTTGTTACAGTCGAAACTGTCGTATGCAGCCAGCCATGGGACACACCAAAATTGGCTGCATACGACAGTTGGCTGCTTAACACAAAAAGAATATTCTGAAGGCTGGATGTAAATATCTACTTGTATGACTGGCCCTATTAATATGAAGAAAAGGCCAGAGTTTTAAAGTAAAAAGGGTACACTTTTATATGACATTTAACTGTTTATCACACCTTTTCATGGTTTATGCACATGATTAGGCAAATTGCCAAATGTATTATCAATATTTCACACATTGCCTGTCACCAATATTGGTTGTGCATGGCTGCTTAGGGGGATGTAGGTAAAGAGCAATTGGGACAATTGAAGCTGGCCACTGACCACATTAGACAGTATATTGTTATTCTCAGTTACTTTAAAGAGTAAAATTACATGGGAGGACCTGGACTGGCTGCATACGACAGTTTGGCTGCTTTACACAGGTGACCGCTAACACAGTTTTGACTGTATTATAGTCTGCAACGTCTTTGAATTTGGTTAGATGTAACATTGTGACGACTGGTATTGGTTTAATCTATCTCTCCCAAGAGACCCACAGCATAGGATTTTGATTTGAGACAACACTGATCTGAGGCGCCTTCTTTAGAGCGAGATATCTCGAGATTTCTTGAGATATTTTAAGATAAAGCGTTCTTTAGAACATGATTTTTAGCCGCTCAGTGGGAGACGCCATTACCTATTCTTCTTTCGGAACCCCTTGGTCAACTCTGTAGAAACAATATAAGACAGGATTGACCGATATGCTCCATACTTCATACAAATGACGTCATTATGACGTCGTTTGTATGTAGTATGGAGCATTCGGAACCCCTCGATTAGAATCTATGTCTTAAAAACGTTTTATCTAAAACATCTGAAGAAATCTAAAAAAATCTTGCTCTAAAGAACGCACCTCTGATAAAGAAAATCGTAGGGATGACCAGCGTTTTATTTTTAGCTTCACTGGTCGAAAGCCAGTGGAGATTATGTCATTACCCTGTGTCCGTCGTGCGTGCGTGCGCTCGTCCGTCCGTCCGTGCGTAAACGTTTAAGCTCACATGAGCACGAAGTGCTGAAGGTGAACTATTGTGGTCGCTTTTTGTCCATCGGCGTCCGTCTGTCCGTCCGTCCGTCCATCTGTCCACATTTTGGTGTTACCACTCAAACTTGGTCAAAACATGTACGACTATAAATTCTCGGATGAGTTCGATTTTGGGTTATATAGGACCAGGAAATCCTGATTTATGTGCCCTTGAATGTCAAAAATGGCTAGTTTTGACTTTGTTACCACTCTAGCATCTACAAATATTGACCAATCAAGACAAAACCTGGTTACAATGTTGGTAACCATAGGATCTTGGATGATTTTGATTTTCAGTGTGCTCAGAGCAGGAAATCTGGAATTGTGTGCCCTTGAATTTGACAAAATTGCCATTTTCGACTTTGTTCACATTGTAGCATCTACATTTATTGACCAATCAAGACAAAACATGGCCACAATGTTGGTGACCATAAGATCCTGAATAACTTAAATTTCAGATTCATTCGACCAGAAAAACTAGAGTAGCTGGCCCTGGAATTTCACAAATTTACCATTTCGACTTTATTTTCACTCTAACAAACACAAAAATTGACCAATCATGACAATACTTGGTCACAATGTTGGTGACCATAAGATCATAATTGTTTTTTTTTTTTTTTGTTTTGTTTTTTTCAGAATGATCGGACTAGAAAAAAAAGTGTTTTGTACCCTTGACGCTGACAAAATTGCCGTTTTCGACTTTGTTTTTACTCAAAACAGAAATAGATATTGACCAATGAATAAACACTTAGACATAGTGTTAAAGAGAATATCTTTTTTCAGAACAGAGTTATGTGCCCTTGACTGTGACAAAATTGTTGTTTTCTTCCACTTTGTTTTTGCAGAAACAGCCACAAATATTGATCATTCAAGATTATGAATGCAGTTTTCAGCTGGATCATTATCTCGCATCTTAAATTATGTGCTCTTGAACTTGACAACATTCATTCTATCTAGGTTCAGGTGAGCGATTAAGGACCTTCATGATCCTCTTGTTTCAAACATCTTCTCCAAAATTACTGGATCAATTTTTACAAAACTTCTCAGGAATCTTTCTTGCATGAACATTTTCCAATATCCTTCAAAAAATTAAATTCCGTGTAGAACTTGATTTTTATGCCCCCTTTCGAAGAAAATGGGGGTATATTGTTTTGCAAGTGTCGGTCGGTCGGTCGGTCGGAAGGTCGGTCGGTCGGTCCGTAGGTCGGTCGGTCTGTCCGTAGACCAAACCTTGTCCGGAGCATAACTCGAAAAGTATTAAAGGTAGAATCATGAAACTTCATAGGTGGATAGATCTCATTATGGAGAGGTGCAGTGCATAAGAACCATAACTCTGCCGATCATTTTTTTTATACGCCGCCGGAGGCGGACGTATATTGGCGTCATCTTCTCCGTCTGTCCGTCCGTCCGTCCATCCGTCCATCCGTCCATCCGTCCGTCCGTCCGTACGTACGTCCACTTTTCTTGTCAACGCAACTCCTCCTAAGTTTCTGGCTGGATCTTCTTGAAACTTGGTCAATGTTATCACCTCAATTGGTAGATGTGCATGAAGGAAGGATTTTATGGTTCGTTGATTTTTGCCTGAGTTATGCCCCTTAAAAACTTAGTCTCTGGGGCTTATTGAAATTGCAGCCTTGTCAACGCAACTCCTCCTAAGTTTCTGGCTGGATCTTCTTGAAACTTGGTCAATGTTATCACCTCAATTGGTAGATGTGCATGAAGGAAGGATTTTATGGTTCGTCGATTTTTGCCTGAGTTACGCCCCTTAAAAACTTAGTCTCTGGGGCTTATTGAAATTGCAGGCTTGTCAACGCAACTCCTCCTAAGTTTCTGGCTGGATCTTCTTGAAACTTGGTCAATGTTATCACCTCAATTGGTAGATGTGCATGAAGGAAGGATTTTATGGTTCGTCGATTTTTGCCTGAGTTACGCCCCTTAAAAACTTAGTCTCTGGGGCTTATTGAAATTGCAGGCTTGTCAACACAACTCCTCCTAAGTTTCTGACTGGATCTTAATGAAACTTGGTCAATGTTATCACCTCAATTGGTAGATGTGCATGAAGGAAGGATTTTATGGTTCGTTGATTTTTGCCTGAGTTATGCCCCTTAAAAACTTAGTCTCTGGGGCTTATTGAAATTGCAGGCTTGTCAACACAACTCCTCCTAAGTTTCTGGCTGGATCTTAATGAAACTTGGTGGATGTTATCACCTCAATTGGTAGATGTGCATGAAGGAAGGATTTCATGGTTCATTGATTTTTGCCAGAATTATGCCCCCTTAAATCTTAGTCTCTGGGGCTTAATGATATTTCAGCCTCGTGAATGCAATTCCTTCCAGGTTTTTCACTGGATATTTATAAAAACCTTTTTGTGAACACAATTTTTTAAAGGTTTTTCAGTGAATATTTATAAATCCTTGTCAATGTCATTTTTTGTCTCAAGTTTTATAAGTGGCGGCGTATATTGTGACGATGGCACTCTTGTTGAGTTATTGCCCTTTGTTGATTTTATAACTTGATTCTTGTCCGGAGCATAACTCAAAAAGTATGTAAGGTAGAATCATGAATTTTTACAGGCGGATAGATCTCATTATGGAGAGGTGCAGTGCACAAGAACCGTAACTCTGCTGATCAAATTCTTTGAGTTATTGCCCTTTGCTGATTTTCAAACTTGATTCTTGTCCGGAGCATAACTCAAAAACTATGTTAGGTTACGTAGAATCATGAAACTTTACAGGTAAATAGATCTCATTATGGAGAGGTGCAGTGCACAAGAATCGTAACTCTGCCGATCAAATTATTTGAGTTATTGCCCTTTGATGATTTTCAAACTTGGTTATTGTCCGGAGCATAACTCAAAAAGTATGTAAGGTAGAATCATGAAACTTTACAGGTGGATAGATCTCCTTATGGAGAGGTGCAGTGCACAAGAACCGTAACTCTGTCGATAAAATTTTTGAGTTATTGCCCTTTGTTGATTTTATAACTTGATTCTTGTCCGGAGCACAACTCAAAAATATGTAAGGTAGAATCATGAGCATTTACAGGTGAATAGATTTGATTATGGAGAGGTGCAGTGCACAAGAACCGTAACTCTGCCAATAAAATTCTTGGAGTTATTGCCCTTTGTTGATTTTACACTTAATTCTTAATATTGCCTATATCTCATGTCCTTTTGCACATACAGCCTTGATATCTCACACATAGATACCTCCTATCAACATCGTTCACATTTAACCATGACCTTGGACCTTGTGACCTTGACCTTGGATTTTGACCTACTTTAAAAAAACAAAACCCGGCATATATCTCATGACCTTTTACAAATACAGCCTTGATATTTCACACATACACACATCCTACCAAGACCTTTCACAATTGACCATGACCTTGGACTTTTTGACCTTGACCTTGGAGTTTGACCTACTTTTAAAAAACTTTAACCTGGCCGATTTATCATATCCTTTTACACATATAGCCTTGATATTTGACACATGGAAACCTCTGACCAAGACCTATCACATACGACTATGACCTTGGACCATGTGGCCTTGACCTTGAAGTTTGACCTACTTTTAAAAAAAATTAAACTGGGCCTATATCTCATTTGCTATTACACATACAGCCTTGATATTTCGCACATGGACACATCCTACCAAGACCTTTCACATTTGACCATGACCTCGGACCTTGTGTCCTTGACCTTGGACTTTGACCTACTTTAAAAAAAACTTTAACCTAGCCGATATATCATTTACTTTTACACATACAGCCTTGATATTTGATACATGGACACCTACGACCAAAACCTTTCACATTTGACTTGGACCTTGACCTTGGTGTTTGAACTACTTTAATAATACATTAACCTGGCCTATATTTCATGTTATTTTACATATACAGCCTTGATATTTCACACATGGTCACTTCCAACCAAGATATTTCACTTTTGACCATGACCTTGGACCTTGACCTTGGAGTTTGACCTACTTTTAAAAAACTTCAACTAGGCCTTACCCTATATCTCATGTCCTGTTACCTATACAGTCTCAATATTTTACACGCGGACACCTCCTACCAAGACCTTACACATTTGACCATGACCTTGGCCTGTGTGACCTTGACCTTTGATTTTTACATACTTTTAGAAATCTTTAACCTAGCCTTTATCTTATGTCCTATTACACCTACAGCCTTGATATTTCACACATAGACACCTCCTACCAAGACCTTTCACATTTGACCATGACCTTGAATATTGCAACCTTGACCTTGGAGTTTGACCTACTTTTAAAAAGACTTAAACCATGCATATATATCATGTCCTTTTACACCTACAGCCTTGATATTTCACACATGGACACCCCCAAACAAGACCTTTCACATTTGACCATGACCTTAACCTTTGCATTTGGCCTACTTTTAAAAACTTTAACCTGGCCTTTGTTTCATTTTACTTTTACATATACAGATTTGATATTTAACACATAGACACCTCCTACCAAGACCTTTCATATTTGACCATGACCTTGGACCTTGTTAACTTGACCTTGGACTTTGACCTACATCAAATGTAGGCCCTTGAGGGGGCATATATGTTTTACAAACATCTCTTGTTATTTTTAGCTCACCTGAGCACAAAGTGCTCGAGGTGAGGTATTGTGAGTGGTTGTTGTCCGTCGTCTGTCCGTCCGTCCGGGGCCGCGGCCTTAGCGCAGTTGGTAGCGCATCTGACCCTCATTCGAGAGGTCCCGGGTTCGATACCCGGCCGCGGCTAATACCCTTTCTGACAAAATTGTCACCCACCAATGGGTTTGAAATCGTTAACCTAAGTGGGCGAGCAGCTGGAGGCTCGGTAAGGGTGTTGTGGTAGTACTGGTTTGAGAAACAACAGGAATCCATGGGTAGGTGCTCCAGCCGCCGCGATATGACCCTGGTAGTTGAAAACGGCGTAAAACCCCAATAAACTCAAACTCGTCCGGAAAATAGCCAAATCTTTTAAAAATCTTCTTCTGCCTAACCAGTTGGCCAATAATCTTGAAACTTCACATGAATGATCCTTTTGTGAAGGACTTTCAAAGTTGTTAAAAGAATTCAATTCCATCAAAGACTCTAGCTGCCGAGGCATGAGAAAAGGGGAAATAACCAAATCTTCTAAAAATCTTCTTCTGCCTAACCAGTGGGCCAATATTCTTGAAACTTCACATGAAAGATCCTTGGGTAAAGGGCTTTCAAAGTTGTTTAAAGAATTTAATTCCATCAAAGACTCTGGCTGCCGCGGCATGAGAAAAGGGGAAAATAGCCAAATCTTCTAAAAATCTTCTTCTGCCTAATCAGTTGGCCAATATTCTTGAAACTTCACATGAAAGATCCTTTGGTGAAGGGCTTTCAACGTTGTTAAAAGAATTTGATTCCATTAAAGACTCTGGCTGCCGCAGCATGAGAAAAGGGGGAAAAGCTAAATCTTATAAAAAAATTTCTTCTGCCTAACCAGTGGGCCAATATTCTTGAAACTTCACATGAATGATCCTTAGGTGAAGGGCTTTCAAAGTTGTTAAAAGAATTTGATTCCATTAAAGACTCTGGCTGCCGCAGCATGAGAAAAGGGGGAAATAGCTAAATCTTATAAAAATTTTCTTCTGCCTAACCAGTGGGCCAATATTCTTGAAACTTCACATGAATGATCCTTAGGTGAAGGGCTTTCAAAGTTGTTAAAAGAATTCAATTCCATCAAAGACTCTGGCTGCCTGGGCATGAGAAAAGGGGAAAGTATAAGCAAATTCTTCTAAAAATTAAAACTTCTTCTGCCTTACCAGTTGGCCAATATTCTTGAAACTTCACATGAATGATCCTTTGGTGAAGGGCTTTCAAATTTGTTAGAAGAATTTTGTTAATATTTAAACCATTGCCTATTAGTGCAGCAGTGTCAGAAAAATGGCAAAAGAGCAAATACTTTTAAAAAAGGCTGAATTTTTAGCTCACCTGAGCATGAAGTGCTCAAGGTGAGCTATTGTGGTCACTTTTTGTCCGTCGTCCGTCTGTCTGTCCGTCTGTCTGTCCGTCTGTCTGTCCGTCCGTCCGTCCACAATTTCGTGTTTACACTCTAGCATCTACAAATATAAGCCAATCTTGACCAAACTTGGTCGAAACATGTATGGCCATAAGATCTCGGATGAGTTCGATTATGGGTCAGAGCGAACTAGAAAGTCAGGAGTTATCTGCCCTTGAATGCGAAAAATACTTAGTTTTGACATTGTTTACACTCTAGCATCTACAATTATTGATCAATCAAGACAAATCTTGGACATAATATTGCAGACCATAAGATCTCGGATGACTTCGATTTTCAGTCTGATCTGACAAGAAAGACAAGAGTTATGTGCCCTTGAATTTGACAAAATTGCCATTTTCGGCTGTTTTTGACCTTGTTTACACTCTAGAATCTACAATTATTCATCAATCAAGACAAAACTTTGACACAATGTTTGGGACCATGAGATCTCGGATGAGTATGATTTTTAGTCTGATCTGATCAGAAAGTCGAGAGTTACTTGCCCTTGAATTTGACATAATTGTCATTTTTAGCTGTTTTCGACGATGTTTACACTCTAGAATCTACAATCATTGATCAATCAATCCAAAACTTGGACACAATATTGGGGATCATAAGATCTGGGATGAGTTTGATTTTCAGTCTTATCTGATCAGAAAGATGAGAGTTATGAGCCCTTGAATTTGACAAAATTGCCGTTTTTGACTGTTTTTTACCTTATTTACACTCTAGAATCTACAATTTTTGACCAATCAAGACAAATTTTGGACACAAGGTTGGAGACCATAAGATCTCATATGAGTTTGATTTTCAGTCTGATCTGACCAGAAAGTTGAGAGTAATGTGCCCTTGAATTTGATAAAATTGCCGATTTCGGCTGTTTTTGACATTGTTTACACTCTATAATCTACTATTATTTATCAATTAAGACAAAACTTGAACACAATGTTTGAGACCATAAGATCTTGGATAAGTTTGATTTTCTGTCCAATCTGATAAAAAAATGGAGAGTTATGTGCCCTTGAATTTGATAAAATTGCCGATTTCGGCTGTTTTTGACATTGTTTACACTCTATAATCTACTATTATTTATCAATTAAGACAAATCTTTTACACAATGTTGGATATCATAAGATCTCGGATGAGTTTGATTTTCAGCCTGATCTGACTAGAAAGTCGAGAGTTATGTGCCCTTGAATTTGTCAAAATTGCTGTTTTCGGCTGTTTTCGACCTTGTTTATACTCCAGAATCTACAATTATTTATCAAACAAGACAAATCTTGGACACAATGTTGGGCACGATGAAATCTTGGATGAGTTCGATTTTCACAATGTTATTGACCATAAGTTCGTTTTCAGTCTTAAAGTCATAAATATTTTTTGAAATGAAGAAAAGTGTTGCTTATATCATTTTGGTTCAGGTGAGCGATATAGGACCATCATGGTCCTCTTGTTGTTACATTCATTTGAAAAACACAGGAAAAAGGGCTTTATTGAAACATTTCTTGTTTTGCTGCTATTCAGGTCTTAGTGTTTAATTTCAACAAGGCAACAAATTTCAGGTGAGCGACCTAGGGCCATCATGACCCTCTTGTAATTAATTAATTAAATTAAATTTTCGAAAAACTTTTAAAAATCATCTTCTCGGAAACTATTGTACCAATTTCAACCAAACTTCACATGAATCTTCCTTGCACATTTTGTTTTTCCAAATTAACCCCCCCCCCCCCCCCAAAAAAAAAAAATCCGAATAGAACGTAAATTTTAATTAAATTAATAATTTTAGATTTTCAAAAGATCTTTAAAGATCTTCTTTTCCAAAAGTACTGGACCAATTTCAACCAAACTTCACAGGAATCTTCCTTGCATGAATTTCATCCAACTTCCTAATTCCGTGAACAAAATGAATTTGAACAGTGTAGAACTGACATTTGAATTGAAATAAAATTTCGAAAATTCATTAAAACTCTTTCTACAAAACTACTGGACCAATTTCATCCAAACAAAATTCACAGAAAACTTCCTTGCACAAATTTCTTCCAATCCCCCCCCCAAAATAAAATAAAATAAAATCCGAATAGAACTTCAATTTTAATTAAATTAATTAATATAAATTTTCGATAAATCTTAAAAAAATCTTCTCAAAAACGCCTGCTTGTATGTTAATGTAATTTGGCCTGCATGTTCAATGTACAGTTCGCCACAAAAAACGATCGAATGAAAAACATGGCCGCTGTGGGCTGGGCTTACCTTTTATTATATGAAACATAGTTAAATTTTAAGAAAAATCACCTCCATAACATGTTTTTGGATTTCATTGTGGTAAAGCATGAATCTTCTTTGGATAGACCTTTATTGTAGTCCTTGAGGAAATTTGTAGTCTGAAGTCTGAAAGCCAGTTGAGCGATACAGGGCCATCCCTTTTGTTCACAATGTTATGTTTTATTGAATAAAATTTCTCTATTTGAGTATAAAGCAAATACATGAAAGTTTCTGTTTCCGACTTTTTAGCTCACCTGAGCACGAAGTGCTCAAGGTGAGGTATTGTGATCGGTCGTTGTCCGTCGTCCGTCCGTCCACAATTTCTTTAAAGATCTTCTCCTCTCAAACCAGAAGACCAATCTTCTTGAAACTTGGCATGAATGATCCTTGGGTGAAGGGCTTTCAAAGTTGTTAAAAAATTTGATTCCATCAAAGACTCTGGCTGCTGCGGCATGAGAAAAGGGGAACATAGCAAAATCTTTTAAAAATCGTCTTCTGCCTAACCAGTAGGCCAATATTAATAAAACTTCACATTAATGATTATTGGGTGAAGGGACTTCGAAGTTGTTAAAAGAATTTGATACCATCAAAGACTTTGGCTGCTGCTGCTGCTTAAGAAAAGGGGAAAATAGCCAAATCTTTTAAAAATATTCTTCTGCCTAACCAGTTAACCAATATTCTTGAAACTTCACATGAATGATTATTGGGTGAAGGACTTTTAAAGTTGTTAAAAGAATTTGATTCCATTAAAGCCTCTGGCTGCCGCGGCATGAGAAAAGGGGAAAATAGACAGTGCTTTTAAATATCTTAGACAAGGCCATCTTGGCCCTCTTGTTTATCAGCTTGCTTGTCGAAAATCCACCACGTCTAATGCGTGACGTCTGTCCACCTTCTCTGCTTCAAACCGAATTCAAATCGATCCAGTAGTAAGAAAATTATCTGAGGTTTTCTGATATTGGTGTATCACGTGATTATCCACCGTGTAACATTCTGACATGTTTGATTCACGGCTTTCTCAAACACCCCTTGTGACAATTCCACTGTGGATAATCACGTGATACAATATTTTCAAAAAATCTTCAATCATTTTGTACATACTGGACCGATTTGAATTCGGTTTGAAGCAGAGAATGTGGACGGACGTCACGCATTAGCTGGGCAGAGATGATTTTTTGAAAAATCAAGTGATAAAATGTTATTGAAGATAAATCAAATTTTTGGTTTATCTTCAATAACTTTTTTATCAGTTGATTTGTCAAAAATGCAACAAGTCCAGCTTTGCCCTGGCATTTTCCCACCTTCTCTGCTTCAAACCGAATTCAAATTAGTCATGTTTTAAAAAAGATATTGAAGATTGTCGGAAAATTCTGAGTCACCTGATTATACACAGTGAATTCTCTCTTGCCAATGGTTTGGATAATCGTAAACGGTTATCGCGGACGAGCAGCTTAAGGCTCGGAAAGGATGTTATTGTAGTGTTGGTGAGAAAAAAAAGAAACTTTGGTAAGAAGCTCCAGCTGTTGCGATATTACCATGGCAGGTAGGGCCGAAACAAGTAGGCTACCCGTGTGTAGGGTACAAACTTGCTAGTATCCGAGTACAGATTTATTACTCGTTACCCGGTGCTTAAAGGGACATTTCATTCCAATTTCATTTCTTTTAAAGTATGTCTTGATGCCAAGATTGGTTATTCTAATGAGTATAAATACTATAAGTTTTTTGAAATTGTTGCCAATAAGCGAAAAACACGCATTTAAAGTTGAGACATAATCCATAAATTGCATATAAATCCGAACTGTTGTCCACAACAATTTGTTCAATTTTAACACAAAAATATAGATTTCTCGTAAACGGCGCAATATTTTGGCTTGAAATTTTCAGAATTTTCATAAGGAAATATACTCTCAGATATGAATAAATTTATGACAAAAAATTCTGAAATGTCACTTTAATTTTGGCTCTAATCTCACTGGTGGTGAACTCGGCCAAAGCGTGGGACGTTTTTTCGCGATCATAGTATTCCGTCGGTGTTGTTATAAAATATCGTAACTACGGCTTCGATAAAGCCGTAGTTACGAGATTCTATAACAACACAGACGGTTTGTCAATACATATCGGTAAACCCGGTCTATTTTCAGAACAAATTCATTGTTATTAGAATAGCTATCCAATCAGATCTTTGAACTCGCATTTCTAACGCAAAATATCTACCTTGCTATAGCGAAAAACGTCCCTCGCTTTGGCCGAGTTCACCACCAGCGAATCTTGTATTAACTCGTTATCAAACTAGACATTTTAGACTGGACCAACTTAGAAAGATGTTGCAGACGACCATTTCAAGTGTAAGAAATTTCATATTTTTTGTGTAAACAAACAAATATTGTAGTAAATGAAGAAATTGCTTGTGCAATTTCTTCATTTTCTGCCTTGTTTTTCAAAGCCTTTTTCTTGGGAGAGTCAAAAAGAGTCTATGAGTGGGAATTGGTTAACAGTTCAACATATCTAGACAGCAAAAGACTTGGCAGATGACGGAAATAGTTCAAATCACACTAGATAGGGGAACTCATCGGCAAATCTACCAACAGGGATATGCATGAGAATTTACTCCGACAAGCCAACTCTTCTGCATTTTCCAGTTGTTTGATTGCTCCTTTCCTTTATTGGATTTTAGCTATCTATATTCACGAAAGATCATGATTTTTGCGGGTATCCAGGTACCCACGAGTAATTGTTAGATGGGTACCCGGTAGAAATTGTGCCCCCCCCCCCTTTCAGTCCTAATGGCAGCTACTTGAAAAGGTGCTTAAAGAGACAAAGTTGTTTCAATGATCCGCTCGTGCATCAATGACAAAATCAAGTCTAACAAAATGTAACTGTTGAGGTGAGTACAAAAATGAAGTTATCTGCACCTGTAGAATTTTTGAATGGCATGAAATCGGTATTCATTTAAGGTTTACAGACCCTGAAAAAATCTACGCTTTCTAGCCGTCGTACGAAATGCATCAAATTTTACACACTTGTAAATACAATTCACATTAGTTGATTCACCGTGCCGGATTTCAAGATTATGCTTCAAGAAGAAAATAATTTACAAATATTATTTTACTCTATATTCATATGCAGGGGAGGTAATAGTTTTACATTACTGTCAAATATTTCCATAAATATGCATACATTCAAATTAAATTCTAAACCGTGCAAAATGCTTATGTTTGTATTTGGAATGGAAATAAATATTGCGTTTTTATTCACCTGAAAGGGTGTGGCTAAGCCAAAAGGTTATTCGACGAGTTTACTTCTCGATACCTTGGTTAACATAAGGGAAAATCGTGCGGCACGAGCATGAAAACATTTCGAAATTGAAAGACTGTGCGATTGTAAAACGTGTTATTAAAAAACCTCGTAAATACAGCTTGATTCAAGCTGCAGTTACAATAATTTGCAATAACACCGACGATTTACCGCTAATTGAAAACGCTGTTTCTCCTCAATCTTCAATGTAATAACCGTTTACTAGGCTCCGCCCTTTCTCCCGAAAAAAATCAGAATATTATAACACAGTTTAGGAATTATTTGTACTTTTCACATTTCGTCTTTGGTTCTTGGGTGCTTTTGAGGGGTTGCATACCTTAAATAATAAATGAGCTAAGATCTGGAAAAACGTCCTTTAAGGCTTTTGAGCCCAACATGGTTCAAGATCAGCCTGCGTATACACGCAGTCTGATCATGAACCATGTTGGTCTCTAATAGCTTCATCGTGAGCTGTAGACACCGCAAGACAGCAGCATGGATCCCGCTCAGACTGTAGTTAGGCAGAGGCTGGTTGTGAAACATGGCTGCCTCAAATGCTATAAAGGACCTTTTTCCAGATTCCGGCTCAAATGTATCTACTTAACAATAAAGCTTTACTATGTCCCCGTATCGAGAGGTCGGGGGCATATTGTTTTACACATGTTTGTCCGTCCGTCTGTCCGAAAATTTAACTTAACATTTTGCCATTTCTCCAAAAGTATTCGACATACAAAGCTGAAATTCGGTATGTAACCTCCTGATTTCAACAATATCTATCGGTTCCATTCAACACTACCTTCATCAAGGTCATCTGGCAACCCTTATCAACCCTTAACACTAAAACTTAACATTTTAGAAAAACAGCCATTTCAGGGGCATTGAACGTATGTTTCACAAACACATTTTGTTTTGTTTCTGAATTTGCATGTTTTGAAAATTGACCCATTTGACTGAGCATTTAACCCTTTCCCAGAACAAGACCTGTGTTGACGTCCCAAATAGAGGAAATTTGGAAAACATTTAGACAAAAGAAGAAACTCCTGATAACCAGCAGTTCGTCGTTTTTCAACGAAAATCTCGTAACTGCAGCTTGTTTTAAGCTGCACTTACGAGGTGTTCGTTGAAAAGCAGCAAGTTTCTCCTTTTGCCTCTCTGTCATATTTTGCACAAACCCATTCCTTTTAACATGAGTTTTGTTGTCTGGAGCAGCTGTCCAATTCCGAAGATTTATCCATAGAGCTTCATTTAGTATCAAAGAAATCTACAACCATTCGCTCACAGATCTTTGACTCCTTTCTAGATCGCGAAACTTTACCTTTTCCACCCCCCCCCCCCCCCCCCCAAAAAAAAAAAATTGATGTCCCAAAGATAATAGGCTTGGGAAAACATTGGGACAAAAGAAGAACATGCTGTTTCCAGCGTTCTTCTCTCTTGTCTCAATATGTTCTTTATCGTGTTTAACGCAAATCTTTCTCTTCATTAATAACCGTTTTGGGGTTTTAAGCAGCTTTCAAATTAGACTACTTTAGAATTTTGCCGTTTGCGACATGTTGAAAAGTACTTGTAAAATAATTAGAAAAAAACAAGCTCAAAAAATCTGAGTGAGGGAATTTTTTTAAATAAACGAAAAGGGGAAGTCGTGGTTATTATATCCCCCTATCGAAATATCGGGACATATTGTATTATTGTTTCTCTTGCCTGTCTGTCCGAAAACTTAACATTTGCCATATCGAGGGCATTTGTGTTTCAAAAACGTCTTACCTTATTTCTATCAATGATTTCCCCAAACGTTCTCTATTATGACCGTCATAAAAAACGGGTCTTTTTGGAAAGGGCTAATGTTTGCTTATTGCTTAAAAATCAAGTTTATAGCCGATTCAATCAAGGGGTTGTACAGATATGGTGACAAAAATTCAACGGTGTTTTATACGATTATGTTTTGTATTACCTAATTTACATGTTTTTGATAATTGCTAGGTTCTATACATGTGTATGGAGTCCGGGTGGACTAACTTCCTCTCTGGATCTGCCCGGTCGTGTAACGAAACTTCAACTTAACCACTTCCCAAACGAGACCTTGTTTTGACGTCCCTAATAGAATTAGCTGGGGAATACATTGAGACAACAGAAGAAATTTTCTCCAGTTGTCTCAATGGTTTCTGCTATCTTGAACACAGATCCCACATGTCTATCAACATCCGTTTTGTCGTATGCAACAACACTCAATTTTTGACTGTCAAAAACTTCGCCGTTTGGGAAAGGGTTAACCCTATGGTCGCGGCCATAGCGTAGTTGGTAGCAAGGTCCCAGGTTCGATTCCTGGCCGCGCCAAACATCCTTTCTGGCTTTTTTGTCTCCCAGCAATCGTTTGATAATCGTTAACATAATTCGTTGGTAACGTTCGAAAATGTCGTAGCTACAGCTTATTCAGCTGTAGTTACGACATTTTCGAATGTGACCGACGATATGTGGTGTAACCGCTGTAGACTAGGTAAGGGTGTTTTGTTAGTTTTGTATGAGATACGACAGGAATCCATGGTTGTGTGCTCCCGTCGCTGGGATGTGACCACAGCAGGTTAAAGTGTTAAACCCAAATCATTCAATCAGTTTAACTTTTACCAAACAAGGCAATGTGTCGTAAACATTGAACAAGAAAAAAACATTGCTGCTAACCAACATGATTTCCCTTTTGCCTAAAGGTTTTTTTTTTCTGTAGGCCTACTAAGTCTTTGTTGTAGGCTACATACTCTAACATCTTGTCTTTAACGACAGCTTTTATGTCATCTGCTAAAATGAACCGCCCTAAATATTGTTGCTATGGAAAAGGTGAAAGGTATTTATCTTACATCGTATAGGAACATGTTTCACTACTGCTGATCGAACCCAAACGTCTATCGACATGTTTTAAAAGTCCTACGTTCTATCTCTGGTCCCGTAGCGTGATTTCCTTATCTGAAAAAAAAAATCACTGTTTTGGATGATGTACTCGTTATCTTCATATTGTGTGGTTAACAGAAAAGTTTTTAACGGCCATGATGTTTTGAAATGATGTTTTATATAATATTTTCCATTCTTTTTCTAGAAACGTAAAGCCAAGTATAGGAGTTATTCTCCCACACAGATGACAACCGCATACCATCTATGCAGATATACTGGAGCCCTAATTAAGTCCCTGAAGCCACACTATGGCTGAACTGTCGGTGAAAATCAATCCAGAAGCTGTCCGCTCTGGACCACCAGTCTATCATTGCATTCTTACAGAATGGGTGTGAATAACTTCTTTGGATATTGATGATTATTTTTCTTTTGCCTCAATATTTTCTCTGAGATAAAACACTAAAAGTATTCACATCCGTTTTGTCATCTGCAGATTTTTTTTTCAATAAGGCCCAACATGACATTTTGTCGTTGTGGAAAGGGTAAGCGAGTACGCACGAGCGGTGCGACGAAGCCAAGGCAGGACCTTATGTGTAAACATTACTTGTCAACTGCTTATTTCATAGCTACCGATCTTAAAAACTCTGAATTAGAATGTTTATCAACAAAAGATTACGACAATCCAGCTCTTAGAATGTCATCTTCGGCAAGTTGAATAGGCCATGGGCCGAACCCAAAAAACGACTTCTAAA
This sequence comes from Fragum sueziense, assembly GCA_963680895.1. Classification (NCBI taxonomy): domain Eukaryota; kingdom Metazoa; phylum Mollusca; class Bivalvia; order Cardiida; family Cardiidae; genus Fragum; species Fragum sueziense. The sequence continues at coordinate 37,651,085 of OY804607.1, read as the reverse complement.
AAAAAGTTTGCTTCAGGCTAAAGGGTGAATACATAAACTATATATCAAAATAATCCCCATCATCTCCTGATTACAAAACAACATTGTTTACCCTAAAGTTTGTGGTCACTATAAAGTAATTTGACTTTGAAATACTAGTAAAGTGTACCTATATCCGTATACAACATAAATTCGGATAAATGGCTTTATGTATCAAACTGCTGATATTTTTCACGAATTTGTTAGTCCAAAAGGTGTTCGACCTACTGTTTGACTGTAATGCCAGGTTTTGACATCCAAGTATGGTTAGTAAAATGTGATGACGAAACTATTTTCTGTAATAGGCATTTTCTCCTTTGCCGACAAGGTTTTACACATTATAGCACACAAATCTTATGCTTTGTGGTGCACTTATTTTGTTACTTTGCAATATTTATATTTTGGACCAGTCTGATATTCATGAATGTCAATCAAAGTGGCAACAAAAGATGTGTTGTGATTAAATATAGGCCCTATCTGTTATCGACAGGTCTTAGGTTGAGACCCATACAACCTAAGTTTCTAGTTACACATTCCTTTAACCCTTTCCCAGGCCAGACCGGGTTTTAACGACCTTATTAGAAAAGGCTTGGGAAAACATTGAGGCAAAAGAAGAAAATGCTGATCATCAGCATTTTCTCATTTTGCCTCAATATTTTCTAGGTTTTATATTTCACAAACCAACTCTTTATCCACCCATATCTTTCACTACAGCAGCTTTTGAATCATAGCAACGAGACTGGTTGCCGTCCCACTAGTCTGATCTTTAAGTAAAATATAGTCAATACAATAGTCATTTTTCAATGAGACATTCGCTCTGTAAAAGTGGACCAGTGGCGAGTTTCTAACTAGCTGGGAGGTATTATGGTCAAATGAATTACGATATAGCTGCAAGAGTGTAGTACCTTTGAAACTCAAACAAACATTTATATTTATTCTCACGGCCTTCGAGCCAGGCTACATAGCTACCTAAAACTTGTTGTTTGGAAAGGGATTAAAGCAGTTTAACCCATTTCCAAAAGGCATGCATTTGACAATTTTCATTAAAAAGCCTTGGGAATACATTGAGACATAAGAAAAAATGCTGATAATCGGCATTTTCTCCTTTTACCTCAATATTTTCTGTGCTTTAACACAACAAAGTGCCATCTTTATCAAAATCCATCTTGTCGTTTGATGCATCTTTCAGATTGTGCAATCCTACATTTTTTTTTATTTTGGAAAGGATTGAGCATCTCTTGCAGGAGTGCGAACGCAAACATGAAATTCAAGCCAATAGCTGTTCATCCAACATAGGTGGAGAAAACAATAAGGCAGAAAGAAGATGCTCTTTAGCTTACTTATAATCTTATAAGATAACAAACGTATTTTAGATCCTCAAAATTAAGAAAAATAAAATATATAGTTGTTAATTAATTATATTTCAACACACCAGAAAGACAGGAAAATGATGGTGACTGGGACACAATTGTCTCGTCCATGTATAACTGCAGTCCACATTAATTTAGTGAAACATTAAATCATCAAATACTTGTTTTTAACCCTTTCCCAAACAGCAAAATTAAGGGTTGTCTAATTTGAAAGCTGCTGCAGACGACAAAACAAATTATATCAAAGGTAAAAAATGGTCTATTTGACGTTTCTATTAGGTAACACTAGGAAAAACATTGAGACAAAAGAAGAAAACACTTGTAATCAGCATTTTCTCCTTTTTGTCTCAAATTCTCAATATTTTTCATGCTATACAATACACATTCCTGACTCAATAATTATATCAGAAAGTCCTGAATCTTGAAACCTTTTCCCCACTGCTCCCAGGAATGCCATGGCAGTATGAAATTCTCCCAATCTCACAATAATTCGATCACGGAACGAAAGAGGACCTTGCCAACGTATTTCCTATATCTCCTGGGCTTTGGCATAAATTGCCTGATCCATGACAAGCACAATGGATTGAAGATTTAAGGCATGGGCAATCTCTAGACTTTTCTCAAGAATTGTTTGTACTGTTGCCTTATCTGTTGGACTTGAGTCAATTATAGGCAAATAACCAACATTGTTAATGGGGTGTGAATCCTTGTGGAGAACTTGATTCCAGCCTGTCCATCCTGGAAGTAATCCATCAGTTTGAAAAAGAAAAGAAAGGAAAGGTAATGTCCTGCACAAGTGAATGTATATTATTTCCAGATACAGGTATATCCTGATATATATATATATATATATATATATATATTAGAAATTTCTCTCTTTCCCATCATTTTATGGAAGTCCAATTCAAAAGCTGTTACAGTCGACAAAATGAATATTGATAAAAAATGAATTTGTGTACAATATAGCTTAGAAAATACAGAGGAAAAAGAAAATGCTGATCATCAGCATTTTCTTCTTTTACCTCAATGTTTTCACAAGCCTTTTCTATCAGTGACGTCAAAACCATGTCTTGTTTGGGAAAGGGATAAAACACCATACATTCTTTGTTAACCCTTTTCCAAAACTCAATATTTCAGGGTGGTCCAGACAACAATAACCCTTTCCCAAACAAGACTTGGTATTGACGTCTCTAAGTTGTGAGGCTTGTGAAAACATTGAGGCAAAAAAAGAAAGTGCTGGTGATGTCACCAGCACTTTCCCCTTTTGCCTCAATATTTTCTGGGCTACAACATACATATTTTCTCCATTGAGTTTAATCTATTTTGTGGTCAGCAACTCCTTTCAAATCGGACAACCCTAAATATTTACTGTTTGGGAAAGGGTTAAAGTAACTAAAAAGGACATTTCTGTACAATATAGCACAGAAAATATTGAGGCAAATGCTGATTGTCAGCAATTTCTTCTTTAGTCTCAATGTTTTCCCCAGCTTTTTTTGTAAGGGAGATCAAAACTAGGTCTTGTTTTGGAAAGGGTTAAATCTATGTGGGAAAGCACGAGTCAACATGGTTACATTACTTTGTAATAGTGAGATTTTTCCTTGATGACAACTTTAGTTAGATAGATCCATGCTGCGGTTTTTTCGACAATTTTTTTTTAATTTTAGTACGAACCTAAGTGAATTTTGAATTTAACCCTTTCTCAAACGACAATTTGGAAGTTGATGCAGATGTCAAAATGGATATTGATCATGAAAGGATGTACATATAATATAGCACAGACAATATTGAGGTAAAAGGAGAAAATGCTGATTGTCAGTGTTTTCTTCTTTTGCCTCAATGTTTTCCCAAGCATTTTCTTATAAACACATCAAAACCAGGTCTTGTATGGGAAAGGGTCAAGACAACCACAAACCTGACAATACTTTGCCAAGAAGTATGCTCTGTCCCTGACAATGGATTCTGTATGAACTTCCGGACATCGACTTAGATCCAGATTCGCACCTGCAATTAAAAATACATATATGTAATAAGTACCTGAGAACACCTGCTAAATGACATTAAAATAAGAATATCAATACTCTAAGACATTAATTTTGTCATATGATTATTATCCAAACAAGACCTAATTCTTACGTTTCTAAGAGAAAAGGATTGGGAAGAATTTGAGACAAAAGAAGAAATGCTGAGAATCAGCATTTTCTCCTTTTGCCTCAATAATTTCTAGGCTTTATGGTACAGAAATACAAACTTTAGCGACATATATTTTGTCCTCTGCAGCATCTTTGCAATTAGACCACCTTAACAATATGCCATTTGGGAAAGTTTCGGAAATTCTCTCACCTTTTAACTTAATTGGTCCTCTTCATTTCTGACCCTGATAATGCATAGCAGTCTCAGCTGTTGCCTCAATAGTGCGCTTCCGGTCTCGACACATTGAAATGGACGGTTCTAGCTGTTTACCAGTGTCCCGCTGCATTATTATTCCATTGGTGTTATGTGTTGTCCCTTTGCCTATTTATATATTGAATGAGAAACTAATTACTTGAACCCTTCCCAAAACGACAAATTTTAGGGTGCTCCAATTTGAAAGCCACTGCAGACGACAAAATAGATGTTGATAAAGAAATGATTAATGTACAATAAAGCACAGAAAACATTGAGCCAAAAGGTGAAAATGCTGATATCAGCATTTTCTTCTTTAGCCTCAATGTTTTCCCAAGCCTTTTCTATCAAGGACATTAAAACCAGGTCTTGTTTGGGAATATCATAATTACATTTTCAAATTTAGGTTGATCAAGGTAGGAACAATTTAGCTAAACTTTATGTGGAAAAAAGACATCTGAATAGATCTACATTTATTAATGACACCAAGGAAAATTATTCTTCTTTAACTGATTTAATATTTTAGGAAAATTATCTAGTTATCACTCTCCATATTCTGAAGCATGAACATGATTACATGAAAAGCATAGAACCCTTCCCCAAATAGATCTACTAGATCTATATTAGTAATTTTCCGGTAATTACTGTGCGTTCCGGTATTTCTATGGACCCCTGCTAAACACAATTCTTTAAAAACAATACTCACCTCACATTCACCTTGTTGGTCCTCAGTAAGACAGATGACCTTAGACGTCCAGCGTCCCTACGCTTCGCCCCACATTCAATTCGCTTACTGTTTGTGTACTTCTGGTAGCACAGACGATGGAACCCAATGTCAGGTAAGACTTCGTTACTATAAGTCAAAATACTCTGGCAATTTCTTTTTCTTTACCATCCACAGTTGCCCAAACATTTGAGCAACTGTACAGCTTCGTCCATGTAACGTCTGTGCATGGAATAAGTGCACATACATCAAAATCTGAGAGATGACAGATGCACTCCTTATGGGGGCGGCCATTTTTTCAGGACCGGGCTGAAGCCTTACAGGCCTAGGCTAAATACTCGCATCTGATTGGTCAATTATGGTCATCTTCAAAGACACTAAAATCGCGTTTTTCTAATTAGTGACCACATAATTTAAGGTAAACAATCCTGATTATGACTCTATACATTAATATCTTAATTACTAAATCAAATTTTCCCCTTCACCCTCCAGCCTGAACCACTTTGTCACAATTTGCCGGCTCGGCCCATGGCCTAGAAAGTGGAAAAACTTCGCGAGATTCACAGCCATATTAGAGATTTACGAATTAGTACGAAATGGAATACGAATACGAAACCGAGATAAATTGTAGGGGGGGGGGGGGAGCATCTCAGCATACGCGATGATGGTTCCCCTATTTCTGTGTTGAGTGAACGTGTCTAAATTCGGAGGTGGTGGGTTCAAATCCTATGTTGTCTTTTCTCTTTTTTTCTTTTTATGTACAAGTATTCCCTTTTGATAATAGATATCATTGAAATATATGTGCTGAAATACACTTCAAAGGCAAATATTTGTTTAATTTTGTATATCACATTTATTTTTTCATCGAAAGAAACGAAATTGGAGCAGCCAATTATTGGATCATATACAAACTGCAGATGATATCTGTACAGAAAAAAATCTCATTCAAAGAAGAAGAGCAAAACTTCACATGTCACAGAAGGGTGTATTTTAAAACAAATTAACATCAGAAGAGGGATATCCACCTTTTGTGTCGATTACGAAAACACGACGAGTTGTGCCTTTCATGATGTTTGATCCTGCCCTAAACTATGACCGACCATTGACGGTAAAGTGTCGACTTCGATAACTCCAGGGTAGAGCTCTGACCGATTCGTGTCCGTCCTTTGATTTTTAAGGTGCGAAGTGTGATTCGTCAAGGGCAAGGTTTGATATAGATTAATACGAATTTGTTCCTGGTAAAAAAGTCGTTTTATAATCGTTACTTGGGAAAAAGGATAAAATTGAAAAGCATTCGCATGTACAAAAATATTCACAAAAATAATGTTGTGTTGGAAGTGTGGGTCAATATAAAAAAAATCACAGTACATTAAATTTACACTTATTACAAAATAACATTGAGAGAGAAGACGTAACCAACATTTTCTCCTTTCTTCTCAATATTTACTTGGCTGTTGAATGCAATATTCGGCCTTTCGCAAGACTTTTTAACTAAAACTGTCGCCAATCGGACTCGCCCCCGCTGTGTTTTGTTACTGAAAAAGTGCTTTATGTGATCAAAAGCAATATGGCTTCTCCTTGGGAAAATTATAACAACGTTGTAAGGTTTCATGGACCTAGGTCAAACGATTCTTGAGTTAGGGCACGGAAATAAAAAGGGGTCTACAAACGGACGGACAAATATTGCGAGATCAAAATCGCCGCTTTTCTGCGAAATCTCGTATCTGCGACTTAAAACAAGCTGCAGATACGGGGTTTTCGAAGAAAAGGAACAATTATACAGGTCTCTCTCTGCTTCGTATGTATGTGTGTGTGTTCGGGGGGGTATAATTATTCCGCCTGGTAGCTATGTAGCTCTCTTTATTGTACACTGGCATGATTTAAAAACGCAAAAGACATTTTTATTAACCATTCTTTTCCTGCAGCCTCGATTTGCACCATAATTTTGGGACATGCATAAGATAATGTATACCCCTCACAACCCAGCGATTTTGAAGTGTCTTCTGTAAACTAACATCTACAATAACATGTGGTGTCCGTAGTCGAGGGGTAGAGCGTCGGCCTAGCGACTAAGAGGTTCCGAGTTCGATCCCCGGTAGCGGGGGTTGTTCGAGGCTTCTCATTGGCCCACACATTCGGCGCGAGTACTGGTCAGTGTATTTCCAGGAAGCAGAATCGAGAGGGATTAAAATAAGTTGAAAAAACTTGCTTCCCAATCGATGTAAAATAAATACGTTCAAAGGAACGTCTGAAGAAAAAACTAACATCTAAACCTCCCATCACAAAATGCTCTAGTGCCTGTCACATTCAGACCAAGTGCAAAATCACTAAGTTTTTTTGTGTAAAAACTGCCTAATTGATTTACTTGTTGAAAACACACGACAACCATGGATAATTTTCGTATGCATTTAATTTTTGGGATTATTTTGACAGACAGGAACCAAGTTTTTTGGGCTTTTTACCGGCAGTGTTTCGCAAACATAGGTAGCTAGACGTTTTAATGTAGCCGATGTAGTGTTTTCAAGGTTACTGAGACGTGTAAACGACCAGAGAACAAATGCAGGCCACCCACGTCCCGGTCAGCCGCGTGTAACAACTGTACGTCAAGACAATTATATACGTCAAAGTCACTTACGCAACAGATTATGACGGCTCAATCTACAGCAAATGCTATCGTTGGTGATGACGGGTGGCCGATACATCGTGACACGGTGATAAATCGCATGTGAGAACCCGGGATTCGCTGTCGTCGTCCTGCTTGGTGCCAGACTCTCACCCAACGTTTTCGCGTTTGGGTATAAACGGACGTCCATTCAGACAATATTCATGACTTTCACGGTCATTTTCTTCCTTGTTATGTTTACAATTGTTACATATATACAATTATACATATCTATGCACCCGTTATGCAGATCTAGTAGAAACAATATGTTAAAGTACTTTTTGCGTTTTTAAACCGTGCCAGTTTAGATGACCTATTGACAAATTTATCTCTGACACTTTTCACAGACCATTGCTACTACAATACTCCTTAAAACAGGGGTAAAAGTTGAAAATTTTGAAAAACCTGAAAACCTGGAAAAGTCTGTATTTATATAGTAAAAATCGAGAAAATGGGGCATTTTTGAATACTCAAAAACCTGAACTTCAGGCATATGCCTGAAAACTTTTACCCCTGTTAAAATGAAATAAATACATTTCATTTTTTCAAATACTTACCCTTTCGAAAAAGACATAATATTTGCGTCGTCTATAATGAAAGCTGCTACAGACAACAAAGTTGATGTTGATAGAGAAAAGATTCGTGGTTATCAGCATTTTATTCTTTCGTCCCGATGTTTTTCCATGCATTTTCTATTAGGGACCTCTAAGTCATGTCTTTCTTGTGGTTATCAGCATTTCATTATCTTGTCCTAATTGTGTTCCATGCGTTTTCTATTAGGGGCGTCAAATCCAGTTTTGGGGTTTTTTTTTCCGATTCAAAGTTTGACACTGTTGAAAAACTGGATTTTCCATAGTATTACATAGAGCAAATATGAGTGACCTGCCACCATATTCCAAGTATCCTGATACATCCCCCTGATTTCATTTCCATTTCCATTTCGTATTCCATTTCGTACTAATCCGTAAATCTCTATTTGTACGATGAGGGATTCCCAATCTATTTTTAGGCCAGTGAGGCGTGACGATGACGTACTTGTTTACACGAGCCCTATTATTGATACCCCGCCTTTATATTGTTATAAAAAAAAAATAGATTCACAATTAAACGAGAATAGATACGGTTGTCTTGCTTTAATTTTACGTAGGTAAAGGTAGTAGTTCTACCTAAAAATAAACCAAAACAACCGTATCGATTCTCGTTTAACTTTGAACGTATTATAAACCGAAGTGACCGTGCCCTGTGAATATTTATAAACAAACGTAATCGTCTGCAATATTGATAATAATGAGCGCAAGTTTACTTCGGTTAAACAATAATAGCGATGAATGTGTATTATTGAACCGAAGTAACCTTGCGCTCATTATTGTCAATATTGCAGACGATTACGTTTGTTTATAAATATTCATAGCGCACGGTCACTTCGGTTTAACAATACTAAAAACAGACTGGGTTCATTGTTATGTTTTGATAACCGCGTTAAGGTGTTGTTATAAAATTTTGTATTGTCCAGCAAGATTTACCCGGGACATCTGCATATGTAATGACCCCGCTTCGGCTTTGTTTTGTTAAGACGCTCAACTAACGGACTTTGCGCACGAAAATTAAGTTGTCCCGGGTTAACCTTGCTGGACAATATAATCGATTCACTATTAAACGAGAATAATTATTATAAAACCGAAGTGACCGTGCGCTGTGAATATTTATAAACAAACGTACAATAGTCCCAGCCGAAAATGACAGTGACGTAGGCTGATGTTTGCTGCTGCAAAACCAATCAATTCGTCTGATTTGCACCGTTACAAATACGAACAGAGTTGATTGGTTGTCAAGTAGTAAACTCGTGCCCACGTGACTCCCATTTTAGGCTGGTTGAATAATAATCGTCTGCAATATTGACAATGATGAGCGCACGGTATTATTGAACCGAAGTATATTCTGATTTTTTTCGGGAGAAAGGGCGGAGCCTAGTAAACGGTTATTACATTGAAGATTGAGGAGAAACAGCGTTTTCAATTAGCGGTAAATCGTCGGTGTTATTGCAAATTATTGTAACTGCAGCTTGAATCAAGCTGTATTTACGAGGTTTTTTAATAACACGTTTAACAATCGCACAGTCTTTCAATTTCGAAATATTTTCATGCTCGTGCCGCACGTTTTTCCCTTATGTTAACCAAGGTATCGAGAAGTAAACTCGTCGAATAACCTTTTGGCTTAGCCACACCCTTTCTGGTGAATAAAAACGCAATATAACCTTGCGCTCGTTATTGTCAATATTGCAGACGATAACGTTTGTTTATAAATATTCATAGCGCACGGTCACTTCGGTTTAACAATAACTTTGGTTTAACAATACAGTTGAACTGCTTTGAACTACGGCTTCACTGGTGGTGAACTCGGCCAAAGCGAGGGACGTTTTTCACTACAACAAGGTACAGATATTTTGCGTTTAAATGTGAGTTTAAAGATCTGATTGGATATTTTTTCTAATAACAATGAATTTGTTCTAAAAATAGACCGGGTTTACCGATATGTATTGACAAACCGTCGATGTTGTTATAAAATATCGTAACTACGGCTTTATCGAAGCCGTAGTTACGATATTTTATAACAACACCGACGGAATACAATGATCGCGAAAAAACGCCCCACGCTTAGGCCCAGTTCACCACCAGTGGGCTTGAATCAAGCCGTAGAACTTTACGAGATTTTATAACAGCACCAACGAAATACTTTTGTTTGTCCTAAATTACGTCACGACTATCCGTATAAAATCGTTCCCTATTGTCGGGTTGGACGTACACTTGTACAACCTAGTCGTTTGAGTTTATCAAATGGCAATTTGTCAAATAGGGAACGATTTTATCCAGTTAACCGTGACGTAATTTCGGACAAACAAATAATATTCGTGGATGTTGTTATTAACTCATAATTATTGTTCACACAAATTAACCAGGGACAACTAAATTTTCGTGTGCAAAGTCCATTAATTGAGCGTCTTAACAAAACATCGTCGAAGTGGGGTCATTACATATGCAGATTTTTCGGGTTAATCTTGCTGGACAATAACTACGGCATGATTTAGTCACGAGCTTTTTTAACAACATCAACGGTTTATCGCTATAAAACGATAGCCAATTCTATTTTTAGCACAAAATTCATCGCCATTCTCTTTCAAAAAGTGCCCATTCTCAAACAAAACCGAACAAAAGATTTTCCCTAGACAGACCTTTCTGAATATGACTAGTCCATTGAATGAAGGCCCTATCTGCAATAAGAGATTAATGACAGAATAAATAATTTAGACGTTGATTCATTTTCTATATTTGATTTAATGAATACAGATTCGTGTTTATGATTCAATACTGTCTGACCACCAAACCACCAACTGATTTTCCCTCCCATACGAACATACAATAGAATTTTGACAGCTATTGTTCCTTAATAGGAGATATAATGATTTGCAGATTAGACATGTCCGATTTTTAGGGATGTTGAGAGCGGACACCCGATTTCGGTTCGCAGGGGGTCGTCTCAAACAATTTCAAATTTCGTGGCACCAGGAAATGAGAGAAGTCTGTTCAGACGTACATCGATCGATTCAGTCCATGCACACATTATTTAAAAAGAAAAGTCACACTACAGTAAGGTTGTTATAAGTCTATTTACTCGTTTTCAAAAATTCAAAACAGTTTTTGGCTTTTGTAACTCTAATGAAACAGGTCTACATTGATGCGAAACAAGGAAATTCTTACAACCGACATTTTTCTTTTTTTTTCCATAATTAGTTTCAGTGCAATACAGATAATTTATAACTCAATCAACGTCCATGTTATCGTCCGTACTAGTTTTGAAACATGTGTCATTTTGAGAAAGTTTTAAGGGTTAAAATATTTACAATAGCCTTAGGGAATAACTTCGGTCTTGGATTTCTTTCAAAAGAAGAAAGCCAAACATTCCTGTCTCGCTATGACAATTATGCAAGATCCATTCGAATATGATAATAAAACCTAGAGCATATTCTGACATATCGTCGGTGTAAATGCAAAACCTCCTATGTCATTTTTTGCAATTTTCAAAGAAATCCCCTGGTACCGAGTATGTTTGGGGATATTTTACTTAGCAGTATTAATGACACATTGTATGTGAACAATATGTTCGAATTTCAAGTAAAACCTTTAAGATGCGGAACAGTTAATAATTTTGTTTCTTCCCCTTTAAAACATTCCAAAAAATGACATCAACATCGACGATGTACAAAAAAAATATTACTAAATTGTTATTTATAAACAGCCTAGGCGTGTAATTTTTGATAATAAAAGCTAAAGCTGCGTCATGTGAAAGGAAATTTGTAATACAAGCCTACTAAACTTCAGAAAGGCCAGTGGTATTTTATCGCGTGTTTCTGTATATACATGCACGTCGTGTATGCATTACGGTATAATGCGCCAAATATCAAACCAGCATAACTAACTGTATTTTTATCGGCAACGTCTGTTGGTTGTGCGTCTTAAGAAAACACGGAAGCATGATATGCTGAATTCGCTGGCTGATTATTTTGGTCTATAAAAAATATTATTGCCTATAATATGTGTTTTCAGTCTGTTATTGGCATTGTTTAACGAGCAGAAACAGGGCGGATATCCAGAGAAATCGTGCATTAATCGGCAGATTCACGTGCGATATCGGACCGGTTTTGCACTCAAATATCCTCGATCGGGGATTTGTTGTGAGTGCTTCAGAAAATTGAAAATAAAGCCGAAATTTTGTCATTTCCCTTTTCCGCGTTGTAAATTCTTGTAAGACCCCATTTCCAGTTTACACCCCAGTAAATAGTAAACTAGGTCTCCCAGTGTAACCATATCTGATGACGTAATATAGTGACGTAGGTTTAATTCTTGGAATCAAAAAGTAAACAAACGGGCAGCTGACAGATTTTAAACTAAAAGTGGATTTCATGGACATGGAAGAATATAAATTAGATCGAGTGGTTGTGGTCTAGGTCAAATGGCATAGTAAGCCTATGTGTTTCTTGTTCTTCTTTTAGTTACTGCAATTTTTCCTTTACAACTTTTTTTTTTATCGAAATGAACGAATGTCTGAAACGAACCAGAGATCTACCTCGGAAGTTCCGACCTTTTGTTTTATTACTCGCACTGAAATGAACGTTAGAATATCCAGAGTATGTTTCCAAAAGAAAACTTAGTCGAATATTGTTACGATTTCGCCAACCCAAATGCAGATTATGTCAGTAAAAATGCGATGAAACTTGAAGACATAGCTACACGATGAAAATCTAACGGCCCGTCTAGTGGATATCGTACTTACTCGATATACTGTATGTCGAGTCGAATGCCGGAAAACTCTGGTGTCTGTCGGTGTAAATTTGGCTAAATTTTCACAAAGTTTTTTAGTTATTCGTCTTATTTTATTACATTTCTTTGCAAATTCTTCATATTTTATGCAATAATAGCGTCAATTCACGTTTTTTTTCGGTCGTTAACATTCTCAGAGGCCCACAAAATGGGTTATCGCCCTCGACCTTCGGTCTCAGGCGATAACGCATTTTTTGGGCCTCTGAGAATGTTAACGACCTCAAAAACGTGAATTAATCCTATAATAGATTTATAAGTATGTATTATTACTCGTATTTTCTAGTCGGCCACCGCCGTGCAACAGGTAAGAAGACATAACCAACCCTTATTCTGCAAATAAATCGTATGCTTTTGAGAGTACATGATTTAACTGCAAAATACCCGTTGTGTCGAATGATTTTTGTAGAAATGAGCCGAAATCATTGAAAAAGTGTTTATCTCTCAGCCATGTTCGAATAAATATCAAGCAGGCTAGTTTAAAGAAACAGCATCTTTTTTGTTTGACCTATGCAGACACTTCACAACGGCATTTCTTTCATGTTGTAGTACCAAAATGAGTTCCGGTTAAGATTTGATATCCTACATCTCTCACGGAGCTTCTGTATGTAGAGAATCGTGAAATGTCCGATATACAGTCCTGCTCAAAAACTTCAAATAGACTAGTCTGACATTAAAATGGAGTGGTTAGTTGTGTTTGCTTGAATATGTTCCGATGATTTTGGTGCTCAGGACCCCCTTTTCTTAATACGGAATTAAAGACGTAGACACGTTCTTTAACTCTATTTTAGTCATGTGGCTCGAGGAAACTTTTGAGATGAGTTGTGAACACCCATAGGTGATCCATTTTACTCTTTAGTTAACTAGTCAATTAAACAGTGGAGTGACACCTTATGCTCAGGCATTTTGAGAAGACCCCCTTCGAAAGTCCGCTCTCTTTAGTCCGTCTCCAAATCGGCAAAAATCGGACATGTCTATTAGGCAAATGACGAAACGCATTCTTTACAGAAAAGTTTTCAGTTAAAATGGCAAAATGCTTTGGTTAAGGTTTTACACGCAGGTTTCTTTTTATCTTTATTCTTACATTTATGATATTGCTAATAAACTGTGTTCATAGGATCATAACACACTAGGCCTATCACTGGCGTAGCTAGCCGAAAATAGAGTGTACGCGAAACACGCATGCCTAATGTGTCAAGGGAGGTTTGTTGACGGGCTCTATACTGCTGGGCTTGTTCTTGAGGGCATCTCCCAGAAAGGTTTTGGAAATTTAATGCAGATGCTTATGAAATACATACCAAATGCCCACCTGGAGCCACGAATGACCATGATCATTCGTGGCTCCTGGTGGGTATTTGTTATGTATTTTAAGGGGGAATGCTCCAGTTTTTCGGAACACTCGGTCATTACTGTAATAAATTAAATGTTTCGTACCAATATGTATCGCTACCATATTTTCAATAATAAAACACATCATTACAATTTACCATTTTCGTCGTTAAAAGTGTATTTTTTAGGCCAAACTGATTTCCTCAAGATGGAAATCGATTATTTAGAGCAAGACAGTCGTAAGTGTGTATGCAATTACCACTGTTTTGCGTCATTTTATTCATGTATAGCTGATAAAAAATGCTGTAATTCACTAATTAGTGCGCTGACCTATACATTTTCTTTTTGAATTATTACCAGGACATGTTGCTCGATGCAATGGGGGAGTTTTATCAAATTCTATTATGTAGAACTTGAAATATTTCCAAAAATATGCAAATTTTGACATAAAACACTCCAGCTTCGTTGATCTAACCGAACACGTAAGCATGCTGTTTTATACATTTACACGTTTATAATGGCACATATTTTGGGTTTTCTGTACTTATTAAATGTAAGACGTTATTTAAATCCGTTTTCGGGACTAAACGATGAATACTACAGCATTTTATTAGAATTTTAGTGACATTGGACAGGTGCAAGAAATTGTGCATTTTTCGCTGTGGGGGTATGTGATACGAATGCCTATACAATTCAAACAAGATCGCTAACCATCTATTTTTATTTTATTTTTCAATTGGTAATAACATGTTATTTCAACATACAATATATACATGTAAATAAATTCTATTATTGGGAAAAAATTTAGGAAACTGGAGCATTCCCCCTTAATGGCGATTCAGGTGTTTATTTCAATGGAAACAAAAACAAGAATCCACAATTTCTTTCAATTTTTTGCGATGTGCACGCAATTGCGTTTTAGCGTACGGGTTGCTACACATATGACCATTTTAGACAAGGTGGCATAACTGATAAGTATTTCTAGACAGAATTGCGTCCCTTTCAACAATGTAATACCTTCTGATATTTCTTTGAAACTTTGCACATGGTTATACCAATGCTAATCCGAGTCTTCTCTGATGTAAATACGCTCTTTGTTATTTTGATTTTTCGCTATTTCGTAAATAGCGAAAAATCAAAATATCAAAGAGCGTATTTACATCAGAGAAGACACGGATTATACCAATGCAAACACTCTGAAAAGCAATGAACAATTTCCTAAGCAGCACTTTGCTTTGACGTTCATCGCAAAGACAACCGCGGAAAACAAAAGGGAATAGAAAGAATAATATTATGTGTTCTATTTTTCCTCAAGACGGTCTACACTATAAAAATTAAAAGACTAATTTTCTAGTAACATTTTATCGTCTACAACTTTTTTTTCCATTTAAACCAAGGTACACAGGTACTTCTTATATCTAGGAATAAAGGTTAAGGGGGATTGTGATATTGCATTGGGTTATATTCCTGTTTCTGCGTTTGGGATTTGTATTTCAATGATAATGATTATAGTCCTTGGGCCAGATATGGTTGGAGTTACCACTAAAATGGACAAAGGGACACCTATATATCTTGAAAGACCTATCCAAAGGAAGAACAAAAATGCAATGATATCCACTCTGCAGAGTAGCTATACCTCAGAATGTGCATTTGAAATTTGATAGGGTTTGGATAGTTGAAAATCAGTGCAAGGTTTTGAAATGTTTAAAATAATGTGGCTTTACTGCTTTCTATACTGAGCATACACTGCATATATAAACCAGATGCATAGAAATACAATTCATGTTGAATAATTTGTCCTACACAGCATGTATATGGAAAAAATCACAACAGGTATATCCATAAAGGGAGGTAATAAGCCGAGCAAATTACATGCTTTTCAACATGGAGTATGGCATTATTATGTCATAAGCCGAAAATGAAAACCCTCTGTATTTTCTTGAACCTGTTAATGAATTCTGTCTGTTGTTCCATTTCAAAGTGCCGGATAAGCAAAATTTAACAACCTTCTTGTTTCTATGGCAACTGTCTTTTTTATAGAAGTTTCAGCATTAACTTCAACTAATCGCAAAAAAAACATTTTAAAACTATTATAGTAATAAAACATACGAGGGTTGTCCCAATAAATCGTAGACACATTAAATAACTTGCCTTATTAACGTCGCATAATGTTTATTTTCCGTATGAACATTGTTCGTCCATTTTTGAATTATTTTTCTTTCATTAGCTGTTCATATATCTCCTTTATATCCAGTTCTACCCGATTATTTTAATCGCGTAGTGGTGGCGCGGCGCACGTGAAAAATATTGCCTTTCACGCTTGTCGTTCCTGATTAACTGTCGTGATAAAAGAAATATCGTTTCTATTTTCAGTAAAAAAAGTTACACACCTGGATCGAGTAAATTATGTTTAGTAATTGTGCCAAATTTCAAAGCATTGGCGTTATTTGTTTTCGAAGTAAGATGTTTTAAAAGAGAACGAATAACAATTTCGTTGACGTAAAAAGACGACGTTGCTGAACATTGCGGCGCACCGTAAAATTGTCCGTTCTGCGATGTGAAGAGCAGTATGTCACCTTGAATCTTTAATGAAGATGAAAGGGATTAAAATAGATTGCCACGTGTCTATATAACATGTATGGACAATTTTTTTTGAAAGTCTCAAAAAGACATTTCAATATTGTCCCCGATGATAGCCAATATTGTGTAGAAAAACGGGCGTGAAATAGTAAAAAGAAGTCACTGATTAGAATAAAAGGAAAACGCACAAGAGTATGGCGAATAAAACGGACTTTGAGATGTAAAATACATTTGATCGAATTAATTTGATAATTATTTATTTTAAAATTACTTGAAAAATCAAGAGTATCCGGGATATACGCACAAAGTTCAATCATAAGGCAAGAAAATGCAATTCGGTTTCCCGTTAAAATGAGACGTTGATACAACATGACGTCGTGACGTGCGCCGCGGGTCGGTGCATGCCTTTGCAAAAAATTCTATATATTCAGTATAAGGTAAGCATTTAACTTGATTTTTTGTCAAAATGGCGTCAAAAAGTGTGGGCTTAAACTATGGAAAAATTAGAAATATCTGTGGATTGGTTTTTGATTTATCGGCGTTGTCTACGATTTATGGGGACAACCCTCGTACATTTTAGTTTTGAAATGTCATTTTGTTAAGACATCTCTTTCACAAAACTAATTAGTATGCTTATGAACATTAAAGAAAACTTTGATAACAAGATCGTGAAACACAAATGCCCAAGGAATGGCAATGTTAAGGATTGATAAGGGTTAATGAATGACCTTGAGGAAGGTCATATTGATATTGCACGAACAGATAAATATCATTGTTCAAAAGAAGGTTACATACAAAGTTATAGCTTTGTATGTCAAATATTTTTGGAGAAAAGGCCAGTGTTGAGTTTTCATACAGACAGATGGACGGACAGACAGACAGACAAGAGTAAAACAATATGCTCCTGCGTGTTTAAATGGCTGAAATGAGACATTTTTAGTTGCAATGTAAATATGATGTGTGTTTTATACCGTAATTCAAAAGGTAAAATAACACAAATAAATTAATAATTACTTCGTTGGCAAATTATGGACAATTATATGTAAACTGCATGTAGATCTAAAAGGAGACAAGAAAGAGACGGGGGACTCAGTATACAGTGTTTTTTGACAGCATTTGGGGTTAAGGATAAATTCCTGTTGTAAGCCCTTTAAAGTTTAAGTTTTTTTTAAAAGTAGGTCAAACTCAAAGGTCAGGGTAACTAGGTCAAAGGTTATGGTCCCAAATAAATGGGCGTGGTGGGAGTCCTCATCCCGTAGGTTTCAAACCAAGACCAAAGAAGTTAAAGACTTTTTAAAACCATCTGCATGCAAAGTCTCATAACTATCACCCTTCCACCTCTGTTTGTTTCTTGCACCTCTCAATACCACGCAGAATGACACTGGACATGGATATGACATCCAAGGCAAGAAGATCAGCCATCTTTTCCACATGGATGACCTAAAGACCTTTGCCAAGGACGATCACCAGCAAAACAACTGCTCGAGACAGTAAAGGTCTTTAGTGATGACATATGTATGCAATTTGAACTGGACAAGTGTCTAAATCTACCTTCAAAAAAGGAAAACTAACATCAACATCTGACATACAGCTAGAAAGAGACAACATCATCAAGAAACTTGACCAAGACACTAAATAAAAATACCTTGTGTTAATGAAGGTGACGGAATTCAACATGCAGCAATAAGGGAAAAGATCAGAAAAGAATATTACAGAAGAGTTAAGGCTTACCATCAAGAGTGAACTAAAAGCTGCAGATAAGATTGAAGCCATAAACACCCTGGCAGTCCCAGTTGTCAAATACAATTTCAATATCATAAACTGGCAAATGCAAGAAAAAAGGAAAACTTGACACAAAGACCAGATAGTTACTAACAACAGAAAGAATGCACCACCCAAAGATTGACGTTGAAAAATTGTACCTACCACGAAAGATCAGTGGCAGGGGCCTCTCATAGATTGAGATGGCATAAACACGTATTTGGAGACAACACAAGGCAATCTGCTACATATGATCCGGGAACATGAACGTAACAAGAAACTTTATTCAATCTCAGGGCAAGCCAGAAAATTCATTCAAGAACAGAACATTGCACAAACGACAAGAAATGGAGAAGAATCCGTCATAGAGTTTGCCAAAAAAACAAGACGGGCAAAGGCAAATGCCCAAAAGAGGATGACACAAACATGGAAAGCCAAACCAATGCATGGGCAATACCCGTAAGGTTTGACAAACCAGATGTTGACCAAGATCAGACACATAAGTGGCTCTCTAGTGCAGGTCTCAAAGCAGAAACAGAGGGAATGGTGATAGCAGCACAAGATCAGAGTTTGGCTACAAGAGCATATCACAACAAGATCATCAAAGATGGTACAGATCCAAAGTGTAGAATATGCAACCAATATGATGAAATTGTCTCAGGCTGTCCAACATTAGTGCCAACATAGTACATTCAAAGACATGACAAGGCAGCAGGGTACATTCATTGGAAAATCTGCAAGCAATTTGGACTCCCAGCAAACAAAAAAATGTATGAACATCAACCAAAAACTGTCGTAGAGGGACATGTCAGTGAATACTGGTACGGAGATCAAGACTAACAGACCAGACATCATCATCAAGAACAAATTGGACAAGACGTTCATCATGATTGACATGGCGGTTCCATCTGAAAGAAATGTCTCCGTCCAGGCACTTGAGAAACTATCAAAATACAAAGACCTTGAGATAGAAGTAGCCAGAATGTGGGGTATGGAGACGACAACTGCACAAGTCGTTGTAGGTGCACTTGGTCTCATTAAGAAGGGACTTGACAAAATATTCAAACAAATCCCTGGTGCACCAGTTATCGAGGAACTGCAGGAGATCATACTCCTCGGAAGTGCACATATCATCAAAAGAACGCTGTATAATAATTATGAAAACATTATAATTGCAAAAAAAATACCTTCTGTCATAGATCTAGCTATCCCCTAAAGAATCTGCTATACATGTATACGACCTACAACCTTGATTTTAAACGATGTCAATAAACTTTCAATACATTGCAGTTGCCCTTTTTGTTAATCCATGTGTTTTGATTCTACTTTGAATTCTAAAAGTAGCAAACGAGATCATTTGAACCATCTAATCAGTTCTGTTCATCATCATAATCATTCAATCATTAGTGTAAATTGTGCAAAGAAAGTGTTAAAATATTTAACAATTAATTTTAATAATGTATGCAGTTTACTGTATCAGTGTTTTCCTAAACTTTAGGGACATTATTTTCTATTTGATATTGGATTTAGGGTGTATTATTTTACGTTCAAAAGGGTTGTTTAGCCCTTATATTTAAGCAGATTTACAGTAAGATGCAAAATTACGGATGCTAAAAAATGACTGAATCTTGCATGAAAATGAGTGAATATGCCAAACGAATGAACATTAACTGTTACAAGATAACATAACAGATGCTGATCTTAGAAGCAAGAGCAAGTGCCAAGTTTGAAAGCAATAGTTATGACAGAAACAAACTTATTTGTGACAGATGTTTGAAAGATGCTCATTATTTAAAGTTTGATGAAGAATTTCTAGGCAACAAAAAGGTAAAAATTGCTCGACATTAAATGATAGAGCAATAGATATCTGTCTTGAGGTTGATACCATGGTCATAGAGGTGTGTGCAAAGTTTTAGAGTAATGGCGTTAGTAAAACAGAGATAACACTTTTACCAAACAAAAACCTAATTCGCAAAAAGGGTCACAGTTTTAAGTAGTGTCAATAATATTCGCGAATATGCAAATAAGGTAATTTGCACAAAATGGTAAATTATTGAGCAAGTCATAAACTTTCATTTGATACCATTCTTACATCTGTAGGTCAATATTCAACCAAGACATGACCAAAAACGTTTTGAAATGACTGAACAATTTTATAGGGTTAAGGGTTTAGATAAGGTTTATGACCCAAAGACCCTACGGCCAAATTAAGTGCAAACATCGCTCAAAATATTTGATATATTAATTTTCTTTAATATTTAATATGTTTACGTAATTCCCCTGCACAAAAATGCCTCGTTTTGGAAAGTATTTACCAAATTTCCGTCGAAAATCGCAATTTTAGGAAAATTCATGAATATGCAAATGAGCTAATTTGCATAACATAACTAAAATGAAAGAATAAGTTATAAGCTTTCATTTGATATCATTCTGACAACTGTGTGCAAATATTCAATGAAGATATGGCCGAATTCATTTTCAAAATTTACATAAGTAATTTGATGGGGCTAAGGATTTAGATAAGGGTTACGGCAAAAAGCCCCAACCGTCAGAGTGTAAACAAGACTCAAAATGTTTATAATAAAATGTTCTTTAAGAAAAATCATGTTTTCAAAATTCCCCCTGAAAAGAAACGCCTTGTTTTGGAAAGTATTTATCAAAATGTTCGCCAAAAAATGGAATTTTTAAGGGAAATCATTAATATTCATGAATATGCAAATGAGATAATTTAAATAAGATAACTACAAAAGAAAGAATGAGTCATAAGCTTTCATTTGATACCATTTTGACACCTGTAGGTCAATATTCAATGGAAATATGACCAAATAAGTGTTATAAATTTGAATAAAAAAATGATAGGGTTAAGGGTTTAAGATAAGGGTTACAGCCAAAAGCCCCGACGACCAGAGTTCAAACAACGCCCAAAATGTTTCTAAGATAATGTACTTTATGAAAAACCATATCTTTTTGCATTAGAAATAAATGATAATTATCGAAAAATACTTTTTCGAATATTTCGGCCAATTCTTATACTTGATTGCACATAAATAATATTTTAAAGAGGAGTAATGACGTCATAATAATTACATAATTTAAAAAATCATGATTCATAAGTAGTGAAATACATGCTCATACATATGGATTCAAATAAATAGATTTATACATTCATTTAATATTTTTGATTAATTTTTCCCTTTCCCTTACCCCAAACTAGATGGTCAGGTATAGAGGTCAGATATAAAGGTAAGGGTAAAATATATTTGGCTACTCTTCATGCCGGATATCATCACTGAAAAACATCCGTCAGATGTATATCTACAAATATATATAGGTGTCCTTTTGTCCTTTTTTCTGGTAATACTTACCCCATTTTCCTGGTCCTGGCCCAAGGACTATTACTCCAAAAAGGGTATCCCCTTTCAATTTGTCAGCGCGATAAAGCCAAGTCGGGGGTGTTTACTCAAGTCTAAATCCTGATTGACGAATTACTATATTTATCATTGATACCATTGATAAATTGCAATTTGAATCAACAAAATAGATAACAATTAGCATGTGTTTAGAGGCAAAAACAAGTTGTTGGCAATTGCTAATGATAAATACTTGATTTATGGAGTTTCTAAATGGCCCATTAAAATACTTCTTGGGCACAGCACTAAGCTGTGTCGTTCTTTTTTTTTTATCTTTCTTTCTTTTTACGAATAGTAATAGAAAATTGCGTTTTACCTTCTTCACAAAAATGTATGACACCGGTATATAGGCCTACGTTCTGATGAAAGGAATGCATGTCAGAATCCGCCACCCAAACCCCGTGTTGTATGTATGTCCGATTTGCAGGTTTTGATGTTTCGTCAATTTTTCTTGTTATATTGGATTGACCAATGCACCTAGAAAAACAATACTGAATTTTATTACAGTTTTGCAAACAAATTGTCCGGTTTTTCAAATTTGGATGAAGTTGTGTACGTGGGATACTGCAATCGAGTGCAAGACTTTTTGACTCAGTATCAGTAGTTTCAGAAATATTATAATGCTATCTCCATCTCTTCCTTAAGGTGGCCCACCCTTATTAAGATTATACACGCTACGTCGGAAACATCATAAATATCAGGTGGTGGAAAGTTTCACCACCGGATGTTTGCGACGTTGCCCGAATGTAGCATGAAAATTCCGACGTCGCGTAAATCTCATTAGGAATGGACTACCTTAAACCATTATGCCTATCCACATTACTAAAAGCGTTAATCTATGCAATAAAACGTTCGTGAAGATCAGATTAACAGCTAGCTAAATCCTCATTGTGTCGATCGTTTGATTTACACCGTCAGTACGCACCCCTGTTTCCGCGATCTCGTAAATCTATCCACGTTAAATAGGGTGCTTTTTGTTACGTTTTCTATATATGGTGCATTTGTTATCGAACTTTATTTGTATCAAACCTATTCAATTATATCATTAACTTTTCCATTAAAAAAAGGTCGGATATAAGTAGAACAATTTTTTCTTGAATGGTCGATCCCTGTAAATCATTCTATTCATTATATATACTGAACATCAGAAATAACGCACCACTTACATTTTTCACTCTATTTCTTTTATTATGTTACTTTTTCAAACAGTGCAACAACAACCCAAACTGATATCAATCTATTCGTTTCTGGTCAAAAAAATGTTTCTCTACCTTAAAGCAATCAAACGTGATGAGCACGCAAACGTGACTACCCTCCAAAGTAAAAGTCACAAAATCCGTACTGCGCGTGATCACTTAGCAGAACAATACAGTCTGTACTTCGTCGACGTATGGAATTGATCATATTTTGGATTCTAGCCTTTGGCATGACTCTCCACTCTCCATGTAGCACTTGTACTTTAACATGTTTACCTGTTTTGAGCTACAGTTTGGACCTTTGGCACACCCCTTTCTTGTAGTCCAGCACTGTCGCAGTTTGTTGTAAACTTTCCCTAAACCGACCAATAGTCTTGTGATGAAATCCCATCGCGTGTGCAATAGCCCGTGACGTTATCACTGTCTGCAGCATCCCAATAGCACGATTACGTTCGTCAGTATGAAGTCATGGCATTATTTAAAGCATCAAAACTTCCGACCAATGAAATATTCGGGGTTTTTTCTCTTTCTGTCACCGAATGTATGTATCATATGAACCTATCATCTTGTTTGTGCACGAGGTCAATACTGCGGCACGTGCCAAAAATATGTTTACCAAGTTCGGACTGCTAGCGCCACGGGCAAATGGATTTTATGCTGTGTGCATAGTGTCTGGCGGATACCGAATAATACTGTTTCAACAAAATTTATTTTTTTGTTGAAAAAATATATTACAAGAAAATGTGATACGTTTTTTCTGAGGTTCAGTATATTTGGTACAAACAATTTCATGAAAACGGGATTTAACCCATTCCCAATCATTGACGCTTTTTGACGCCCTTCAATTTAAAGGCTTTGGAAAACATTGTGGAAAATTAAGAAATTGCTTGTGACAAGCAATTCCTTCATTTCCCATATTGTTTTCTACCAAAAAAGACCAAAAGATTTTGAATTTCCTTAACCTGAAATTGTCGTCTGCGTCATCTTTGAATTTGAAACAGTCCAAAATTTTGACGGTTGGTAATGGGTTAACCCTTTCACAAACGATAATAATAGGGAACGATTTTATTTTGTAAACAGTGACGTAATTTCGGACAAACAAATAGTATTTCGCGGGTGTTGTTATAAAATCTCGTAACTACGGCTTGAAGCAAGCCGTAGTTACGAGATGTTATAACAACACCGATGGTTTATCAAAACATAACGGTAAATTCTGTCTATTTTTAGCACAAAATTCATTGCCATTCAGACTGCTCCCATATGAAAGCTGTTGCACACAATGTGTTCACAAATATGCTATTTTTCACAAACCTTACTACGCCAAAGATGTGAAACCGCCATCAGGAGTAGTACTCACTTACCAGTCTTCAAAGTTTACCTTTGAAATTACACAACAATCAGTCTGATTGGTCGAGACAATACGTCTCGTCCAATCAGATAGCTTGAAATGTAATTTGTATTTAAACAGTCGATTTAGAAAATAGTCGCTATTGGTGAATATGGACCTGAACTCCTTTCGCCGCCTGTTGTTCTCTGTACAAAGACAATGAAATTATCAACGAATAATTAAATTATTTCATTTGTGATTTCCTTGAAAGAAAAGATTCTTGTGCTGACAAATTTGATTTATATTCGTCTTTTTTTCCAATCGCCATGGCCATAGGAGATTATTGACACGTGGCTTGATGTGAATGGACCAAATGCTACGACCATAAAGGAAAGTGTAAAGGGTTCAGTTAGATATGGAACCTAATTAGCTATATAAGGGCACGTCATGATAACAGTTACAGACATCGAGAAGTGCCAAATAAGACTGTAAACATATCGAATATTGACTTTATAATTATTGTAAAATTCAATTCTAGGAGACAAGATGAATCACTGTTACTTTGCTATAGCAAGTTTATTGTGTCATATAACAGTAAGTTTGACTTTAATCATTTTGAAATTAATTTAACCCATTACCATACAACAAAGTTTTGGATTTATCCAATTTCAAAGATGCTGCAGTCGACAGTATGAATTGAATGAAATTTCGCATTCTTTGATCTTTCTGGGTAGAAATAATTGTGAGAAATGAAGAAATTGCTTGTTACAAGCAATGTCTTCATTTTCCACAATGTTTTGAAGGCCATTATCTTGTAGGGAGTCAAAAAGAGTCATTGTGTGATAATGGGTTAATAAACATGATGTGAATACTTTAAAAAAAATGAATGCCAATTGCGTCTTCAACAGGCATATCTATCTTTTGAAAGAAGAAAAGTTAAATGGACATGTCGTTTATTTAAGTCCTACCATTTCCCAAAGGGCAAAACTTCAGACGTGTCTTACTTAAAATTTGTTGAAGAATACTATTGTTTGTTTATAAAAATAGAATTTACGCAGAAAATAGCACAGAAAATATTGAGACAACAGAAGAAATAGCTTATTATTAGCGTGTTCTCATTTTGTTTGAATGTTTTTCCAAGCCTTAACTTAAGGGGACGCCGAAAAGAGGTTAAGTTTTATTTAAAAGTTCAATTTTTATATGTCCTTTATTAGCTCACCTGAGCACGAAGTGCTCAAGGTGAGCTATTGTGGTCGCTTTTTGTCCATCGGCGTCCGTCCGTCTGTCCGGGCAAACATCATGGTGTTTATGTGGTTCAATCCGTCCATAATTTATATGAAATAAAGAACAAAACCACTTAAACCATGCCATTTTATGTGGCACTTTTCTACATAAAGATCAAAGAAAAAAAAAAAACACTTAATCATGAAATTTTGTAACGTCCGTCTGTCCGTCCGTCTGTCCACATTTGGTGTTACCGCACTAGCACCCACAAATATTGATCAATCGTAATCAAACTTGGTCAAAACATGTATGACCATGAGTTCTAAGATGAGTTTGATTTTGAGTCAGATCGGACAAGGAAGTCCGGAGTTATCTGCCATTGAAGGTCAAAAATGGCTAGTTTTGACTTTGTTACCACTCTAGTATCTACAAATATTGACAAATCGTAACCAAACATGGTCAAAACATGTATGACCATAATTTCTCGGATAAGTTGGATTTTAGTCAGATCGGAATAGGACTTTGTTACCACTCTAGCATCTACAAATATTGACCAATCAAAACATAACTTTGTCACAATGTTGGTAACCATAAGATCTTCGATGAGTTCGGTTTTCAGTGTGATCGGAGCAGGAAGTCTGGAGTTATGTGCCCTTGAATCTGATAAAATTGCTGTTTTCGACTTTGTTTACACTACAGCATCTACATTTATTGACCAATAAAGACAAAACTTGGCCACAATATTGGTGACCCTTAAATCCTGGATGAGGTAAATTTTCAGCTTGATTTGAATTGAAAAACAAGAGTTATTGGCCATTGAATTTCACAAAATTATCGTTTTCGACTTTATTTTCACTCTAACAAACATGGATCAATCAAGACACAACTTGGTCGCAATATTTGTGACCAAAAAATTTTAAATGTTTTAATCGTCAAGTTGATCGGACTAGAAAAACCAGAGTTGTGTGCCCTTGACGGTGACAAAATTGCCGTTTTCGACTCTGTTTTCACTCAAACAGCAATAAATATTAAAGTGACATTTCAGAATTTTTTGTCATAAATTTTACTTTTATATTTATCGGAAAGAACATATTTCTTTATGAAAATTGTGAAAATTTCAAGCCAAAATATTGCACCGTTTACGAGAAATTTATATTTTTGTGTTAAAATTGAACAAATTGTTGTGGACAACAGTTCGGATTTATATGCAATTTATCGATTATGTCTCAACTTTAAATGCGTGTTTCTCGCTTATTGGCAACAACTTAAAAAAACTAATAGTATTTATACTCATAAGAATAACCAATCTTGGCATCAAGACATACTTTAAAAAATTGAAATTGGAATGAAATGTCCCTTTAACCAATAAAAAACTTGGAAATAAATAATGTTGATGAGAATGTCTTTATCAGAATAGAGTTAAGTGCCCTTGACTGTGACAAAATTGTTGTTTTAGCCCGCTTTGACTTTACTGTAACAGCTCCAACTATTGATCATTCAAGATTATGAAAGTAGTTTTCAGCTGGATCATAATCTCGCATCTTAAATTATGTGCTCTTGAACTTGAAAACATTGTGACTTTGATTCTATCTAGGTGCAGGTGAGCGATTAATGACCATCATGGTCCTATTGTTTCATAAATATGTTACTTGATTGAGTTCCGATTAATATCATAATAATTTTTGTCTGATCATTTATGTCTTTGAATAGCGTATATAGAATGGTGACTTGATTAACGAAGTATCCAAATTACTTGCTAATTACTTCTTTCCTTTTTCTTCCAGCTGGTTAGCGGGTTTTCCATCCAGACAAGAGTACCTATCGGCTATAACAATGGACCGCCGCCATTTTTAGCGCCGACTCAGATTGACAGATACACAGACGACCAGAAGGTACATCTAGCCATTTAGCCCATTACCAAACGGCAAAATTTTAGACTGGTCCAAATTCAAAGATGTTGCAGGCGACAATTTCAAGTGAATGAAATTTCAAACTTTTGATCTTTTGGGGGTAGACTTTTTCGTTTCCTTGCTCTAACTCGAGAACTGTTTGACCTAGGACCATGAAACTTTATACATTTGTTGGCGATGACCCAAGGAGGTGCCCTATTGTTTTAGGTTCACCAAGGTCAAAGGTCAAGGTCACAATTGGACTTTGTTTTAAAACCATTTCTGTGCTCCAAGACAAGAACCTTTTGACCTACAGCATTTTTTCAGTGACAATGCCCTAGTGGAGGAGGGGGTAATTGTCTGCCTTGTGACAGTTCTAGTTTTTCTTTAAGTATTATTTAGTTTTATTCTAAAACTCAATTTCATTTATTTACCGCTTTTAAATTGGGAACGATTTTATCCAGTTAACCGTGACGTCATTTTGGACAAACAAATTTTATTTTGCTGGTGTTTTTATGAAATCTCGTAACTTAGGCTTGATTCAAGCCGTAGTTACGATATTGTATAACAACACTGACGAGTTATCAAACCCTAACGGAAACACAGTCTATTTTGAGCACAAGATTAATCGTTATTATGCATTTTGTACGTTTTTTTTATTCCTATATTCATAATGCCATTTTTACCATAAATATTATCGACCGATTCCAATTCTGCCTACCCTAACAAAAAATCGACAGACATATTTCTAATCAACGGGCTGCTTTTCTCAAAAGAACAAATATACTAAGAGTGCCTTTCATCCTACATTCTGTTAATATTAAAAAATAAAAATAATGATTAAACAATAAAAATAAAAGTGCTGACACCAGGATTCGAACCCATAACCTGAACATACGAGAGCTCCGCAACCAGTCGCTTTTACCCCTTGACTATTAAGGATGATGTAAGTTCAGAGAGTAAAGTATCACACAGCCGGCAATCACGTGACTTTGTTATGATATATTTTCCTCATTTATGTAAACAAAAACACTCGGTAAGTACACATTTTTCTCAAATTTTGAATCAAATACTTAGCACTCAATATTGAGAGGCATGCCATTCGATACGTCGTACTCTCCGGTCTATTTTGATACCAAGATCTTCCCTCAAATCCCTGTCAAAGCTAAGAACATTTGTGCAAAATATTTTTGAATGCCGAGATATATTTTCTTAAGAAATGTTTGCACTTTGCACGAATGTTCTCAGCTTTGACAGGGATTTGAGGGAAGATCTTGGTATCAAAATAAACCGGAGATTACGACGCGTTGAATGGTACGTATCTCAATACTGAGAGTTAAGTATTTGATTTAAAATTTGAGAAAATATGTTCTTACCGAGTGTTTTTGTTTACATAAGTGAGGAAAATATATCATAACAAAGTCACGTGATTGTCGCCTGTGTATCATACGCGCCCTAATCTCGGTATTCAAAACGTGAAAAATGCCACGAAAATCGTCGACTCTGCCCGGTAGTGTACGATTGCTGGCGAGTATTGATTATACCGCGTCACAAGTACTCATTGCATATTCGGCAGGTTCAGGTCAATATTTACGGACAATAATTTACTATGTCATTTAAGTGACATTTTACAAATATTTTTCATAAATTTTACTTTTATTTTTTATCTGAAAGAGCACATTTTCTTATGAAAATACTGAAAATTTCAAGCCAAAAGATTGCACCGTTTACGAGAAATATTTATTTTTGTTTTAAATTCAATCAAAATGTTGTGGACAAGCTCAGATTTATATGGTATTTTTCATTTCTGTGTCAACTTTAAAGACATATTTTTCGCTTATAAGCAAGAACTTCAACAGACCGATAGCATTGATATACATAAGAATAACCAATCTCGGCATCAAAACATACTGAAAAAATGAAATTGGAAGGTTATGTCTCTGTTTGATATTACATGTAAGTCCATAATCGCTAGCCAAGGTTGAACACACCTTGGAAATACAGAAACAACGCTACGTCGTAGATTTCACCATTGGCTTACGAAGATGGTGTTAGTTTGTAACCTCAACAAAACGATGATTAAAATAAATGCATTTCTTTTCTCCAGGGTTACACGGCAATTAAAGACAAGAAGTTTAAATCCTGTTTTATCAAGGAATTTGATCCGTTCTGGAACCCCAAAGACAATGACAAAGTGGAAATAATGGCAAAAACGGTAATGTATTTATTTATTTACTAAAGTGTGTCTTTTATGCCCCTGCATCGAAAGATCGGGGGCATGTGGCTTTACTCGTATCCGTCTGACCGTCCGTCCGTCCGTCTGTCTGTCCGATAACTTAACATTGTTTTTTCTCCAAATGTGTTCGACTAACAAAGCTCAAATTTGGTATGTAACTATCTGTCAATGATATGTATCTGTTCCACGCAATATGACCTTCCTCAAGGTCATCCATTATACCCTATCAACTCTTTACACGAAAACTCAACATTTTAGAAAAAAGCCATTTCGGGGGTATAAGTGTTTCACAAACATATCATGTTTTCCTCTATGATACTCGTACATGTTCTACTATTTTTATCTGTTTTATTTCACTTTAAAGGTAGAATGAAATGACTTGTAAAAGATTAAAGACTCTAGACTGGCAACAATAGTTTAGTCTTATTATCCTTATTTGCTAGGTACACAACATAATTATCGAAGCATTTGAGTTCAAAACACTAATAAATATTTGAAGCCTATAGCAGTACATCCATGCTTTTCAACAAAAACCTTATACATGGTGGGTAACCCACGTGACTTTTGAAAAGCGTCCACACGGAAAAATCGTCCGCTTCAAGGTATGTTCTCTTTAATTTCTCAGCTTATACACTATTGATTTTGATGGGATAAAGTGCACAGAACGCGCCTTTTAGAGGGCTATTCTCGGCTCTAACGCACTCTGCTCCAAATCCAGTGGTTTCTTCAAGCATTCGAGCCAAAGTGTTTGTAAGTGCATTTAGCGAAAGGGGGAAGCGTTCACATGCACCGAAAAAGCTTTCGCTTGAATGTTTGAAGAAACCACGGGATTCGGAGCAGAGTGAGTTACAAACGGGGATAACCCTCTCATATGCGCGTTCCGTGCACTTCATCTCGTCAAAATCAATAGAGTATAAGCTGAGAAATTAAACAAAACATACCTTGAAGCGGACGACTTTTTCGGTGTAAACGCTTCCCAAAAGTCACGTGGGTTATCCACTGTGTTATAACTGCAGCTTAAAATACGATATAATTATAGAAGAATAGACTATATACCCTCTAGAACATTGTACATATTTTCTTGATTCGGGAAATATTTCGATGAACACACCTGGCCTCGCGATTGATTTTGATCAATTATGCCCATATACACCGTGATTCAAGTATGAAGTTGAAACATTCAACACTGATCGAAAACTATATGTTTTTATAGGCTAAAACAAATATTCTAACCACCCCGAGTTAAATCAAAGTGCTGAGAGCACTGTAATTGGACGTCTCTGATTGATTGAGCGGGATTGTACATGAATGAAAGATTTTTTATTCATTCTTCTGCGTTACATTCTATAAGATCGGTTTCGAACGTACGAAATCGGCTTTATTACCAGAAAACCCTTCTCATAATTTAAATTAATTTGATTGCCGTTTCAAGACAACTGATTTGTCTCTATGAATAATCACTGTTAATTTCATTACCCAATTCAATTAAGGCCGTGTGATTAGCAATTTTGTCTTCTTGTTTGGGTTAACTATGAGTATTGTCGTCAGTTACACCTTTTGTTGATTTTATAAAGGACGATACAAAGCAATTTATTCAAAATGTAAGCCAACGCACTACATAAATGAAAGCCGCGATAGCTCACTTGGCAGAGCACTCACCTTGAACTCTTTACACATGTCTATATCTGGAAGGCCCTGGGTTCGAATTCTACTCAGACATTGTTCTTTTTTATCATATTTTTTTTTACTTTTATCTCCACCATCGTTAGGGAAAAACGACCGCAGTGATTTAGAATCGATCTAAACACAAATTCAACTACATAAAGAAATGAAACGCCGATCATTTACATACAATTCCGCCCAATCAATCAGAAACGTCTAAATATAGTGTTCCGAGCACTTTGATTTTTATTATGCTCACCGAAGGGAGAGCATATAGTCGCCGCTTCGTCTGTCCGTCCGTCCGTCCGTCCGTCATTCCGTCCGTCCGTCCGTCCGTCCGAAGCGATTTCTCTATAACCCTTGGGCCAAATCAAATGAAAATTACCATGTGAACTCCCTATGACATAATGCCGATGTAGTTTTCCCAGTTTTTGGATTTGAGGCCTCGTCAAGGGAAAAGGGGACTTAAGGTCAAATACACTTTTTCTCTAATTTCTCATAGTCTAATGGTCAAAATTTGATGAAATTTCATATTTGAGTAGCAAATCAGATGCCCTTGACAGAAAACTACTTGAAATTTGCGTATATAAAGTATGTCATGGAAAAAGGGGACTTATCGTTTGTTAGCTTAATCTTAGCTCTGTAAGGCATACATTTATTGTGACAATGCCTTATTCGGGGAGCATTGTCCGTCTCTGACGGCTCTTGTTCGTGTTTAGCGTAAAAAAAAAAAAAAACAAAAAAAAAACAAAAAAAAAACCGGCAGCAGTTTTCCCTGGTTGTGGTTACAAAACAAATTCAATACATACTTTTCCTGAAACAAAATACCAGATGAATTGGAGCACCTAACCATGGATTCCTCATACCAGTACTACAGCAGCATCCTTACATATACAGATGTGCATACAAAGAAGAAATTGGGAACGTGCCGTCGGGAAAATGACAGTGGAGTACAATACGCAATTAAAATCTTGATATCATTATCAACAAAAAATGAGAATAGCAATGTCTCTATCTGTACATAAACATATTCATACGATCATCCAGGTACCATCGCCAGTGTTGCAGATCTATTGCTTCATTTTCGTAGCACAATACACGTAAACGGTTCACTTAAACGTAATAAATACAGATCGCTGTCACTCGATCATAGACTAGTAATAATCATTGCTGTCCTGATCGTTGATCAGTATGTAAATAGGCCATGATACTGTCGAACATCAGTGAAACAGATGCTGGAAAAAAAAATAAAACTCCTAAGAGCAACTATTTTTCTGAATAGGTGGATATCACTAGCGTCTCATCTGAGGCTGTTCAGATGGAACCCCGATTTGCCATCGAGTCGAACCCGAGTTGCGAAATGAACTCACTCCCCGAAAAACCCTGTTTCCAAAATACGTCTCGTGGAAACCCCGTTCCTTTAAATATGTCAAAGACTTAAAAGGACATTTCAGAATCTTTTGTCATTAATTTTACTTTTATTTTTATCTGAAAGAGCATATTTTCTTATGAAAATTTTGAAAATTTTAAGCCAAAATATTGCGCCGTTTTCGAGATATTTATATTTTTGTGTTAAAATAGAACAAATTGTTGTGGACAACAGTTCGGATTTATATGCAATTTATCGATTATGTCTCAACTTTAAATGCGTGTTTCTCGCTTATTGGCAACAACTTAAAACAACTAATAGTATTTATACTCATTAGAATAACCAATCTTGGCATCACGACATACTTTAAAAAATTGAAATTGGAATGAAATGTCCCTTTAAACAACAATGATCAAAGAAAAAGAATTTGTCATACACAATACGTGCATTAAACTGAGTAATCATCCTAAAATGTCTGTTTTCAGTAAACACATCAAGAAAAACAAACGTTTTAACAAACTTTATACAGAAGAAATAATCCGAACTGGTTTCGAACCAACGGCGTCCCAAATTTCATACTGAAAAAAGGTTGCGATGTTAATCCTTTCCCGTTTGAGCTATCGCTGCTGATGATGATATAGTGCGTTTGTTTACTTTATAAACATAGTGTATGCATGTATCGCTTTCTAAAGATCTTGCCCTTTACACAATATTACGAAAGTCAAATCACTACAAGAAAATGGTTAAATCGAAAAAAGATCGTAAAGTTGGTTAAGACATGGCATGAATTGGATCGGCCGATGAATCTTATAGTGTTTGTTAGAGAACACATAGAAGGCAGGAAAAGATACGACAGTTTTCCTGTATGGTCGCAAAATCTGTTTTGAATTTTGGTCAACTGGCAATTGAGTCTGAGAAAGGGTTTTTTGGTAATGAAAACCCATTTCGCCTGTCGAAAAGTGGTTATAAGAATTGGACGTCCTTTCGGACGTCCAATTAAAAATTGAAAAGAGGTGAAATACATGTACATATTTCGATGGCCATACATGTACCATGTAATATGTTTCATTTAAGGAAGTCTATCCCTAGTGAGATTCGCGCGAAGTCGGAATTATTCGGGCGACGTCGAAAACATTCGGCGGTGGAACTTTCCACCGCCAAATGTTTACGACCCCTCCCGAATAGGTTCGGATACGTAACGTAACCGCTCGAAAAAAGCCAATATTTTGATAAATCATTACGGTTATTCTTACTTAAAAGAAATTACTTTGATTTGATCTAACATTTTATAGACTTCGGTAGAAAGGTATTTGTTGATCTGATCATGATGATTAGCTCACTTTAAGACATGTTCAAAAGCCTATGCGAATCATAAAAGGCATGAGTGTCTGTTGATGAATCCAATGTGTATTATTGTAAAAAAAGTCCTGCTCCTACGCAGATTGCTTCAAGATTTTCCATTATATGAAGAAAATTTATCAAATCTATTTTCAGAAATCCGACACCATCGATACCGAAGAGGAGGCTTACAGACTTCGTAAGAAAACAGGGGAGATAATCGCTAAAATGTGCGAACCAGTCGCGATATTTTGGGCGACGACTCCTTCTCCGCCAATCCCAGCGCAGAACCCAGCACGTGACGATTTAATCCTGCCCCCTTTACCAAATGAATCCAATAGGGTCCAATCACCGGACGCTATTCCTGTACCCGATACAGATCAACTGCCACTCGAAATGCAGGAGAGAATCCACGAACAATTTGGTGAACCTACTTTTATTGAACCACCAAAGATAAATCCTGAACTCATCCATGAGTCGGAAGAATTCAAGACTCCGCCTCCACTTGAGATTTACAGACAAAATCACCCAATCAACAACCTAGCTGAAATTCCTCCGCCAATCATGGAAGAAAAGGAGGAGGAGAATTTAAAACGTCCACCAATCATGTCTCAGGAAAAGGAAGAAGAAATGCTGGTACCCCCACCACCGATGATGCTGGAGCCCCGCCCTAAATCTGACACGGATGAACTAGGTGGTCCTCCACCTCTAGATGTATGGAGAAGAATGCTGGCCAACATTAAACGTACCACGACCCTCGAACCCCCAGCACCAGATATGAGATCGCCCGATTTTAAGTCCGGAATGATGATTGCACCACCCAAAATGGACCAGCCGCCACCACGCATGGACGGAACTCACATGGAGAAACTAAATGTCGGCCCGCCGGAGATACTAGCTCCACCTGGTGAATTTAATGGTCCACCACCGCCAATGATCTTCCATGATGAGGTTGAAAAGTGAAGAAATGAAAATCGTTGATTATTTCGTGTTAACAAACGTTGTGCGTGTGGTTTTGCTTTGTGCAGACTATGTTGCAACAAACAAGATAGCTCTCTCGTGTTACTCTTTGGAAACGTACAGACGGAAAATCGCTCGTTTCAAGGTAGATTATACGGTTTTCTTATACTTTACGAATTCTGGTGAGGTAAAGTGTAGAGTATGCGGGTTTTTTTTCGCGTGTACGTTTCCGAAATGTCACGTAGGATAACTACATTGGATACATCATTAACTTAAGTATTTAATGTATAATCCACACGTGAAATCATGATGTTCGTAAACAAAACTCTACATTATAATATAGCCTTTTATGCGAGAAACGCACGATCCTTGTTTATCTTTGCAATAATTCCGTTTTGATCCTACTAACATTATTATTATTCTAGTGATAAAGTCTATATTTTTGGCGTAAATCACTAGGTGCCGTGAGGATTTCAGATGAGAATCGTGCTGTCGTACATTTTGAAACAAGAAGCTACCGAGAAGGAGGCTAACTATTGAAAACAATTTGAAGTTATGCACATTTGTGTCGTTCTTCTATTAACCCTTTTCCAAACGGCAAAATTTTAGGGTGATCCACTTCAAAAACTGTACAAAATGACAAAATGGGTGTTATCAAAGATAGGATTTGTGTGTAATATGGCACAGAAAATATTGAACCAAAAGGAGAAACTGCTGGTTATCAGCAGTTTCTTCTTTTGTTTCAATGTTTACCCAAGCCATTTCTTCTAGGGACGTCAAAACCAGGTCTTGTTTGGGAAAGGGTTAAAGTGACTAAACAACGTCTTTAAGAAGTCCCAAATCGGCAAAATTTGACCTGTCTGTATTTAGCATGATCATGATTTTGTGAATTCCACAATTTTGTACAAAGGGCTTATTAAAATTTGCCTTCTGTCTACTGCATGTACATCATTCGCCAGTCCTTGTCGGGTGTGTGTTAACTTAAAAGTATATCTTTAAATAATTATTTGTTATGTTGTTTATTCTCCAAAAAAAATTGTGCCTATCTTTCACCATTGGAAAAGGGTTTACTAAAAATTGTTGCAGTCGGAAAACAAACCAACTTTGAGAGAAATCATATGCAACAAAAAGAAACATCATTGCATTTTATTAATACAAATTTAACATTACAAAATACATAGATTATATATCCACAAAATGATGATCGTATTGTATTATAATATAAAATGCATTAAGCCCTTTCCAAAACGTCTCTTAAGCCTCTCTTACAACCGGTCGTGCGTGCTCCTGTGTGCGGTCTGCGTGCGGTCTGCGTCTTAAACGTACGTTTAGTCGTGCGATGCACGCAACTGCAACGTACGATTTTGGTTGACGCAACCACGACGCAGACTACACGCAGCAAAGAACTGACCGGACAATTTTTTAGGCGCTCTTACAACCCGTCGTGCGTCTTTATAAATCGTGCGATTTAAAACTCTGCAAAATCGCAGGATTTATAAAGACGCACGACGGGTTGTAAGAGCGCATCAGAATATGTACATTCAAAGTAGGTCAAATGTATGAATCTCTTTCGAGAAAAGTACGCATTCTTTGTGATTTTCTGGAATTTCAGTATATCGTTCCCTGCGTTACACGCACGCCTGTCGTACGTGCTACATACTTCTGTCTTTCGTGCTCCTGGCGTTCGAAAAGACGCAGAATGGTCGTAGCAAAGAGTTGTCCGTTCAATTTTTTGCTGCGTGCAGTCTGTGTCGTGGTTGCGTCCACCAAAATCGTACGTTGCACGTTCGTGCATTGCAAGACTCAACGTACGTTTAAGACGCAGGCCGCACGCAGGAGCACGTACGACCGGTTGTAAGAGAAGCTTTATTTAGGTGTGTCAAAATTGAAAAGCGTTGAAGACGACTCAATTAATTTACTTTTTGCCACCACATACCATAGAAAACCTCCAAAAAAAGAAAGAAAAATGTTGGTATAATCATTTTTTTTCTTTTCCTGTAAGGTTTTCAAAGCCATTATACAATTGGAATGGAATTACCGTGTCAGATTATCACCGTAAGACTTTTAGCGCAATCTCGATCAAAGACCCATGGTACAACTGCGTGGATTAGTAAACACAAAGTCGGAAGTCAGTAACTAGTTTGAACTCGCGGTAAAAGGCACCAGTAAGTAAAATGGTATAGAAACAACATTGCATAAAAGGTCTGTATCGTTCTTGTGAGGTCAACCCCTCATAACTACAGCTTGAAAAAGTTGGAGTTACGAGGTTTTCACCTTCCACTGACGATATGCTTGTTCACAAGACAAGTCGCTGAGTTTTTATGCAGTTTGTACAAGAATTCAACATCTGCTAGAAACTTTGCGGCCGGCCACAAACACTTCAGCTATATTTCTGTCGTCACCTGTAAAAAGATCAAGTTTCAATTAAGGTAGACCACCCCTAATGAGATTCGCACGACATCGGAAATATTCGGGCGACGTCGAAAACATTTGGCGGTGGAACTTTCCACCCCCGAATGTTAACGACCGCGCCCGAATAAGTTCGGATACGTAATGACGCCGCTCGAAAAAAATCCGTTCTTTTATGAATCTCAAAATGGTCACATTACGGGTATTCTACCTTGAAAATTAGAATGACCTGCCACGCTATCAGAGACCTTCTGGAAAGCCAAGGACAGACTAAATCGCAACTTTTCACTCTAAGATAAATTTCCAGGGGTAGATTTTTGCTTCTCTTACTGTATGTCCATTTTGCAAATGCGACACTTAGTAGCCGTCTGCTAAGCATGGCGCATTTTTTCATTCATTGATTTAAAGGAATTCCCAGAAGACAAATTGAGAGTGAATGATAACAATTATTTATAGGTAACAGCAAATTTAGACAGCATACAGAGCAAGCATTAACTCGACATCGGTTATCACGGTGGGGGAATCACGTGACACTGCGATTGTTACAGATCTTCAAATACTTTGTTAATTGTGACCGATTTGAAAATAGTTTGAAGCAGAGAATGCGGAAATACTTGATACTTTTCTCTCTTTTTGTTGGAGGATGAACTAATTATATATGATCTGTATGCATTATAATATATTCTCATTTATTTGACATGGTGTTAAAGGGACATTGCATTCTGATTTCATTTTTTAAAAAATATGTCGTGATGCAAAGATTGGTTATTCTAATGCGTAGAAATGCTATAAGTTTTTTGAAATTGTTATTTATAAGCGAAAAATACGCCTTTAAAGTTGAGACAAAAATGACAAAATTCCAAACTGAACTGTTGTCCACAACAATTTGTTTAATTTTAGCACAAAAATATATATTTCTCGTAAACGGTGCAATATTTTGGCTTTGAATTTTCAGAATTTCCATAAGAAATTATGCTCTTTCAAATAAAAATAAAAGTGAAGTATGAAAAAGTAAATGTGAAATGTCACTTTAAGGAAAACAACCTATCAAAAGATACCAAACATTTCGTGCATTTTAGTAAGTCATCCAATAACGAGAGATACAATCGTCAATTTCCGGGCGTCATCCGTTGCAACGGAAATTGACGAGGGATGCATCATCAATTTCCGTTGCTACGGATGGTGCCCGAAGATGCACGAAGTTTTATTTTGTAGTAAATGATGGATTGTTATCCTTAAAACCGTAAGAACAGTCACATACCATTGTAGACAAATTTCTGGAATCTGTCTAATAAAGAATCCTCTGTAAACACATCTATAGGCGAGTCTGTGCTGCTGGTGTCAATAATCAGGGCATCGAACTGCTTACCAACCTCAAAATTACCCGTTACGTCACCTAGCGACAAGGCTGCAATGAAATATGTAATTAATTGATGTTCTTGAAGTTGGCAGACTAGCAGATTAGCAGAGGGAAGTTGGCAGACTAGAAGAGAAGCATAGTAGCAGAGTTACTGCTACTCTGCTACTCTGCTGGTCTGCCAACTTCACGAGCATAATTAAATGAAATCCAGTTTTGATGCTCTTTACATCAATGGAAAATTTCTCATATCGCTCGATCTAGGTTTGTAATCTGATCGACGTATTGCATGGACATACGAGACGAGAAGAACTCTTCTTGTGGAACACATAAAGATTTGACGTTAAAGTATTTAAATTGAATTTAACAACAACATCATCAACAACAACAAACCAACTTAATAATGTACCTCTCGCGCCTCCTAGCGTGGCAAGTCTAAACACCTCTGTATGAGATATTGGTTTATGATCGGATTGTTGTATTGCGTGAACATTTGAGACATGAAAAACGCTTTCATGGCCATGCATGCACATAAATGAAATATATTTACAACAAACCGACTTGATAATGTACCTCTCGCGCCTCCTAGCGTGGCAAGTCTAAACACCTCTGTATGAGATATTGGTTTATAATCGGATTGTTGTATTGCGTGAACATTGGAGACATGGAGCGCTGTTCTCATGGCGTCCATAATACTCGGATGGTATCCGCCGGATACGTCTGAAATAAATCGGAGTTTAACCCATTCCCAAACGACAAAATCTAGGCAGGTCCCATTCAAAAGCTGTTGAAGATGACAAGATAAATGCTTATAAAGGTTGGATCTGAGTACAATATGACACAGAAAATATTGAGGCAAAAGGAGAAAATGCTGATCATCAGCATTTTCTTCTTTTGCCTCAATGTTTTCCCAAACCTATTCTATCAGGGACGCCAAAACTAGATTTTGTTCGGGAAAGGGTTAATGCATCAAAACGATACCTTGCGACAAAATCAATCATCGGATGACAAGTGATAAATTTGTACCCGGGTACTGGCAATATTGTAGGCTACCCTACCCGCGGGTACGTGAGTACTCGACAGACCTGCAATGTCTATCCTTTTCTTACTGTGTTTCAATTGCTATATTCATTAAAAAATTATTTCGTCTGAAATTTTTGATAATCCATTGATGCGGACGGAAACACTTTTCCTTTGACTTTAGCAGGAATTCGACGTGTCATATATCGAAATAACGAGTGTCAACTGTATAGGAATGCCATTCATGTTGGTATTGTGTTTGCAGATTGACATGATTGAGCGTTACCTCTATTAGCATGGTTAAACTCAATCATGTCAATCTGCAAACATAATATAATATAAAACAAGGTGAATTACCTGTACCAAGACCAACCTTCACTCCTTGACTCAGCAGTTTTCGAAGGTCTAAAAGTCCACTTCTAATTCTGTAAATATTTAATGAGTTGTCATCAAAATTGGAACACCGGAATATGATGAAATATAACTTTGTTCTTAAAGATGTATAATTTGACATTGGAAATATACATGTACGAGTATATAACGACATGTTAAGATATTTGACTTTAAATTTTGCCATTTTAAGTAAATGTGCAGTGTTTATCACATACAAGTCTGCAACGTCGACATAACAACGCACAAAGAAATATTTAGGGCAATTAAAGATGCTTCAGACGACAAATGGATGATGATAAAGATAAGATTTAAACGCAATAAAAAACAAAAAATATTAAGACAAAAAGAGAAAATGCTGGTCATCAGCATTTCCTTCTTTGGCTTTAATATTTTCCAAAACCTTTTCTATAGAGATTCAAACCCCGGTTTTGTTTGGGAAACGGTTAATATGTAAAATTCAACTTACGATAAATTTGAGTTTGGACAATGAGATACGGACGATTCACGTTTCTTTATTGTTTGAATTTCATCTTGAGATAAATATACTCCGTGTCCAAGAACGGTCTGAAACGGTAACAAGAGTGCCATTGTCACAATGTACGCCGACACTCCAAGAGACTTAAGTTTTAAGGGAGCATAACTCAGGCAAAAATCAATGAACCATAAAATCCTTCCCTCATGCACATCTACCAATTGAGGTGATAACATTGACCAAGTTCTAAAATATCCAGCCAGAAACTTGGGAGTAGTTAAATTGCGCTCACAAGAAAAGTGGACGTACGTACGTCCGTCCGTCAGTCATGTACGGACGGACGGACAGACGGAGAATATGACGCCTTTGGCGGCGTATAAATAGGTAAACTTTTAAGACAAGTCTTTTTATCACTTTAATTTCATATTTTGTTAGTCCTTTTCATATCTTCAGCAAAATGTGACTCATGAGACACTGTTGACATTGGGTTTGCATTACCTCCACAATTCATTTTTTATTCCAGGCACCCGGCATATAGATAATTACGTCAGCCATGATCTGGCAAGTTGCCGGCTACATGTAACCGACAAGTCATCATAGGTATAATCAAAATGGTTTACCCGATAAAGTCATCTGCGCATCTTTTGAGAAAGTATTTTATGTGATATTGGTGTATGGTTTGATGAAACAAAACTTTCAATATCTAACCTTATCTGTGATAAGCCCCGCCTTATCGTACACGTCAGTATAGTTAGCAGCTTCAGGAAACAGCTTAGATACAAAGTTTATTTCGTTGATTGTTTCACAGATGTGGGTCTGAAATGACATGAAAAGCCCCAATCAAAACCTTGAATCTACACATATTCAAAACATTCACTTGTAAATAATTTATGTTGTTCTTAGACAGTGTCCAAGCCAGTTAATACGCGACTGATTTGAAAAAAAAATGGCACAGAAAAAGAGAAAATACGTCAGGGATTCACTGGGTGTTGCACCCTTTTAAATATTCTGCCCATACTTTATTGACAACCAAGGCCATTGGTCACTTAAAGTCCTGACGTTTTCTACCTTCTCTGCTTCTCGAATTTAAATCGGACACGGATTAAGCCATTACCACACATTGACTTTTTTTGATTCCCTCCAAATTCATGGCTTTGGAAAACATCGTGGAAAATGAAGAAATTGCTTGTGACAAGCAATTTCTTCAATACCTACAATGTTTTCTATGTAAAAAGACCAAAGATGTAAAGAAATCATTCACTTGAAATTGTCGTCTGCATCATCTTTGAATTTGGACTAGTCTAAAATATTGCTGTAACAGTATTATTGGCGATTTCTCGCTGTGAAAATTGTATCGTCAGGCATATAATCTATTTGATTTTTTTTCCTTTCTATAACATTTGTAACTGCTCGTGATCTAAAATCTTTTATTCATGTTACGTTACATAAAGTGAGAGTTGATTAAAATCAGTGGCAGATCTATACACGTGATATATTATGAATCTTTGAAAGATCTTTCGATAAACATCGACAATTTTCCAGACATAGTAAAATGTTACTAACATATTGTTTGGAAACTGTAACGTTACACGCAGCTTCAAGTGTTACTATATTATTGAGCTGTTTGTCATATTTGCTTGCATATTTTATACATTTACTACGGTTGAAGTTTCTTTTGTGCACTACTACCTGAACTGGAATATCAAATTCCCTCGCGATATCTCCAAGTTCCTTCAGCAGGTGTTCGGTGCACGTGACCGCAAAACGGGGTGTGACAACTGGCGTGATGTTCTTATACTGGAATCAAACGAACAGAGAAATGTGTCGAAGTATATCGCAAAACCTCGTATCTAAAGCTTGATTAAAGCTGTAAATACGAGGTTTTGCAGTTACACCGACGCTTGGTTATAAAACAAATTACATTGAAAGTTTGGTTCAAATATTTGCCACTTATCAAAATTATTTTTCAGAAAATAGTTTTTTTTCTAGATTCATGTGAAAAAATTCATGAATTGTGGTTCTATTGAAATCTCAGAAATTAAACAATTATGATTCCAAAGTAATGGAGCGATTTAAATACCGTTTGTTGTAGCATTCAGGCAGGCTGACAAACACTCAAAACAGAATCTACTAGGCTCTGGTCTATTATCTCGATATTTCAGAAAATGAAGGGTCTTTCATTATTTTTTAAGGTACTCTATCCACCATTAGAAACAAAACAAAAAAATGATGATGGTATCCGGAAATTAAAATACGTACACCTTCGTCAATTTCCGGGCGTCATCCATGGCAACGGAAATTGACGAAGGTATCCCTCGTCAATTTCATTTCCTACGGATGACGTCCGAAGATGGGCGAAGTGTATGTTAGATTATGTAGACTGGGTTATTGTCCCTAGATAAATCGACTATATGTGACCCGTCACGCTAAAAGGGACCTTATAGGAAGTGTAAAAAATCGACCCTAGTCTGTCTGCGCAGTTCGCGCAGCCAGACTAGGGCCGACACTTTTCACTTTTATGTAATTTTCTCAATCCAGAAAGTTTTCGCTATCTTATATATGTTCATTTTTCGCATACGTGATCTGGTTGCCCTATGCTGGGTCGGACAAGTTTGTCAAAATTTGGATTTTTGGACTTCGGATAAGGTCCCTTTTAGCGTGACGTGTCACATATATATTACCTTTCTCTTAAAAACTTCTTCAACATATCTGAAATTGTGAAGAAAATAACATCATCTAAAATTTGTTTACCACCATTTCCTCATACCACGTATCCAAGATCATCAAAGGTCTCGATAAATGACCTGACAGAGCATCTCTCTAGCTCTTAGCTAGAGATGCTCTGTCAGGTCATTTCTCGAAAATCTATATCGTTGTATGACAGCACGGTTTGGCAGTCAATAAAATCGACAATAGCAATGAATTTTGTGCTAAAAATAGACTTTGTTTTCAAATCTAAATATAAAAAATGTTATAAAAAACATTATAACAAGACCCATGAAATATCATTATTTGTCCGAAACTTCGTCAGGGTTAACTGAACAAAATCGTTCCCTAATTGAAATGATTACGATCATTTATCTGCATTATTTAATTCTGTGGCCTCAAAGTTGGCCATGTTCACAGAATCATTTAATTGTAGGCCTATGTGAGTTGACCTAATTCATTTTTTTCATTTTTACCTCCTGTATTCATGTACATACATTTAAACTTTACACTAAAAAAAGGAACTTTAATGAAATCCCCTGCAGCGACATTTGGTATTTTTCTGTTGTTTTCGTATAGCTCACGATAAATGACCGGGCAGAGCATGTCTATCGATAAGCCTGAGATTCTATGCCAGGCCATTTATCGAATGCTATTAGGCTACTTGTGGATGTATAGATCAATCATACACTTATATTTTCAAACGGGTTACCTTCTAGTTTCGGACACTGATTGTTTCGTACTTTCTTCTACATAATAATTCGGACAGTTCCGATCAGAGTTCACTTTTCCTACTAATGCTCGCTGTCCAGCCTCCGCTGTAATATATATTAGTTTAAATTCGTTTATTCTACATCGATTGTGACGAAAACTAGAAGCTTTTTAAAAAATATTTAATTCCCTAACGACTCTGCTTTCTGAAAAAATACACCAATACTCATGCCGAATGCGTGTGTCAATGAGAAGCCAAAAGTAACCTCCGTATCAAACTCGGAACCTCTTGATCGCGAAGCTGACACTGTACCTCTCTACCATGGACACCACATTTTGGCGGTGGTAGGCACAAAATGGCGGAATATGCTTCCTAACTACTAGACGAGTAATTAAACAGAAATTAAATTCAGATCTTAATTCAAGACCCGTTCATTTAGACAGTTTTATAGCGACTGAATTAAGGTTTACAGACCCTGAAAAAATCTACACTTTCTAGCCGTACGAAATGCATCAAATCTCACACACTTGTAAATACTCTTCACATAAGTTGATCCACCGTGCCGGATTTCAAGATTATGATTCAGGAAGAAAATAATTTACAAGTATTATTTTACTATATATTTATATGCAAGGGAGGTAACTTTTAACATTTTTATCAAATATTTCCATAAGAATGTATTAATCAAAAATTCTAAACCGTGCAAAATG
The DNA here is from genome assembly GCA_963680895.1 of Fragum sueziense. Taxonomy (NCBI): domain Eukaryota; kingdom Metazoa; phylum Mollusca; class Bivalvia; order Cardiida; family Cardiidae; genus Fragum; species Fragum sueziense. The sequence continues at coordinate 37,606,497 of OY804607.1, read as the reverse complement.
CTTATGTTTGTATTTGGAATGGAAATGTAACACAGTTTAGGAATTATTTGGACTTTTCAAATTTCGCCTCTGGCTTTTTGGTGCTTTTGAGTGTTTGGATACCTTAATCCAAAATACTTGATACATTGTAAAGTGTATTTGTTGTATTAAAGCTCATAGACTCTGAGAAGCGCAATTGAATATTTATACATACTTTTTGTGCTATTCAAATGAGCGAGCATCTGGGAAAGGGTACCTTGATGCTTTTGAGCCCAACATGTTTACACTGTTTGGTCATGAGCAATGTTTTTCTCAAATAGATTCTTTGTGACCTGTAGCAACCATGAGACAGCAGCATAGATCCCAGCCAGTTAGTCACAGACTGGTCTGCAAACACGGTAGTCTAGAAAGCTATAAGGGACATTGTTCCAGATCACGGCTCAAAAGTAGTTGTATTTGTTCCTTACCTATGATATCACAAAGTATCAATGTTGAGTCGGTATGGTTAGTGGCGTAATAACAAGCAGTTGTTGTACCGTGCCGTAATGTTCGATCCTGAAATAACAACATCTTGTCAGAATTAAATAATAGCCTACATCACGACGACGAAGCAAAATTTAATCGAAAAGTAAAAGCTTATTTGAGCGTCAAAAACGAAGTATCATTAAAGTGACATTTCATATTTTTTGTCATAAATTTTACTTTTATTTTTATATGAAAAAGCATATTTCCTTATGAAAATTCTGAAAATTTCAAGCCAAAATATTGCGCCGTTTACGAGAAACTTATATTTTTGTGTTAAAATTGAACAAATTGTTGTGGACAACAGTTCGGATTTATATGCAATTTATCGATTATGTCTCAACTTTAAATGCGTGTTTCTCGCTTATAGGCAACGACTTCAAAACACTAATAGTATTTATACTCATTAGAATAACCAATCTTGGTATCAAGACATACTTTAAAAAATTGAAATTGGAATGAAATGTCCCTTTAACGAGAAAAATAGTGATGATAAGAGTTTAGATATTAACAGTAGCCTACTTTTATAAATTGGGAATGTGACTTTAGCAACCAGTCATTGTGGATTTTTAAAAGAATATTTATGGCAAACCTACACAGAAAACGTTTATTCATAGATGCAATTGATTCAATCTAATAATATTAAAAACAAATATTTTACTTGCCACAACTTTCCTGTAGACATCTACAGCGTATTGTTTGTCTATAAACCTAGATTCTGTAGGGAATGTGTATTTTTCTAGCCATTCTAACAGACCCAACTCAAGACCTTTACCGGCGTTAGGGTACTGGGGAGCGTGTATGTGTGTGTCGATAAAACCAGGAATTGCAAACTGACTGAAAAGAGAGAAAGAGGAACAAAAATGAAACGAAGGAAGTGTATCAAACATTTAAGGTAGTTAACTCCTAAGAAGATACACGTTATTATTCGGGCGACGTCGTAAACATTCGGCGGTGGAACGTTCCACCGCCGAATGTTTAAGACGTCACCCGATTAGGTTCGGATACGAAACGAATGATAATGACGCCACACGGAAAAATCCGACTTAGCATGTATCTCATTAGGGGTAAACTACCTTAATGGCACTTATAAATCTAATAATGTCGGCAATAGGATATATGTGTGTCGATAAAACCCGGAATTACGAACCGACTGAAACAGAGAAACATGAACAAAGTTCAAATACATATAGGAAAAGTAGCATTTAACAATTTAAATGCACCATATGACGTACTATAGCTGTAGCCATTTAATATACACAAATTAATAAGTACAAACAAACATTGAAACTGCGATTATAATTATAGACGATGATTTTGGGGGTTATTTGTAAAGCCTGTGAAATCTGTATGCAACATCGACGTTATCCGCTATGACGAAGATTTACGAGGTTATTCCAAAAACGTACTTGGCCTCGTTATGAAATCTCGTCAACACGGATAAATTCAAAATTGCACGAATTTTTTTGTATCATATGAAGTTTTTTATAACGACAGTTCACTCTAATGAGATTTGCACGACGCCGAAATCAATCAGGCGACGTCGTAAACATTCGGCGATGGAATGTCGCCCAAATACTCTGATTTCTCGTGAATCTCATTAGGAATGGATTACCTTGAGGGTTTTGTGTAGAGTGTAGACGTACTTACTGAGATTCCAGGCGGATGACGTCACTAGGTTTGTGCCCATTTTCACTCAATCTTTCTGACAACTTTGAGATCTCATCAACAAATTCAATCTGAAACAAACATGACGGTAGAATTGGTGCGTTAGAGCTTTATGCAATGAGAATGAAGAGGGAGGGGGAAAAGCATCATGCGCTGGTTCAGTGGACGGGTCTTAAAGCTACTATTTCCCAGATTTTGGACCAAAATTTGTCAAAAACAAACGAAATGTACACTTTTTAAGCTTTATATGACCTGATTAAATGATTACGACAAACTATTGAAGCAACGACTCATTTTTTCGCATTTTGATACCGAATTCATGAAGCGATGTCGAAAGTAGGTCAAAAACAGTAGGACCTGCGACTTTCTTAAATGACGTCGCAACATATATGATGACGTCATATTGAAATTTAAGCATGAATCTCGTTTGAATCTTGGTCCGCGCTGTATGCGCATGCGTGACAGTTAAAAAATAAATTCAACCGCATCTGAGACGTGGTTGAATTTTGGTTTGGATTCTCCCTAAATTCGGCTATCTCTCTTATAATTTCGGCTCAATCTCTGTCTGAATCGCATATTATTAACCATTCTGAGGTGGCCAACACAAAAAATTTGCATATTTTTTCAAAAAAATTCATTTTTTGCAATTAGACCATCTGTTACCATCACCCTTTAAACATTTGTACAAAAAAAAATGCTCGCTCGTTCGCTCGATCGCCCAAGCAATTAATTGATATATTAATTGATTGATTATTTTATTGTTTGAATAATCGAAATGGTAAGCCACTTTCAACCGCTTTGGTATTATTGCGGCGACTAGAGCACCCAATCGTGGATTCCTATATCACAAAATTCAATCCGAGCCCTCTCAAATTTAGATCATTCAGATGCATCGGTGAGAGAAATATTACTATTGTCAAATTTAGAAAGGATAATGGCCGAGCCGGGATTTGAACCCATGACCCCTGGATCATATACTCAGACGTTACTGATTGAGCCATTCGCGCTTGGACTAAGTCAATAAAATATGCAAAAATGCGTCATATATATAAATGGTAGATAGTCCGGCAGATTCCGGGGTGAACCTGGATTTGCGGTATATAGAAAATGTTTTGACTGATTATGATTACCAATACCTTCAGAAATAAGAATCCGGTTGATGCCACCTTGGCACCCTTGGGCAACTCTCAGAAATCAAGATGGCGTCCAAGATGGCGGAATGCAATAATGCATGATTATACTTATGTTCAAATATTTACATTTATGACATAGAATAGCTTGTAATATGTTCTAAAATGCTCAGAGGATGTGTCAAAAGAAATTAAAAAGTGATATTCACAATAGTTTATTGCATTTCTTCTAAAATTTGGAAAATCTACAAAATCTTACCCCACCCACCCCATTTTACATACAAAAATAAAGGTTTACGCAACACCATTAAAACGCCCTGTATTCAATGCGATTGAATACTCTTATTTTAATCATTAATAAACGAATTATTATTTGGAATGACAAACCTGGCAAAATGGTGTCTTTAAGAATTCAAAATGGCGTCCAAGATGGCGGGAAATAAGTGATTTCTTACAAACATAATGAAATACCAAGGGTGCTTTTGCGTTCAAACCTTTTCCAAACATTGTGTAACATATATGTGAGTGAATGCTCATCTAGGGTGCTATTATAAGCTTATTTCATTTCACTATTGGCATACAGAGAAAAGAAGAGGTCCTTTATTTTACCCAACCCACTTAAATTTTCATTATTTGAAAAGCATTCTAATTCTATTCAAAACGAATCTAACAGAATAACCGTGTATCAATTGTAGTTAAAATCTATTTAATATAGTATATACAAACTCGGATAATTTTTCATTCTAATTTCAGACAGACAAATACTTCCTTCTCTTTCTTAATCCTTTCCAAAACAACATATGATTGCGTTACAAACTGGTTGTTACGTCTGCCCATTATTGTAGATAACCACCAGTTGACTTCGGAAAAAGAGTGATAAGAGCTAAAGACTAAAAAGTCAAACGTTTTTCTCTGCCAAGAAACATTCGAAATTACGATCATAAGCCTAGCAGCACATAGGCCTACCAATTCCTTAGTCATTCAAAAACCTTCTCACAAGAAGTAGGCTCCACGAAAATAGACAATAGTTAAACATCTGTTATACTGGACAGCTTAGTCGAAATTCGTAGGTGATGTGAAAAGATTTTAAGTTTTTCAGTTTTTGATGTCTAATGCAGACGAGCTTGCTTTGAGTCATAGACCTGTAATGGTACAAGTTGACTGCAATATTTTGAATGCATGCCATTGCTACTTGCACTGGTACCCTGTTCCATTTGTATATTTAGCAATTATAGCGAATAAAGTATTGTTATGAACTAAGGTATAACAGACTGACAATGTTCTTTTCTTTGTTTTCATGTACAAAGAAAACGCAAATAAATGATAATGAAACATTGGTGAAGGAGATCATGCACACTTTCATGATCCAGATAATATCGAATTAATTTGATATTTCCAAAGTGACAAACTTTATAGAATACAGTTTGGAATCATAAGGGATTGCAGATATTTTTCAAAAATGTCTTGATATCAAGGCTAGTTATTCTAATGCGTTTCAATGCTATCAGTTTGTTTTTAAATTGTTGCTGAACAGCCTGGAGAAACGAAAATGACAATTCCATTAACATGTGAGCTCTGGTTTACCACAATTAATTTCGTTTATAGAAAGAATATATTCTTCATGAATGGTGTGAAATTTTGGCTTAAAGCTTTCATAGTGTTCCTAAGAAAATATGCTCTTTTAGATAAAAAATAAAAGTAAATTTTATGAGTAAACATCTTTGTAATATCTCTACAGAAAAATGTGGCTTATAAGCTTTTTGATCTGTTTCTTCGAGGTAAAGTTTTCAGGTTTGTCAAAATCGGAGTTTGTTTGGAAAGGGCTTAGTAATATATAGTTGAACATAAGGCATTTGTAGGAAAAGAATCGGCCGCCAAAATTATCCTTTTGGTATAGACATTGATTCAATATAGTCCAGATATACACAGTTGTCATGCTTTTATATTACAAAAACATTTTAACATATTCAAAGTATGCGGATTAAATGATTAGATAATAAAATATCTTTGAAAATCAACATTTAAGCCCTTCTTTGGAGACCTGAAAATGGCCCCCACCCCACCAATTTTGTAATCTTTCACCTTCGCATTCATTCACTTTCCAACTTTGTAGGACTGAATACCAAATAGCAAAGTCAAAACTACAGAGATGATGACCACAATCATTGTCAAATCCGAAAATGATAAATAAAACGTTGTATCAAGGACAAATATCTTTTTGTTTTTTCCAATGTGCAAGGGGTAATATGATGCGACATTGGATATATTTGCAGATGTTTTTAAAATGGAAATAAACATTTTGTTCTGCAACCAGGATCCAGATTCCCTTTTCTTTACTTAATTGTATTTAAGTTTCAGCAAAATGTAAAAATAGTTTTTACAATTATAAATATTATTCACAAAATGCCGCCATCATGGACGTCATTTTGAATTACTAAAGAAGCCATTCCATTGAGATTTTTTTGCTGCACTCATAGTACAGCTGGTAGGGCATCCGACTCTTACTCTTAAAAACCCGGATTCAATTTTCCGGCCGCGGCAGATATCTTTTCTGACAGAATTGTCTCGCTCTAATGGTTTGATAAGCGTTAACCTACGTGGGCAAGCAGCTAAAGGCTCGGTAAGGATGGTAGGACTCGTGTGAGAAGCGAATCATCCAGATTTTTAGTATGTAGTGTAGTTTTCTATTTTAGAGTATTTATCGCATACAATAAGAAATAGTAAATTAAAGATTAAATTTCTAGATTTTCTCTATGCAAAATGTAGTGGGTGGGGTAAGATCATGCGACTATCCTATATCCTGGTAGATGTACAACTAATTCAGGCCCGTAGGAAGCAATTTCATATTAAGTGGGCTCAAGCCCCTGTGTCTGAATATTGGGGGGGGGGGGCTAAATTGGATTTCAATTTATTTTCAGTGTATGATGAAGAAAAATCGACAATTTTGGCCAACTTTGGGGGGAGCCCCCCCCCCCCCCCCCCCCCCTGTTCCTACGGGCCTGTAATTAATTCAACAAACATATAATTATAAGATGCTCATATCACTTTACAGGAATGTATTAAAACATGTAATTGGAATTTTTAAGACATTCTAAAACATTTTAGATGCTTTATTTAAACATATAACTTGCCATAATAATCATTCATTTTCCGCCATCTTGGGCGCCATTTTGAATTCTTAGAGACACCATTTTGCCAGGGTTATCATTCCAAATGTTCATTCTTTTATCCATTATTAAAATCAGAATATTTAATCTCATGGAATACAGAAAATGTTATTGGTGTTACGCAAAACTTTATTTTTCCATGTAAAATGGAGTGGGTGGGGTAATATTTTACAGATTTTCTAAATTTTAGAAGAAATGCAATAAAATATTGTGAATATCACTTTTATTTTTCATTTAAACATGTTCTTCAAGCATTTCAGAACATATTACAAGCTTTTCTACATCATAAATGTAAAGATTTGACCACAAATATAATCTTGAACTATTGTATTCCCCCATCTTGGACGCCATCTTGATTTCTGAGAGTTGCCCAAGGGTGCCAAGGTGGCATCAACCGGATTCTTGTTTCTGAAGGTGTTGGCAACCATAATCAGTCAAAACATTTTCTATATACCGCAAATCCAGGTTCACTTAAAAAATGATGTTTGGCTGCCGGACTAATATCTAGTTCATGAACATTCACATTTGTGTATGAATGTGCATTAGTTAACCCATTAACAAATGGCAAACTTTTAGACTGTCCAAAATCTAATACAATCTAATTGTAAAGGGCAGTTTCAAGTGAACGAAAATTTGTCTTTTTTTCTATTTCTGAGTAGAAATCATTGTGGAAAATGAAGATTGTGTGTTGCTCGTTTTGACAATATTTCCCAACGCATTTATCTCATGGGATGTCAAAAAGCGTTGACATCATTATGTGGTAATGGGTTAACATAAATAGTGTAATTTTGTACCTGAATTTGCATCTGTTAGCAAACAAACAGACATGTAAAAGTTTAAGCATGACTCTGCATTCATTATCAAACGACAACCTTGGCTAATCAACTTGACGTAACAAAGTCATTGGTAGACAAATTTGACCCATTACGCTAAAAGGGACCTTATGGTCAGTGTGAAAAGTATCAACCCTAGTCAGTCTCCGCAGTCCGCGCAGCCATGCTAGGGTCTGATCGACAATGATACAATTTTTGAATGTAGAATATTTCTTCTATATGTTATTACTATATCACGGTGGATAATCACGTGATACAATATTTTCAGAAAATCTTCAATAAATTTGTAAATACTGGACCGATTTGAATTTGGTTTGAAGCAGAGAATGTGGACAGACGTCACGCATTAGATGGACGTGATTGATTTTTGAAAAATCAACTGATAAAAAGTTATTGAAGATAAACCAGAATTTTGGTTTATTTTCAATAACTTTTTTATCAGTTGATTTTCTAAAAATCAAACACGTCCAGCTTATTCCAGGGAATTTTCCCATCTTCTCTGCTTCAAACTGAATTCAAATTGGTCAAGTATTTAAAAAAGATATTGTCCAAAGATTATCGGAAATTCAGAGTCACGTGATTATACACCGTGTACATGCTCATTTACCAAATACGACATCTAAGTGACTTCTATCGAGTCTAATCGATTTCTCGAAACGTGGTTTTATGGAACCTTAAGGCCTCTTTTAACGTGACGGGTCACAAATATTGGTTGTGTCATGGCGTTAAAATCGGTGAGCTAAAAATAGATATACTCTAATGCATCATGGATGTGCATATCATTAAAATTATTTAAATCATTATAATTATCTAAAGGCGCGTTCCCATTGCCGAACAAATCAACTCGATCAAGCTCGATCAAACGATCGAGTACTGATCGAATTTGGTCGGCAAGAATGATCGGGACGATCGAGCGTGATCGGCAAAAATGACCGGGAATTTTTTCGACAAGAAATAAAGAAGAGGTCGTGTAAATACATTTGATCGAGTTAATGGTTGAGTTGTGGTAATACTGGTTTTAGAAACAACAGGAATCCATGGTTAGGTGCTCCAGCCTCCGCGATATGACCCTGACAGTTGAAAACGGCGTAAAACCCCAATAAGCTAAACAAAATATGCAATCATTGTGGGAGGAAATGAGACTATAAAACTTGAAATTAATGACAAGGGAAAATACTAAATTTGTGAATTTCTTCGGAAGTTCGGAGCACGGAGAAAGCGAACAGCAAAACCAATGTAGGCGCTAAATGAAGTCTTTGGTCGAAAACCATAAGTCGCTAAACAGTTTTCCAACATCAATTAGCACTTAAAGGTAAAATGATCGATAGATATGGTGATAACAAAATTTTAACAATGTATAATTATATTGTGGCTGCTGGGGCACCTAAACATTAATCATGGTCCTTTCGTTGATGCAACTACATCACCCTTTCCAATCCTCCAGTTGCTCATTCTACTTAGACTGGCGTTTGTTCACTAATGTGTTCGATTTTTTTCATATTCAATGTCGGAATCATAGATTAGTCCAAATTCAAGATTTCGCAGACGACAAATTCAAGTGAATGATTTTTTTTTTTCATTTCTTGGTCATTCTTGGCAGAAAACATTGTGGTAAATAAAGAAATTGCTCTTTACAAAAATATTCTTTATTTCAACGAGGGTTTTCAACTCCTTTATCTTGCATCTCAAGCAAGACTTGGTTTTAACGTCCCTAACAGAAATCGTTTGAGAAAACATATGGGCAAAAGGAGAAAATGCTGATAATCAGCCTTTTCTACTCTTGCCTCAAGATTTCTATATATTCTATTCTGTACACAAATCCAATCTGTATGAGCATCAGTTTTTGTCATCACCATCAGCTTTTAAGTTTGACAACCCTTTTTTACCGTTTTGGAAGGGATAAGATACGTTCTGCTTCTTGTTTTAAGATTGTCCACCCCTTATGAGATTCGCACGACGTCGGAATTATTCGGGCGCGATCGAAAACACTCGGCGGTGGAACTCTCCACCGCCAAATGTTTACGACTGTGCCCGATTAGGTTCGGATACGTAACGACGTCGCTCAATGAAGTCGATTTTTTAATGAACATCAAAATGGCGGCATTACGGGTATTCTACGTTTTAAAATCGGAATCAACGTTTGTAATTTCGTTACGGATGAATTAAAGAAATAATTATAGATAACGATATCAGTTATTACTAAAATACAAAAAAGCCACAGTTACAAGAAAATCCCGACATGCCGATCCACTTGACACACTTCTAGAGCTACATTAAATGCTAGATTTGAAAAGAATGATGCAGGTTTAAAATAAACGTTTTCTTCTTTCTCTTTTGTTTGAAAGAATGTAAAAATTAGGATCCAAGTGAAAGATACATGGTGATCTTCTTGTCATATTTGCGACCACATTCACATAAATAACTGTGAAGTAGGAAAAAAGTCTATTTTAGTTGTTTATATATATGAAACAGCTGATTCGCAGAACTTTAAATCGTGAGAACGATTAGTTAGAGATGCTCCGCCAAGTCATTTATTGTGAGTTATACAGCTAGCGAATAGTCTTTAAAAATATGTATAAAGAACAACATTGGTTTTGACCAGCTTGCATATTACGTACGGTGATATTGATCAACGTATTTCTCAAATGCCACTAAGGAATATTAACCCTTTCCCAAACAAGACCTGGTTTTGACGTCCCAATAGAAAGGGATTGGGAAAACATTGAGGCAAAAGAAGAAACTTCTGATAACCAACAGTTTCTCCTCTTGTCTCAATATTTTCTGTGCCATATGTTACACAAATCAAATATTTAATAACATATATTTTGTCATTTGTGGCAGTTTTTGAAGTGGATCATTCTAAAATTTTGTCGTTTGGGAAAGGGTTAATCTACCTCCCAACTCATACCTTTCCATTGGTCACTCCAATACAATAGTCTTGCAAAACTTCCAGCGGCTTTTCATCAGTTGAGTGTAAAAAGTTGCCACACAGTATAAAACTTTTGGACGTCTCCATGGCTGTTTTAAAATTGCTGGCTTTTTCAATTGTAAGACTGCTTATATAGTCAGATCTCTAAGTATACTGAAACAGAAAAGAAGGAAACCATACTATCCAGTTGTATAGATCCTGGTAAATGACCTGACAAGAGTTAATAGCTAATAGCTAGGGGTGCTCAGCCATGTCATTCATTGTGAACTATACATGATTTAACCATCTCCCAAGGAATTTAATGACTTTCCTTTTTTTTTAAAGAAAAGCTGTAGACTGCAAAAAGGATGTTGATAAAAAATAGAGTTTGTGTAAAATGTTGCTCCGACAATATTTAGCAAATGGAGAAAAGGCTGATCATCATCATTTTCGTCATTTGCCTCAATATTTTCCAAAACGGACGTCAAAACCAAGTTTTGTTTGGCAAATGGTTAAGTTTCTAGGTACAATTACATCATAAAATATATCGTGCATATTCTGCTTCGATCAATGATTGTTTAACCCTTTCCCAAACAACACAATTTTAGGGTGATCCAATTTCAAAGCTGCTGCAGACGACAAAATGAATGTTGATAACGATAAGATCTGTGCATGATATAGCTCAGAAAATATTGAGACAAAAGGAGAAACTGCTGGTTATCAGCAGTTTCTTCTTTTGTCTCAATGTTTTCCCAAGCCATATCTATCAGGGACGTCAAAACCAGGTATTGTTTGGGAAAGGGTTAAGTTGTTTTTTTTACCGGAAACCACCAAGTTGACGTCGTACCGTCATAAGGTCACTGGCCAATGAGACATATTATATAACAAAAGAAACAGCGCTAAATATACATGATTGTTTTAAGAATAATATATTTCTTATTTAAACAATTTTGTTTTTGCATACATGTATGTCTATTTGAGATTACTTCCAACCAGAGAACACATTTTGAATTTATCACAAAGAAAAAAGGCATATGCAATTCGTTTCACACAATGATAACTTTTTTTTTTCGTCACGGCAGTCTGATAACCATTTCAGCGCACTTTTATGAAGTTTTCTTTCAATTTTGACGCATCCTTAAATGTGCCGTTCGGAAATGGAATGACATGAAGAGCGACACGGTGTAATTTTTATTGAGAACCTTTTTATAACGTTTCCGTTGGATTCTTATAGAAATAAAAGCGTCTTCTTGGTTTTCTACATGTACTAGTATATCATAACGCTTAACCCTTTCCCAAACAAGACCTGGTTTTGACGTCCCTATTAGAAATGGATTGAGAAAACATTGAAACAAAAGAAGAAACTGCTGATAACCAGCAGTTTCTCCTTTTGTCTCAATATTTTCTGTGCCATATTTAACACAAATCCTATCTTTAACAACATCCATTTTGTCAGTTTTTACAGTTTTTGAAGTGGATCACCTTAACATTTTGTCGTTTGAGAAAGGGTTAAAAGTTTTGGTTTGCGAAAATCACACGAAACTGTTTGAAATAGAAATTTTAAAAACGTGAAGCGTTTTCTTTCCAATTCAGTATACTCATGCCATCATTATGCAGAGTCTGTCCCCAATGCTGGACATATGACGAAAAGGAAACCGCAAAGTCAGTGTCGTAGAATTTAAATTTGTACACACCTTTCCTGTCATGATTTTGTCTGTCGTGAGATTTTGAAATTTATGTCACTTTTCGGTACTTTAGATACAAGAAAATATGTGATTGTATTATTATGACCGAAACGAGTTTTTGCACTTTTCTTCAAAAGCCACATAACTGCAGCTTATCTTTACCATTTCCCAAATGAGATTATAAGATAGTCCAATTTGAAAGCTGATGCAGACGACAAAATGAATGATAAAAATGAATTTTGTAAATAATATATCACAGAAATGTATTTCGGCAAATAAAGAAAATGTAAATATCACGAGTTTCAAGCATAAATGTAATAATTGATTAGATTATGATATACTTACATTTTTCTCTGGCGAATTATAACAAATGGTCAATAATGGTGTTTATGCATCCCACTGCAAGACAAGGTTAATGTGAAACTGACCATACGATGTCCATTATTACACACTGGTCAACTTGACCCTCTGTTATAAATGTGACATGTGGATCTTAAGAACGTGACTGAAGTGGTCAAGATTCTTTTGATACAAGTTTGAAATCGACCAAGGACCTTAAATTGAAAGAAAATTGAAATCGAGCAAACTCCTAAAATAGCAAGAAGATTGAAATCGATCAAACACCAAAATCTCTTGATATTTCCAATGCTGCATGTTTAATATGAGGCGCATCTGTTCCTTTGCGCCGGAAAAGATTCGACATTCATTTAACCCATTCTCACATAATGACGCATTTTGACGCCCACATGATAAAGGCTGTGACAAGCAATTTCTTCCTTTTCATACCATGTTTTCTACCCATAAAGACCAAAAACTTCAAGTTTGATTAAACTTAGAACATCTCTTAATTTGGACTAGTCCAAAGTGTGCCGTCTGGTAATACATGTTCGATTATTTTCACAACTTTTTTTCAAACGGTGACTTTTAAATATACTGCAACTATAGCTTATCAAATCTGTAGTTATGGCATTTTCCGTTACCGATGATATTCACAACTTCATGCGTATATCGGTCAAGTTATGGTTATTGTTGTTGTTTACAACAATGCAATTAAATGCATAATCGCACTTATGACACCATATTTAACCGGAGCGGGCCAAATGCATAATTAACCCTTTCCGAAACTTTAACTGTTGTTCCAGAAAATTGCTTCATACGGCAAAATGGGTGTCGATACAGATACAGATATACAGATGGCTGTTTGTAAGATATAACGAAGATATTGAGACAAATAAAACAAAGGTTTTGGTTCCCATATAACTCAAAGATCCTGCATGTTTATGCGACAGTTATTGGTCTTTTTAGCTTAAAACCATTCATATCTAGACATGTTGAAAACACGGTTGTCTTTGAAGCCGAAAGAATTAAAACAGACAAATAAATACGAATCGTAGTCGTAGATGAGTTTGAGTTTATTGGGGTTTTACGCCGTTTCAACTACCAGGGTCATATCGCGGCGGCTGGAGCACCTACCCATGGATTCCTGTTGTTTCTCAAACCAGTACTACCACAACACTCTTACCGAGCCTCCAGCTGCTCGCCCACTTAGGTTAACGATTTCAAACCCATTGGTGGTTGGCAATTTTGTCAGAAAGAGTAATAGCCGCGGCCGGGTATCGAACCCGGGACCTCTCGTATGAAAGGCAGATGCGCTATCACGTATGGTCTTCAAACGAAAAGTCTGGGGCGTGCGGCGCACATACACGACATGGATCTTTTTTGGCATTTTATTTTCTCGGATATATAAACAATATTCAAATAATTCAGAAAGTCGTAGAGGAACATGACGTTCTCCTTCTTTTGTTTTGACCCATTCTCCCACAATGATGCCTTTTGACGCCACATGAAATAGTTGCCAGAAATCATTGCCCACTAAAATGTTTTGCTACACTGAAAGACAAAAATGTAAAATTCATTTCACTTGATCTTGTCGTCTGCAGCATCTTTGATTTGGACCAGTCTAATATTTTGCCGCCAGGTCATGTGCTAACCCTTTCCCAAACGGCGATTTTTTTTTTGGGGGGGGGGGGGGGTGGGGGGGGGTCAGTTTGAAAGCTGCTGCAGATGACAACGTAGATGAACTCATAAGTAAAATAGCTAAGAAAATTTTGAGGCAAAAGGAGAAACTGCTGGTTATCAGCAGTTTCTTCTTTTGTTTCAATGTTATCCAAAGCCCTTTTCTATTAGGACGTCAAAACCTGGCCCCGGTTTCTCGAAAAAACTTAAGTATGTTCTCGTGCTCAAATCTGAGCATCGTGCTCAAATCGCACGAGATCCACGGGAACTTCAATTGAATACCAATCAACGTTGATTGGTATTGAATAGAAGTTGAGCATGAACTCATGAGAATATACTTAAGTTTTTTCGAGAAACCGGGGCCAGGTCTTGTTTGGGAAAGGGTTAAATCACGCGACTTAATTTGCCTACATGAAAGCTTGTTTCACATGATTTCACTTATGAATATGAGATAAACATTAGTCTATTCGTACTTAAAATGAATTAATTAACATAATTTCATTCATAAAAGATGTCACATCATATCCTTAGAAACATAGACAAAAATATCTGAAAAAAGACGATAAATGCTAGACGGCTTCCGTTTTACGAAATTTGGCGCATTCCACACTTGCCCATACACTTAAAGACACTTTTAACGCAATACTTATATTTTTCATCATAATCAAATAAATAATGCAGTATGATTTATGTTATGAAATTTTCAGCAAAAAGTAAAGTAAAAAAGTAAAGGTGGTTTATAGTCTCAAATTTACTAACTAGGCTTCCACACTTTACTCCACGATCATCGAGCTTCAAGTCGGCTGTTTACAGTCAGCGCCTGCGGCAGCCACAGCACATCGGCTTTCAACTCTCACGTGTACCCTTTTATACACCTGGGTGAAGAGGAGTAACGTGGGGTAACTTTTTTGCTCAGAAAAATTCCCGTGACCTCGTCGGGATTTGAACCAAGGACCTCTCGATTCCTAAGCCCGCGTCCTACCACTAGACCACGGCGCCCCATAGGAATTACGTGATGCAACAATTTTCAACAAAAATTCCGAAAAAATCTTAACTAATTTGTCGATACGTTACGAATTTGATAATAACTTGAAGCTGAAAAGGATGAAAACGACGCGGATTATTTTTTTTGAAATGGTGAATCTTTTGAACAACACCTGGTAAAAAGTTGTTGATGAACAAACCCAATTTAGATTGCTCGCCAATAGTTTTTTATCAGGTGCTGCTTAACCCTTTTCCAAACGCCAAAATTTTAGGGCGATCCACTTCAAAAACTGCCACAAATGACCAAATAGACGTTATTAAAGATAGAATTTGTGTAAAATATGGCATAGAAAATATTGAGACAAGAGGAGAAACTGCTGGTTATCAGCAGTTCTTTTGTCGCAATGTTTTCCCAAGCCTAGTCCACCAGGGAAGGGACGTCTAAACCAGGTCTTGTTTGGGAGAGGGTTAAAATATCCATTCTTGTCGCTTCAAGCCGATTTCAAATCAGTAACAGATTCTGAAATTGTTGTTTTTTTTGTGGCACATGGAATACTTCAAAGATACGAAAACTACGTTGAAAGTAAAATTCTGTTTGTCATCTCAATTGATTCGTGCACTTCTGATGTCTTTTGTTGTGTGAGAAAAGTTTACTTTTTCCCGAAGAATTAAATCTTAGACTAGTTCAAATTGAAAGGTGTTGCAAAAGATATAATTACCCAAAACATAGAGAATTTTGTGCCGTAATTTTATTACACAGATCTAGGCATACTTGCTTAGTTTTCAAGCCTTTGCAGAAGAGAAAAATGTGGAGACCGGGGTTCCCATTAAAAATAATCACATGAATACCGATGAGTAAACTGTAAAATTGTGTTCCGAGTGTACGTTTTGTAGTTATGTTGGATTTGAAATATTTACGTGGTGCGTACCATAATTGCAAATGATCATCACGTGTTGCGTATCATGTAGGCCCTACGTCTTCCGTACCGTTTCTACAATTTCCCCGTTTTTCGTGAATTTAAGAAAGAACATGCTGAAGCAAAGCACGTGTGATTGTTGCACATGAAGGACCTTAGTATTGAATCGAAACAAGTACGAATTTTTTAGAGAAAACGCTGTTTTTGATGGAAAAAAAAACGGGGAACGTGTAACGTACCATATTCAATTTCCCTCGAAAATCGTTCCGATTCGGCTCAAAACCTCGATGGTATCTCAGAAACTACATGAAGCCTAGAGACGAGACAGACATCACTGAAAAGCACTCGGAAATGCGCATAGACTGCGCTATATGGTGAGTCAAAGGAATGGAGCAGCACTTACCAATTTAGGGAAATCTACCGAAAATCGCTAATTTTCCGCCATCTTGCGTCCGTGTATGTACCCATTTTGATCACGTGATGATCCACCCTGAGTACTGAAAGTAAACGATTTATCTTAATGTTTCCCTTTGTAACGGTGCATTTTTACAATATCCACAAGCCTTAAACACACACAGCATGTGTGGATCTAGAGGGGAGGGGGGGGGGTCAGGGGATCCGGACCATAGAATGCTCCGAATTCCCTCTAAAATATGGTGAAATTAAACTGACTAATTCAAACGTTTGTGCGTTTCAATGAGTTTGGACTACCAAACTTATATGTTAGCCCTAAAAACATGCGAAGTCGTCATTTGGGCTTGGGCCCTCCCTGCCCACTGGAAAAGTTCCTGGATCCGCCCTTGCACAGTGTTGAAATTGATATGACAATGGTGTGATCTTAACAGCATGCATGATCTGGAAAAAGGGCTTTTCATCCTTTCCCAAATAGCAAAAAAAAAAAAACTGGATTTGAAAGGTCATACAGACGACAAAATGAATATTGATAAATAAAGGAATTTTGTAAAATATAACACTGAAAATATTAAGACCAAAGGAGAAAATGCTGTTAATAGCATTTTCTCATTTTATCTTAATGTTTTCCATGGCATTTATGACAGGGGCATCGGAAGCAAATCTTGTTTGGGAAAGAGTTAAGGCATTTGGGACTATTATGTTTCCATATCATACAGCACCTAAATGTTGACGGATTAGGATGCATGCCGATTATGGTCGCTACATGTCATAAAGAAACAACTAGAGAACTATATGGAACTTGATCAGACTATGCTGATGCACTTACTGATATGGATCCATGTTGCTCTCTAAGATTCATCTCAAATCCTTGGCATAACAGGAAAATTTTTCAAAACAATCGAGATTTTGCTGAATACCGAAATGTAAACTGGGCAATCATTGTGCGTGACGTTAAAATCTGTAAACCAACAGGCGTGCTATTTAAAATCTTCTTACATTGCAAGTTTTATTTTCCCAATGACATTTTCTCGACCACTCACCCCTTTGTATCCGTGGGCTTTAACTTACTAATAATATGGCAAAGTCTCACCATTGTAGTAAAGAAAGGAAATGACAAAATTAAAGGGACCCATCCTAGGTCGTCAGTGGTAAAAAGTCTTTTCCAGAAATATCTTATGGAATGATCAACCTGCATAACTAAATTATTTCTGTACAGGGAAATCTCAAATGAAGTTCATTTAGTCACTTCTAGATCAAAGTTTTATGTAATTGACCTACCCGCCATTTATATTTATAGTACCATTTATGGGAAACTGGACTTTGATATATAGTGAAAAATTTGGTATCAGCGCCGAAATTCATTCTTTATGGCCCTTATGTAATGTAATGTGCCACACTATGTTCAATGCAAACTCTGACTGTCCCCATGATGGTCTGGCCCCTGAAAACCATAGCATGTGCCCCTTTAATGATAATAATGATATAGAAGTGTGTTGAGTTAAGGTAATGAGACTCACGCGACGTCGGATTTCTTCGTGCGACGTCGTTAACACTCGTTCCGGACCCAAACGTAGTTTTTAACCTATTCGGGTGGCATCGTAAACATGCGGCGGCGGAACGTTCCACAGCCGAATGTTAACGACGTCGCCCTTGGAAATAATTCCGACGTCGCGTGAATCGCTTAAGGGGTGAAATACCTTAATGATAATAATAATATGAAATAAATTACCTTAGGATTGGGTTTATAACAAATACCAGTCATATGAAAATAAGTGATGAACATCTGACATGTACAAAATATCAAAGAAGAAAACTTTAAAACACAATTTCAAATTTTACAATATCATTTCGCAATAAGACATGCCATTATGATTTTATTGGTATATTTCAAACATAAAAAAGTTTATGCAAACACAAATATTCGTAAGTATAAAAAAACAGTTTATATCAAAATAAAATTTAGCATCTTTTCTAACTTCATGTTCGAGAACGTCGTTTTGTGGTTTCTTAACCCATTACCACACAATTACTCTTTTTTACTCCCTAAAAGATAATGGCATGGGAAAATATTGTGGAAAATGAAGAAATTGCTTGTGATAAGCAATTTCTCCATTTTCCACAATATTTTCTACCCCAAAATTAAAAAAAAAATAATACAAATTCAATTCACTTGCAATTGTCGTATGCAAGATCTTTCAATTTGGACTGCCCTAAAATTCTGTTGTTTGATTATAGGTTAACCCTTTCCAAACTGGAAAACGGGTACTCTCGCCAATTTCCGTTGCCACGGTAGAAGTCAGGAATTTAATTATAGCCTAGCATCGCAAAATTCTGTTGCCACTGTTGACGCCCGAAGTTGCTCGAAGTTTATTTGTATCTAATGATGGATGGAATACCTTAATTCATAAGAAAGAACAAATGGTGTTTCCCTCTTCTGTTGACAAGATGTCCTTTTACAGGGGTCTGAGCAGAGGTCTTTTATAGGCCTGTCCCACCTAACCGAACATTCGTAGCGAATTCGTACCGAATGACAAGTGCGAAATTCGCAGTGTTCGTTGTCATTTTATTCGGTAAACTTTGGTTTTCAACGATTGTGTACTGACCATACACCGAACGCGTAACGAACTTGTAGCGGATGTGTCGAACAGCCAACGATGTTTCTCCGAAATATACCCCAATTTGTTCCCAAACACCAACGAACCCCTACCGTTTGAGTAACGAATATAACGTAATATTCGGAATGGCATCGTCAGGATCGGTGTGTTTCGTTGGCGGTTCGTTTACCTTTTCGGCCAGATTGGTAAATAAACGCACCTTCAACGGAGTGCAAACGCTAGTCCTTCGGTGAGATCATAAAGAACATACCGAACAGGAATTCGTCTGCGAATTATTACCGACACCAAAACGAAAGTAACGAATGCCAGACGGAAGCCTACCGATCCCTCTGCGAACGATTACCGAACTCATTCCGAAATTTTGATTCGCTGCATTCGTTGAAAAATTTTTGTGCATGCTCAAAAACTTTTTTGGCGTCTGCGAACACCACGTTATGTCGACGAAAAGCACCGAATGGCAGCGTAAACATACCGAACACAAACCGTATGTGGAACGAACCTTCAACGAATACACAAAATTAAGTTCGGTTTACCGAACTTACAAGCATTCGGTGTAAAAAATCGGTTAGGTGGGACAGGCCTATAATTCATTTGACATATTCATTTATCGCTGTCACCTTGCACCTAACACTATCTAATAGTCATAATTTCTAACTACCCAACGATGCCAGAAGAATTTTTTGCGGATGCTAATCATCCACTGCATAGGCGTGGCCCATCTAGATCCAAGCCATTATTCTTTTCCTGTTTGATCCAAACCCGTTTATGATCCGTCACGATTGAAGGGCATTTTGGAAAGTGTCGAGCCTGGTCAATCTACGAAACGCGGATTGCACGCACATAATTATTAGGATAGAAATTTTCCACCATAAATAATTTATCTGGGTGTAAATCATTTTCTATCTTATTTTCTGTTCGTTTTTCAATTGCGACATCTGGTTGATGCTCAATAAGTATATTCTGTTTCTCAAAATTATGTTTTATGGACCTCCCAGCGTGACGGACCAACTTTATATCTTAAATACTTGGACATGTCTACCACCATAACTACCAACACACACAACATTTTCTTTTTTTCAGATACAGTAATGCACCATGGACTAACAAGACCTTGATCTTCATTTAGGATCACGTGACCCAACGACAAATCACGTGACATTTGAAAAATGTAATTAGAGTCTCGGCAGCACACGTAAACAGCACCGTTTCTGCCGAGATACTGATTGGATATTTCATATCTACAGCCTTGAACTGAGATATGACGTCACCAGAAATATTCATTTGGAGAACTCTGTTTTCTCGGCTGAGTGATATATAGACGCAATAACTATCTTTATCACAGATGATCGCTTTCGGCTGGGGTTTCCTTTGATAGTCAGACAATGTTTGTGGTAGTTCGAAAGTATTCAAAACAGTTCCGATCTTGTCGAGAAGGTCAAGTTTGTCATTATCATTAGTGGAAACTAAAAATTGTCCCAAAATATTCCCACATTTTGACACATGCCGCCGAATAATCCAGAAGGTCTTTGACCCATGTGGAACATAAATTACATAATAATTTTTACACTAGATCTATGTCTTAATATGTCAGTAATTGTCTTAACTGTTTCGTCTTCAATAGAAAGAAGGCACGCGTGTGTGTCGGTGGTGGATGTCGTAATGATGAAAAAGAAGAAAATCCGATTTCTAGCATTTTTTCTTTTCCGTCAATATTGTTTGTGCCATATTCCACAAAAATACGTTAAAATTGGGGCAATGACATGGACGGTGTTTATCCGCCATTTTCTTCTCTTCACTTGGTAATTTCATAATCTGTTCTGTCAGGGTTGTCAAAATAACGTCTTGTTTGGAAACTATTAGATATTGTCAATTTGGAAAGAACGAAATCTTGAACTGTCCCGAAAAAAATACTTGTGTTTAAAACGTTTATGTCCCCAGAGATAGCAATTTGGATATACATTGAAGCAAAAGAAGGAGATGCTGATAAGCTCAATAGTTGCCTAAATATTTTCTCTGTTATATTGTTCAGACATTTTATCTTTTCCAACATTCATGTTGTCGTCTGTAACCTCTTAAAACTCAAAAATCGTTTTGTTTAATTTCATTTGTGACCCGGCACGCTAAAGGGACCTCATCCGAACTTCAAAAATCCAAATTTTGACAAACGTGCGAAATTACCAATCATTTATGACCAGTGAAAGCTGACATCGAGCTCTATTACGTGTTATTAAAATCCAAGTCAATGAATAACGTGCGGATCCGTTTTTATTGTCCTTGTTTTTGTTTTGTAAAGCTTACATATGCCCAACCTTCAAAAAGCAATTAAGTCAGAGGTACGTCATCTGTGCGAGATTCAACACACCGTACAACCGGTTGCGTCGAGAGTCAACGAAGACATATTCGGCATCTGATATCAGGTGCATGGTAGGTCAAATTAATTTACTTTTATAAAAAACGAAAGGATCTTTGGTATTCTAGTATAGTTGATAAATACGCGTATAAATGTTCAGTGCGTCTACAAAATAAACCTTTCCACGTATCCCTAGCAAATACGGTCACAGTCATTAATAATTTCGGAGGTTTCCTACAAACAGTTACGACATTTGCCTTCGTGCTGGAATATTTCGCATATCTCTCAATATGTGCCAGTTGAACTTGTACACGAATAAAGTTTAATCATATTTCCAAACAATCGCTGACTCTCGTCTGTCTTCGCGGCAGCCGATTGTACGTAGTGTTAATACCTCGGGTGTGTGTCTCGTTGACCTTGACCTTGTCTCGTTTTGAAGTGAAAATAGAATGTGTAAACACGCTTGTAATGGATTGATCTATAGCAAAGGAAAGGTGGTTATTCGCCGTGATGGAGGTTTTTATGCATTGCAATTTGTTTTTCCGTGTACAAATATGACTTCCCGAATAGTTCGGAAGCATAAAAATCTAACATGGGCCCCTTTACAAGGTGGGTAACCCACGTGACTTTTGGGAAGCGTTCAAACCGAAAAAATCGTCCGCTTCAAGGTATGTTTTGTTTAATTTGTTCAGCTGATACGCTATGGATTTTGATGAGATAAAGTGCACGGAACGCGCCTTTGAGAGGGTTATTCCCGGCTCTAACTCACTATGTTCCAAATTCCATGGTTTCTTCAAACATTCAAGCGAAAGTTTTTTTTTCTGTGCAAGTCAACGCTTCCCACTTTCTTTTTGCACTTACAAATATTTTGGCTCGAATGTTTGAAGAAACCACTGGATTTGGAGCAGTTAGTTAGAGTCGGGAATAGCCCTCTCAAAGGCGCGTTCCGTGCACTTTATCTCGTCAAAATCCATAGCGTATAAGCTGAGAAATTACACAAAACATACCTTGAAGCGGACGATTTTTTCGGTGTGAACGCTTCCCAAAAGTCACGTGGGTTACCCACCGTGCTTTAAGTTATGAGGTTTTTGAAGAAAAGCGACGATATGTAATGTGATAAGTTGGTGTTTCAAAAACGATGAATACACGACTTAGAAGTCGTGTCTCATTATTGATTTTATACGTGTATTTACTTGTACTGTATGTCTCCATACCCATAGTGTTACCAGTTTTTGAATAAAACACGGAGTTATTTTTTTATTTTAACCCATTACCACACAATGACTCTTTTTAACTCATTAGAAGATACATGTATTGGCTTTGGAAACCATTGTCAAAAATGAAGAAATTGCTTGTGACAAACAATTGCTTCATTTCCCTAAATATTTTCTACAAAAAAGAAATGAACTATTTAGTTCCATTTACTGTAAATTGTCATCTGCAACAACTTTGAATTTGGACAAGTCTTAAATTTTGTTTGGTAATGGATTAACCCTTTCTTAATTGAATTTTTAGACCAATTCAAGTTGGAAGCTACTGCAGACAAAGAAATTTGTACAAATGAAGATTGGACTTGTGTACAATAGAACACATAAAAATGAGATAAAAGAAGGAAATTGTATGCTGATTTGTTTGTTATAATATTTCGCGTAAATTAATTGGTTCTGTATTATACTACTACCAAATTCTATTCATCTGTAAACGCACACTTTTATTTTAGCAAGTATGCAATACATATTACCACGACGCGAAGAGAAGAAAAGTCGGGTTGAATTAACCTTTTTCTAAACGACAAAATTTTAGGGTGGTCCAATCCAAAAGCTGTTGCAGATGAAAAAATAATATTAATATAGATTGGAATTGTGTGTGATATAGTCATGAAAATAATGAGGCAAAAAGAGAAACGGCTGGTTTTCAGTAGTTTCTTCTTTTGTCTCAATGTTTTCCCAATCCTTTTCTATAACTGGCGTCAAAACCAGGTCTTGTTTGGGAAAGGGTTAACTCACTTGCCACATATTTCCCTTTAATTACTCATTTTATAGGCTTTATTATAATTTTTCTTAAACATTTTTTCATCGAGTTTGCGTTTATTGTTCATATAGTTACGTGCTTGTTCGCACCTTTCACTGACTGTCCACAATCTCGACAAATCATCACGTGTCCTTTTGTGGATTGTTATAACTCGATCATAGATCATACACGGAACCATTTTCTTTGTGGGTTTTGCATTAAAGCCTTTCAAGCGTGTTGGCATGATGGCGAGTTTCTGCATAATCATACCCATGTATATATCTTCCCAGATAAAGAAGGGTGTATGATGTGCGACTCTGAGAATCCTTGATATAAGGTTCATAGAAACAATATACCCACTGCCCAGGCAGTGAGGCGGGTAGTGACTGTACGGGTATACTTCTACTGGAGTAAACCATTTAGAGACATTTGTTCTACTGGGAAATGTAGGGTGTTTACAAAGTCCACCATATAATTGTTTTGGCAGCACCGGTATTAATTGTACCAGAAGTCCCATATTGATAAAGGTGTCGTCATCTATCTTCATTACATACCCAGCAGACGGACAGTAATGCCAGACCCATTGAAACGTTAACACAGTTTTATATGTTAAGTTTTCGTAAGATTCTACAAAGTCATATTGAATAACGTCATTGTATTTGATACTCTCTTCTCGAAGAGCGATATTCTGAGACACATTACCACTATTTCCGAAAATAAATAAACACTGTATATATTTTCCGTCACATTTTGATGCCCACGTATTTCTTATTGTGTCCCTCATTAACTGATCGGAAGGTCTCGAGTGTACCAAAATAAGTAAAGATACTCCATCCTTACACACAGAGGTTGGGTTAATTAACAAATCAATGTCAAAATGAAAACAGTTATCACAAACGAACGCTTTAATTAATGAATCATTTAATCCCATATTTATATATTCATGTGAAAGATTCTTTGGTTCTAATACTGGCAATATCCAGTCCTTGATTTCCAATGCATTCTGTATATTTGCTGCGTTTTTCTGAATGATGTTGGAAGCTGCTTTCTCTGCAAATAAAGACCCAAAGAGGATTTGCGCTTTTTCTACATTATTGTGAATCATTTTGATGTTTGGTGGAGACCCATTGAAGATGGTAGACAAAAGAGCAACAAAAAATAGTATTACTGCTACAACACGCACGGATGGGTTACTTGTCCATCTATAAGGCGAGAATATACACAAACACTTAAACCTTCTCATCTTCGTGTGTGGGAATGTTACGATAGTCTTGCAAAGTGTCCATCTAATCTAATCACTAATGACGGTGCTACATTCAATATGAATCCCTCTCGTCCGCATTCTGAAATCAGAAAACTGAAAATAAAGTCAAAATACTGTCATTTCTCTTTCCCCCGAAGACCTATCCACCCCCATTAATGGTTTAGTACATTCAAAGCTACTAGTACTCGGATCTTATTGGTTCTCAAGATCTCTTCAACGTAATACAGTGGCCGAAACGGGCAATTTTTGCCCATACAACTCTACAAGCATAACAAAGGAAGCAGACCAAACAACTATTCAAGGCTACCCCAGAAAAATATTTGCAACAAACAACGTTCAAAAGTAGATCATATTCTCATAAATGTTCTAACGTCTTATCAGATAAAAATAGATGTGCATAAGTTATAATTCAAGTGAAATATATTATTGAAAGTCGGCAAATTACATCTATTTTTATCTGATAAGACGTTGCATTGCATTGATGACTTCATTTACGTGCGTTTAATTTCACGTTCGATATGGCGGTCTCTGTATTACACTTAAGACAGTTTGCAAACAGCCTCGAGCATCCCGATTGTGGTTAAGTATCGTTGTCTCCCAGTCTAATTCTTTTTAATTCTAGCCAGACAGTCTATTCAAAGGAATATACTAGTAATCCTTTCAGCCCTATCGTATTGGCATAGATTTGAGACTACTCAATATGAACTTCTAACAGATGATTTTGCTTGTTCCAAAACACTACATAGTAAAAGTTGTAATAGTTGGTTTACTTCTATCAGTAATATTCTTGAGTTGCTCAATTTTCCTGCTTCAACTAACTTGCTACTAGATATGAATCTGAAATCTAAGGACATACTTTTCATTCAAAATTCATTTTGAATTCGAACATTATTTGACTAGTATTAAGAATTTGAGAAAAGAAGGTCATCAACAAAATTTCGTACCAGTTCTCATCAGATGAAAATAGAAAGAGGAAGATTTTCCAAACCTCATATTCCCATAGAAATCAGGGTATGTGATAAATGTCCTTTAGAAGTAGAAGATGAATATTATCTTTTAATTCGTTGTCCTAAGTAGAATAAATTGGGTTCCAGTCTGATCATTTCCCCTCTTTACTTTCCCCGGTCTATCTATCAATCAATATGATCAAAAACGGATGCCGCAACATGTAAATAGAATTGATTCTTCATGCGTTATCTAATTGACCAAATTGTATATTGACGACTTGGCCTAGGCTATCAGTACACTTGTGTTCGCAATAGCTTGTTCGATATTGTGCAGAAACATTTTAGCATTTTTTATGCATTAGCAGATAAGCAGAAGTTTGACTGGTTAATGTCTAAAACTTAATATCATGACTGTTATCAAATTTATGCCCGGATCTTTCTTCTTATACATCCTAATTTAACGCATCCTGCGCTTTGATGCATTTTTAACTCCCAACAAGATATAGGCACAGAAGACTTTGGGAAAGTGAACAAATTAACCAGGGCAAACGATTTCGTCATTTTCCACAAAGAAAGGACTAAAAAATGTAAAACTTTGTTAACTTAAATTTGTCACCTATTCCATTTTTTAACTCGGATAGATCTACAATTGAGCCGCTTGTTTGTGGGTTAACATCTGGTTTGAACTTGGTACTTGAAATAAAGTTTGCTATATAGTCATATCACAGTATTATTAGAAATATAGATATAGTGTAAGGTAATATGGATGTTTTTTTTCTATTTTTACCGTTTCCCGCTTAAACGTCCCTAATATGAAAGGCTTTGGAAGGTGTAGAGACAAAAAAGAAAGAGGATGATGATGATCAGCATTTTCTCCTTTTGTTCTCAGTATTTTCTTATCTAGTTTCTACCTTAATCTATATTCCCACAAGTCTTCCGCAGCAGTTTTGAAATTGAACACACTAAAGGTAGAAGGGGACTATAGCATAAAAATACTAGAAATTTATTTTCAAGGCATCCCGGTAAAACTGGTGTTGTGGCTAGTTCAACGTCGCGTCGTTCTTGTCGTATATAATTCTAATTACGTTGCCATGACGTCGTGAACGTCTTTTAGCGTTTTTATTTTTCGGAGCAAACATCCATCGCTTAAAAAACTTGCTGTGAATTCATTTTAGAGCCACATTTAAAATTACGTTTTGCTTGATAAAGCACATTGGCTGGCGATTTTACGAATGCCTTTATATTTCATAAAAGTTTCCCAGAAAAGAAATATTTACAGTTTTAGTACATGTTTTCATTAAAATTTTCGACAGGTTGCACTCAGCACAAACTTTTTTAAGATTAGCCCCATGAATTTCTTTCATTTTTCGATATGTCCATATTCATTATAATGGCTACAGATATGCGAACTTCAGAAAAATTCTTTAGTACAAAATTTTAGAAATTCAAGTTTAGGATTTACTACTTTGACGTGAATTTAACGTGCCATTTCAAAGGTAACGAGCATTCAGTAAGAAACCCGTTTTAAAGTACTTAAGTAATGATTCTAAAATCTACGAAAACTAGAAGCTATAAATCGTCGGTGTAAATGCAAAACCTCGTATATCGATTCGTGTTATTTTCAAAGTACAAAATTGTGTACCCTGTGTAGACGATTCTCGCGGGTTTTGAGATAATTCTACTAATCACTATTAATGACACATTATTTGTGAACATTATGTCAAAATTTCAAGTAAAACATTCCAGTTTGGGAAAAGTTATTACACTTTTTCTCTCCCTTTATAAATTTTGCGACAACGAGATACGAGGCTTTGTATTTACAACGACGTGTTTCTGATTCGTATCTTATATTCATTTTTAAATATTCGACGTCGTGTCGTTACCATGACGTCTCAAATATTACTATTTCGCGCGTTTTTGATGTCACATTCGTACGGCACGAAAATGTAGAAAAATGGACCTCATTGTACTTTTTGAATGTCTCAAAAAGTTACAATGTAACTTACATGAAAGGAAAACATTTGCTAAGAGTGGAATAACTATAATAGTAATACTTTTTTTATCCATGGTAAGTTAAATTAGGAGCGAAAATGTCAATAGGTTTTTTTTTTTCAAGGAAATATCTATAAAAAGACTTCGAGAATAAAATATATGTGACTCGTCACGCTAAAAAGGACCTTATCCGAACTCAAAAAATCCAAATTTTTACCAACTTGTCATACTCAGTACAGATGAAACAGATACCGTATGCGAAAAATGAACATATATGGTAAGATGGAGAAAACATTCCAGATTTAGAAAATTGCATAAAAGTGAAAAGTGTCGGCCCTAGTCTGGCTGCGCGGACTGCGCAGACTGACTAGGGTCGATATTTTTCACACATCCGATAAGGTCCCTTTTAGCGTGACGGGTCACATATTGAAACGACTAAAACGATGTATGTCTCTTATTTTTCATCATAGAAGAAACGATTAACAATTTATCTACAAAATTTTCTGGGATACTTACCCTGTCGTTATGTATTTACTTTTGCGTTTTAGGCGCTTAGGGTATGCCAGCGAAGTCAACGTCTGAAATTACCATTTACGACGTTCTAACGTTGACGTTGATGCATTAAATACGACGTACGCTAAGCACCCAAAAAAATTCTTTTTACGTTACAATGGCACAAATTTCGCAAATGCAACCGGATATAAATTCACTGTAAAGTACAAAAAATGACAAAAACTTTGTCGCACTGTCTTAGCACGTTTACTCCTCACAGTCAGTTTTTGCGTATATTTGTTTAAAAAGATATTGAACAATTTTGTCCATAACAATTTTGTCCATAACTATCCTTAAAAGCAGTTGATTGAACTTTAACCAGTAATGCCATTTAAATCGTACCAAGAGATTAACGGTTATGCACGTTTTATTGTTGAGACCTTTCTTACTTTCAATAAGTATAGTCCGTAACTTTTCACCTGGACCCGGCCCAGGTTTCTCAAAAAGACTTAAGTACGTTCTCATGCTCAAAATTGAGCACCGTG
Source organism: Fragum sueziense (assembly GCA_963680895.1). Taxonomy (NCBI): domain Eukaryota; kingdom Metazoa; phylum Mollusca; class Bivalvia; order Cardiida; family Cardiidae; genus Fragum; species Fragum sueziense. The sequence goes on along the minus strand of OY804607.1, from coordinate 37,578,059 downwards.
CTCAAATTGCACGAAATCCGCGTGAACTTCAATCGAATACCCTTCAACGTTGGAGAGTATCCCCTTGAAGTTGAGTATGTTCTCATGAGAATATACTTAAGGTTTTTTTCGAGAAACCGTGGCCCGGTCTAGGTGATTACATATCTCTATGGTTTTCTAAATGTGACCCGTATTGTATTGTTTTAGGTTATTTATCCTCGGTTGCCGGTTGCCCATATGACCGAGTAGTAGACTGGGCGTGCCCAGGAAGGAACTCCCTTCTTTTGACCTGTTTCCAGCTTCCAGAAATGTGACCCGTCACGCTAAAAGGGACCTTATAGCATGTGTGAAAAACATCGACCCTAGTCAGCCTGCGCAGTCCGCGCAGCCAGATTAGGGCCGACACTTTTCACTTTTATGTACTGGAATGTTTTCCCTATCTTACTATACGTTCATTTTTCGAATACAGTATCTGGTTTACCTGTGCTGAGTCTGAAAAGTTTGTCAAAGTTCGGATTTTTGGTATTCGGATAAGGTCCCTTTTAGCGTGACGGGTCACAAATATATCTTCGAGATTGTCCGTCGTATTATTACGTGAGGAGCACGTACAGAATACACAGTCACAATGCTTACGAAAAGTATCGACTCTACTCGACAGTGTACGATTGCTGGCGAATAATAATTATTCCGCGTCACAATTACTCATTGAATCTTCGTCGGATTAAGACCAATATTTACAGACTATACGTAGGAAGTATAAAAAATCGAATTACACCGTAAAGAATATTCATTTCAGGCGTTGTTTAATTCAATTATCAATTAAAATGCGAGAAGAAATCGTCAGAAATTGTTCTGCTTGATACACTGAACATGATGAATTATAATTTCAAAATAGACGCCAAGTTTTGAAATTGGGCAAGGTTCCGTGCCCAGTTTCAAGACTAAGCATGCCAAGTTTGGAAATCCGACAAAAAATAAGCTTAAGCACTACATAATTATACTGTCGGTTGAATAAGCTCTAGTTGGTAAGAACAGACTTAAACCAAAACTTTTAATTTTCCGTGACTAACGTTTTCCTCTAACATAAACACGTATGCAACTGTGCATCATGGCATTGACGTAACAAATATGACCATATTAGCTCCGCTTCAGGTAAGAAATTGTGCAATAAATGCATTTACGCGTCAATTTTCAAGCGGTTTATTGCATGTACCTCGCCTTACTGAATCCTTTCCCCGGATGTAAGACTTATTTGAAAACTTGTTGCACTTTTCCCAAGATTTGATCCAAACAGTCCAGAAGAATAAAAAAAAAAAAACATTCTAAATCTTTTGTCGCTTTTTCAGGTCGGTAAGGATCAATATGTTTGAAAAAAGTGTCTATTGGTTCTACCAACAAGTAAAAAATTGCTGTAATGTACAGCAAAATGAATTGTATCGCGCTAAAAAAACTAGATTGGTCAATATTTGTAGTTGCTAGAATGAAAACAAAGTCAAAATAGAAAAAAAATGGCAATTTTGTCAATTCCAAGGGCACATAACTCATGAAGTAAAATTCAGATCAAGCTGAAAATTATACCAAGGCAAGATCTTATGGTCATAACATTCTGTACTAGTTTTGTCTTGATTGGTTAATATTTGTGGATTTTAGAGTAAAATCAAAGTCAAAACCAGCTATTTTTGACATTCAAGGGCAGATAACGCAGGTAATTCTGATTCAATCCAAATTCTTTGAAGGAATCTGAGAGAGGGTCACCCAAGGATCATTCTTGTAAAGTTTGATTGAAATCTATCTGGTAGTTTCTGAGAAGAAGATTTTTAAAGAAAAATTTACGGACGGACGGACGCACGCACGGACGGACGGACGCACGCACGACGGACACATCCCCATGACAATAGCCCGCTGGCCTGTGGGCCAGTGGAACTAATTATACCAAAGTAGTGAATAAAATGGTACAAGTGTCTGGTTAAGTCAACATGCAGTGAAAACCGAAATAGGATTGCATGTCTGCATATGCTGGTGCTAGTCTATAATTTCCATTTTTGTGTGTTCAGCCAGATTATACATTAATTAAACAACATAGGAGGGGAAGTAAGCAAATACAAAAGTGTTAAATGTTGCAGTTGAATAAATGGCGATTAAAGTTAACTTAAACAAGAAAGGAAACCGAATATTTCAGCAAGGAACTAGGGCCAAGATGGTCCTGAATCGTTTCTCCGTGCAATTATTTTTTGGGAAAAAAAGAAGGAAAAAAAAAGACACACACAAAAAAAATGAAAGTGCACCATAGCAACCACAGTTCACTATGAAATTATTTTTCGAAAAAATAAAAAACAAAACAAAAACAAAAGAAAACAAAAACAATTCGAAAGGCTCCATGCAAGGAAGATTCCTGTTAGATTCATATGTTAGAAGATTCCTGTTTGAATCTTGATTGAAACTGGCCTAGTAATTTTGGAGAAGTTTTCACATGAACGCACGCCGGAAACAGGACCGTGTCATAAGCCCCGCTAGCCTTTGGTCAGAATAGGTAAAAATACTTTAATTAGATAGAAAAAAGTACTTGTTTATCCATTAGCCTTCTGAATATAAAAATCGTATCAAGTAAATTTTCCAAACCGGGACATTTTGACCACTATAGCTTATTTGTTCGTATAATCATTCAATAGAGAACAGACTGTGTTGAATAGATCAGAGTGCATGCTAATCTTAGTCTATGGAATCTAAAAATGCTTTGATAACAGCAGGAATAGGAAACGTTTATGATAACAGACATTGATGAACGAACGCACAACAGCCACAATGCCACGGATATGATCCTTATTACTTTTGTCCGGCGGAGCAATAAATTAAATGTAAAAAAAAAGAAATACAGAAATGCCATATAAAGTGACAACTACAGCATGAAATATTCTTTTCAACCGTTTTGAAATCCATCCAGTCAAAAACTGTTGAGACATAAAAATTGAGTTGTTCTTTTATGTGAAAACCCCTAACAGTTTGTAATTTTTAGAAAAAAAGTTTGAGAAAACCTTTTTGTTCTACTAGTTATACACATGCCTATTTAGTTCAGACGATCCCTTGAAAGTATGGAATCTAATCATCCAAAATTGTACACGCAGTGTTCATTCAATACTTAAGTCTTTATCGTGCTTTGATTTCTTAGGAAGCGATGCAGCGAATCGGATAGGCCATAGTCAAACCGAAAGTGGGAATTCACATTGTAATGCAATTTTGAAAAACGCTTGAGAAAACCCATTTGTTCTACTAGCAATACACATATCTAGTCAGATAAGACGATCCCTTGTAACAATGCAAGTTGACCAGTCCAAATTGAACATGTAGTGGTCATTCAATAGTAAGGTACTTCTCGTTCTTTGATTTCTTATTGCGATTCGAAATGGTATGCATAAATGCGTTGCATTTAAACGGATAGGAAAAATACATGTCCACCATGGGCAAACCGGAAGTAGGGACTTTCCATTGCTATGCAAAGTATAAAACTATACTAGAATTTTGTTTACACGAATTTTCAGCGTGGCCTGAGATTAAACGAACTTCAATGTATACTTATAGTACTGCTTGAAAAATTATACCGTGTAAACAGTTTATGTGTAGGTTATATATACGACTTTCAAGTACAAATAATTATCCCTCATGACGTAATTTCTAAAATTAGAATAAGTATACCACAATATGTATCGTGCATGGCGCGATACAATAAGTAAATTATATGAGGAAAAATCAGAACACATTGAACTATCAAAATTTGTCTTATGAACTGTCCTATTGAATCAAGTGGATGTAATTTGGAAAAAAATAAAAACAATCGTAATTCACCAGATTTAATTTGAAACCAATATTTATATTAGTGAGACGGTGAAGCTTTGTGGGAGACAAATATTGATATAAATGAAATAAAACGAAGCTACGCACCGACTTGAAATTCGGTGGGCAATAAAAATAACCGTTATTACATATTTTGAATTTAAGATAGTGAGTACAAAAATAATAGGTTTTTCTTTCTAAAGTGCGCTTAACGTCATACAGCTTGAAAATGAACAAATACCTATTTTAGCGAAAAACAAAAACAACATCATATCCCCTATATTAATTTGCAAAAGGTTGGACAGCAAGCATTTTTGAAACAACTATTTTAAAATACCGTAACAACAAAACAACAATAGGGACAATAGGGATCAATTTTATCCTGTAAATTATGACACAATTTAGGACAAACTGTAGTGCTCCATCGGCGTCAATCTAAAACATCTCAACTACAGACTCTCCCATCCAAGTATACAAGACAAACTTCAAACGCAACACTATCTTTTAAGGGTATTTTCTTTAATTTTGTTGATAGGAATATGAAGTTGCAAAATAAGATTTTTTAGACGATTTAAAGTAAACGCAAGAACCTTTGCATGAAATTTGTCACGGTTGATCGGAGATTTGACAAAAAAGGTAAATGACTCAAATTGACCGCACGTGCAGCAAGGGTTTATCCCCGGAAACCACTTCGTCATTGCAAGTAGTGATTAGCATGACCTTCATTTTCATAGTAACATTACATGAAAAAGCCTTGTAAAGATGCCAAAATTGACGAAAGAAACGAAGGGCCGGTAAATTGAACGATATTTGCATTTTGAAAAGTCACCACTCGCTCTTATCTTAATAGACCTTGAGCCACCAATAACCCCTGCTCCCCCCCCCCCAGAGGGAATTTTGAAGGGTATGATTTTCTGAAAGCTTATAACAAATGCTACAAGATGAGCATTGCTTGCACTTTGGCCGTTGGGGCTTTTGGCTGTAACCCTTATCTAAAACCCTTAACCCTTTTAAATTTTTCATTTGAATATTCAGACAATTATTTGGTCATATCTTCATTGAATTTTAATCTACATATGTCAAAATGGTATCAAATGAAAGCTTATGACTTGCTCTTCATTTTGTAGTTATCTTATGCAAATTAGCTCATTTGCATATTCATGAATATTAATGATTTTCCTTAAAATTGCTAATTTTGATGAAAATTTGGTTAATACTTTCCAAATGAAGGCGTTTCTGTCCAGAGGGAATTTTGTAAACATGGTTTATCTTAAAGTAAATTTTATTAGAAACATTTTGAGCCTTGTTTGCACTCTGGCGGTTGGGGCTTTTTGCCGTAACCCTTATCCAAACCCTTAACCCTACCAAATTGTTCATTTAAATTTTGAAAATGAATTTGGTCATATCTTGATTAAATATTGATCTACAAATGTCAAACTGGTATGAAATGAAAGCTAGTAAATTGCTTGTATATTTGCAATTACTTCATGTCGATTTGCTCATTTACATATTCATAAATACTATTTATTCTTAAATGTTTGGGACAAAAACACATTTATTGGGAAAAGTCCATAAAATGTATTCCATTTGACAGTGCTATATGTTATATAGTAATCCTGTTATGTTATGTACATAGTAACCCTGTTATGTTTAGTACAATAAATGTTGATGATTCTTTGCATTAAATAGACTTTCTAGTATTGATCTATGTCGGTTTCCATCATGATAAACTTGCCGAACTCCCACAGTTTGAGTAATTCCAAGATTGCCACCAAGTGCGACGTGAATCATTTTTGGTCAAATTGCTCTAGAACAGTGCAATAAGCAATAAGCAAGTGTCTTAATATGGGATTTCACATGCTGATCTAAACCTGGTAGCATAGTTGTAGCATTTAAATATCAGGAAAATATTGAATTGAAGATATCTATGGCCATCTAATGCCATCCTAGAAAACATATGCCATATTGAAAGAGATTGTATGTGTATCGCAAGGGAACTATTTTCAATTTATTGTGAGATGGTACTATGCTGAAAGCACATATAAGAAATATGTGTAGATTAGGAAGAATATGAATATACATTCAGCATGGGCTGTCAGTAGTATGGACCAGTTCACATCTGTTCTGATCTGATACAGACAAATAAATGCATTGCAATAAATGTAATAATCTTTTGATCACAACCAATAATTGTCTGTACTCTAGCAACATACATACATCACATACATCTCTTGATTTTATGCATCTGATACATATGCTTTACATATGGCACGCCAAGCTTAAATTATCTGAATTGAAAATGCCTTATAAGAGCATAAAGAAATGTGAACACTAGTGTCCCTGATCTGTCAGCTACATATCAAATACCCTTAAGGCTAACAAATTGACTTGGCTATGAGGAAAACGAAAGGAAAGGGCTCTCCAGATGGAGAAAACTATGTGAATGGTAAAAAATAAGGCCTTGACAATTGCTTAACAATGTTATTTTGCTATATGTATGCAATTTGTCTACATTCCAGGATCTCTGTTCAGCCATAACAATTAAAAAAAATATTGGAATGATTAATTTTATATGTGTATTAGAATAAAGTCCCGCAGTTTAGACACATTTTGTATCATTCTATGGCATATGATAAAATGTTTATGTTTAAAGTCCTGTTTTGCGGCAATTTTGGATTCATGTAGCAGTTTTACAAAGGATAACATTCTGTTAACTAAACTAGATATAAGCAAGAACACCAATACAATAAAAGAAATCAATTCAACTTATTTGCACTTAAAACAATAAAGATTAAAAAGATCAAATGGGAACTTAATACATACATTGAAAATAAGATTTATAGGAACGAAATATAATGGTTTGCACACTTTAAAATCACTGTAACTTCCAAACAAACCATGAAATAGATTTCAAACAAGGCTAACATGTTGTTAAAAGAGTGATCATAGATAATAAATGGTTGAAAACTCACGAGAAAGAAACAATCGGACCTTTTGATACATATTTAAAATAAAAAAAAATTGCAAAACAATCAAACATTTTAGACAAATCATTAATATGCATGCTTATGCAAATGAGCTAATTTGCATAAAATATCTGCATATCAAAGAATAAGACATTAGCTTTCATTTGATACCATTCTCACATCAGTAGGTCAATATTCAATCAAGATATGACCAAACATGTTTTGAAAATTTGAGTGAACAATTTTATAGGGTTAAGGGTTTAAATAAGGGTTATGACCAAAAGCCCTAACCGCCGGAGTGCAAATATCTCTCAAAATGTTTCTTATAAAATGTTCCTTAAGATAAACCATGCTTACATGATTCCCCCAGAACAAAAACCAAATGTTTTTGAAACTATTCACCAAATATTCGCAAAAAGGTCACATTTTTTAAGTAAAATCATTAATATTCATGAATATGCAAATGAGGTAATTTACATAAAATTTATAGCAAATTATTGAGCTAGTCACAACCTTTCATTTGATACCATTATAACATCTATAAGTCAATATTCAACCGAGATATGACCAAAAACGTTTTTAAATGATTAAACAATTTATAGGGTTAAGGGTTTAGATAAGGGTTTTGGCCAAAAGACCCAACGTTCAAAGTGCAAACATCGCTCAAAATGTCTCTTGTATAATTGTCTTTAAGATTTGCTATGTTTACATAATTCCCCTGCACAAAAACGCCTCGTTTTGAAAAGTATTTACCAATTTTTGTCGAAAATCGCAATTTTAGGAAAAAATCATTAATATTCATGAATATGCAAATGAGCTAATTTGCATAACATAACTGAAAATGACAGAGCAAGTCATAAGCTTTCATTTGATACCATTCTGACACCTGTGTGTAAATATTCAATCAAGATATGACCAAATTCATTTTCAAAATTTAAATGAACAATTTGGTAGGGTTAAGGGTTTGGATAAGGGTTACGGCGAAAAGCCCCAACTGCCAGAGTGCAAACAAGGCTCAAAATGTTTCTTATTAAATATACTTTAAGATAAATTATGTTTACAAGATTCCCTCTGGACAGAAACGCCTTGTTTTAGAAGTTATTTATCAAATTTTCGCCCAAAAATGCAAATTTTAAAGGAAATCATTAATATTCATGAATATGCAAATGAGCTAATTTGCATAAGATAACTACAAAATGAAGAGCAAGTCATAAGCTTTCATTTGATACCACTTTGACATCTGTAGGTCAATATTCGATGAAAATATGACCAAATAAGTAATGTAAATTTTTATGAAAAAAATGATAGGGTTAAGGGTTTTAGATAAGGGTTACAACCAAAAGCCCCAACGGCCAGAGTGCAAACAACGCTCAAAATGTTTCTAAGATAATGTACTTTAAGAAAAAACATGTCTACAAAATTCCCTCTGGGGGGGGGGGGGGGGGAGCAAACATGTTTCTAGCTCAGGGTCTATAAGGTTTACGAACTGAGAATGAAAACACCACTTTCTAGCCATACGAAATGCATCAAATTAGCCTACACACACTTGTAAATACACTTCATATAAGTTGACTCACCGTGCCGGATTTCATGATTTTGCTTCAAGAAGAAAATAATTTACAAATAATATTTTACTCAAAATTCTAAACCATACTAAATGCTTATGTTGGAACTGTTTGTGATATTTTTCCATAAAATTCCCATTATGAACTCAGTAATATACTAATTAGAAAATTCAAGTAAATATTTGCCAATTGAAGAGGTCGAAATACGAAGAAAGGTACATATTCACTTTATTTTGAATCAAATGTTGTTTTTCTACAGCTGCTTTGGCGGCCATCTTAGAAATATTCTTGATACTTTCCATACTAAACATATCAGGACTTCTGTCATTTACTTTTTAGGCAAATCAAGCAAATATTTTCCAATTAAACTGGCTTCAATTTGCAGCAAAATATTACACAGACCATACTTTTTTGACAAATGTTTCATTCTGACAGCCATTCTGATGGCCATATTGGAACTGCTTGTTATATTTTTCCAGCACTAGGGTATCATGACCTCAGTAATGTACTAGTTGGTCAATTACACTGGTCTCAATATGCAGCAAAATACACACTAACCTTATTTTCAGTCAAATATACATATAGCATATGTATAGCTATTTCGGCGGCCATCTCCGATTTTTTTCTTATTTTTTTTTCCATACATAGCGTACCAGAACCTTTGTGATATACTTATTCTGAATTTCTGACAAATATTTGCCAACTGAATTGGTCTTAATACACTTAAAGACACTTCCAACGCAACACTTACATTTTTCATCATAATTAGATAAATAACCTAGAATATTTTATGAAATTTTCTGCAAAGATAAGTCAATTATGTTTACATGTTTTCTGTAAATTTCATCAAATTCGATTGATCCGAACATAAAAAAATGTTTAAGTTTTTCACTAAGACTCAAAAATGAAAAGTCGCAAAACCCCAGGTAATTGCAGAATTCAATAGCATCAAACTAGCGTCACCAAATCATGCTAATATCTCATACCGCGGCTTCATAAGATTTGATAACATGCTTTCACGTGCGAAGCAATACTAGAATTCAATTGCACCTATTTTGTTTAAGAAATAATGTTTTGTACTTGTCAGCATTGCACAAAATCATCGAATTTGTTGCAAGACATTAGTTTTTCGCCCTTTCGCTCCAAGAAATTTTCAACAACTGTAACAGGAACTCAAAATGGACGAGTTAAGAATGGTCCCGCAAAGATTCATCATCAATTATGCTTTATAAATGAGAAGGCTGCGGATCCAGATTTCTGCAAGGAGGTTTCGTTTTTTTTTTTTTTTTTTTTTTTTTTTTTGTGTGTGTTTTTTTGTTTGTTTTTTTAAAGGGAGGTTCGTTTTACAAATGATACACAATTTTGACTGAATTTCAGTATGAAAATGAATAATTAGGCTACATAGGGAGGTTCGTTTGAACCCCCCCCCCCCGAACCCCCTCTGGATCCGCCAATGGAAGGGGTGTTTTCGTGTCATTTAGGTCTATGACGGACACACATCTTATGTTGGCAGAATGTCACAAATTTTAATGCTGTTACATGAATAACATGAATTTACGCTATCAGCTCGCACAGCTTCTTTGCGACTTTTTGTTTTCTAGTCATATTATATGAACTATAAATTAAATCATTTCTACTCAATGTTTCTTTATCAAAATTACAGATATTATGCACTTGTGAATGAATTAAATTTGTTGAAAATTTGATGAAAAATGGTTCATTAAATTTCAAGTTATTACCAAAAAGGTAAGTGTTGCGTTAGAAGTGTCTTTAAGTGTACAATAAGGACGCTGTATTTGGACATACATAGATAACTAGCGGCCATATTGGACGCCATCTTGAATTTCTCTAAATTCTCAATGATGACAGGATGTCATCAGTCAGATTCTTTGATGCTAGCATCTAAGCAACAAGAATCAGTTGAGAAAAAAAGCTTAACACCTCACTTCCAGGTCAAGTTGGGAATCTGCCGGACTATCATGTTTGTATTTGGAATGGAAATGTTACACAGTTTAGCAATTACTGGCACTTTTCAAATTCCGCCCCTGGCTCTGCATTTCATTCTCATTTCGTAAACCTTAAGTTCTATCAAGACCTAGCACGGCGTCAATTTGTGACGTAGCTAATGTGGTGTCCGCGTCAGCGTCTACGCCAGCTTAGCAAGCAAAGGTTGAATTCACGTACGTTTCTTTTGTAACGTCGTGGACATCATCCTTGACTTGGGAAGATGCATATCTGTCGGCGTTGTCTTTTGCGTAGACAAATTCTTTAACCTTGTGGTCGGATGACTGGACGGACGGAAAAGCGGACAGACAGATAAACGGACATACAGATAAATGGACGAACGGACGAAGCTGTATATATTTGCTAGGCCGTAGGAGAACTATGTGACAGATTAAGCCTCCCGGAATTAAAATATTTTCTCTACTCTGTTTAAAGTATTGTCCATTTTGCCGATATTTTTATGGGGTAGGATATATCAAATTCCCGTGGCTCCACATAAAAGCTAGCATTATGATCCTGAGTTCTATCTGAGTTTAACCGTTTCACAAACAAGAAAAAATTAGGGTGATAAAATTTGAAATCTGTTACAAACGACAAAATAAGTGTGGTCAAAGATAAGATTTGTGTAAAATGGTGCACAGAAAATATTAAGGCAAAAGGAGAAACTGCTGGTTGGTTACCAGCAGTTTCTTTTTTTTTTTGTCTCAATGTTTTCACAGCCTTTTTCTGATAGAAACGTCAAAACCAGGCGTTGTTTGGGAAAGGGTTAAATAAAGATGTCTTGACTCAAAACATTTTGATATCCCTCGTACATTCTTTCATTCAGTTCCAAAGTCCATTTCGCTGATCTTAATCTATGGTGGAATGTGTATGGTTTGTTAGATACACAATCAGGGTCCAGACTATAATAAAATCGCATGAGTTCTTGACGTCAACACACCTTTCACCTCACTACCCGATTAAGCTCCCCCAAACAACAACCTGTAATGAAAGGGATATTTTTCTAGCATAAATTTATGAAATGTAAAGCTTGAACAAAAATGCTATGATTTAGATAAATACATGAAATCTGTGTGAAATTTACCAATCACAGATATGTGACATGGCTGCCAATTTCACTGAAAAATGAGTCGTTTTACACCAAACTCAATCTTATGTGGTAGCCACAAGGGAAATGATGGCCCTTAAATGGCTTGCTTTCTGTAAAGTAGAAACAATACAAAGTCTGCTGGTGCATCAAAAGCTATATGACATCCTTCAGTTCTACTTTTTTCATTTTAATCTGTACAGCAAGCAAATATCCGAAATCCCACCCGCTTTCTGTTTCTAAACTCAGCGGGTGCAGGAAATAAGTGTAAAGCTATTTACCATTCTTTGCGCATTCCGGAAATGGTCCCAAAATCATGTTTTACAATCATTTAAAGAACCGCTTTCTTTCTTTAACATCAACTGCCACCTCAAAACTCTCGTTTCCATAATATTTCTGATTTTGATCTATTGTAGACTGGGACCTCATGTTAGAGTTGCGTTGACATTCCAAAATGGCGTCCGTCGAACAGCTTGAAAGGTAGCATGACCTACCACACTTTTGATAGTCTTAAAGAGCTCCGGATAAGAGGGGGTGATGACTTTTCAAACTGCAATAATTCTGTTATTGTTCATTAAACCCTGCGTTGTGGGTACTGATTTACATCGTCTCGTCAAGACGATTCAAATGAGTACCCACAACATAGGGTTTGGAATTGGAAAAAACAAAGTTAGAATGTCTTCCCCCCACTTATCTGTAGCCCTGGGCTTATCTTAGATTGCGTATATGCATACAGATTACATACAATCCTGATCACCTCATCGGCTTTAACCCTTTCCCAAACAAGACGTCCCTATTAGAAAAGGCTTGGGAAAACATTGAAACAAAAGGAGAAACTGCTGATAACCAGCAGTTTCTCCTTTTGTCTCAATATTTTCTGTGCCATATTTTACACAAATCCTATCTTTAACAACATCCTTTTTGTCATTTGTAGCAGTTTTTGAAATGGATCACCCTAAAATGTTGCCGTTTGGGAAAGGGTTAAAACCAAAGTCTCCAACAAAATTAATGCTGAAATGAAGCATTATGAAGAGTCAAGCAAAAAAGATCAAAAACTATATTCAACGTATGTCACCATTGAGCGCAAAGGCCAGTGTCTCATCATTTCGACAGGGCATTGTCACAGTGGATAATCATGTGATACAATATTTTCAGAAAATCTTCAATAACTTTGTAAATACTGGACCGATTTAAATTCGGTTTGAAGCAGAGAATGTGGACAGACGTCTCGCATTAGATGGACGTGGTTGATTTTTGACAAATCAACTTATAAAAAAGTTATTGAAGATAAACCAAAATTTTGGTTTATCTTCAATAACTTTTTTTATCAGTTGATTTTTCAAAAATCCAACACGTCCAGCTTATTTCTGGCATTTTCCCACCTTCTCTGCTTCAAACCGATTTCAAATTGGTCAAATATTAAAAAAGATATTAAAGATTATCGGAAATTCTGAGTCACGTGATTATACACCGTGTTGTTGTTTCTAGTTATAGCCGTTAGATAACCTAGTAAAATCACATTTTTGTCAGGCGTTTTGCAAACATGATAGAAAATCAAGCCTATTGAAAACTAGGGTAGGATGCAAATAAGGCTCAGAAAGGGCTAAACGATGTTTAATATGACATTGATTTTTCTTGTTTGCGTTTCTATTTTAAAAGTATCGGGTTTTTTTCTTATTTCTCAATGTATTAGGTGCTCTCATACGACATATGCTATGGCCCATTAGAACATAGAAGATGAGTAGGCATAGAAAGAACTTTTAAAAATCTTACAGATGTAAAATATCATTCATGTCCCATCAATCTGTATTTGGTTGGAACTGATTGGAATCGGTTCTTCTTGGTGTTTCAAATAAGGGTTCCCAATATTCTACTTCTAATACAAATGAGCCGGAATCTGGAAAAACGTCCCTTAAAGCATTTTGAAGAATTGAATTTCAAGATCAGCCTGTCGTCAAATGCAGTCCAATGTACATCCATGCTGCTCTCTTTAAGTTATTACAGGTCACGAAGAAGCTATAAGAGGACAATGTGGATCCTGATCAGACTGTGCGTATGCACAGGCTGATCTGGATCTATGTTGGGCTCAAAAGCCTTAAGGGACGTTTTTCCAGATCCTGGCCCAAATATTTAAGTAGAACGCCCATCCTATCTGTTAGAGCGAGCTCACACTAGATATGAAATACCGATTATGTCTACACCGTACACAATTTTTCATGAAAATCATAACCAAACCGTACAGTACATTTCTGTAACCATAGGAAAGAGCATGTTGAAAACTTCATAGTAAGAGCAAAGTTTGTTCCCTAGTTCGCTATTTACTAGTTGTACTGTGACAGAATACGACAGGACAAGTCTGGTAATTTGCCAAATATTACCGGGGTTTAAGAATTAACCCTTTCATAAACAACAAAATTTTAGGGTGATCCACTTCAAAAACTGCCACAAATGACGAAATGGATTTTATTAACGATAGGATTTGTGTAAAATATGACACAGAAAATATTGAGACAAAAGAAGAAACTGCTGGTCATCAGCAGTTTCTTCTTTTGTTTCAATGTTTTCCCAAGGGTTTTCTATTAGGGGCGTCAAAACCAGGTCTTGTTTGGGAAAGGGTTAAGATACATTTCATCTGATATAAGTATCAAAGCAAGATACGACCATTCAAGGAAATAATCGGTGTAAAACGAATTAGTGATACGATCTGGAAGTACCCGGAAATACGTCTTTTATGGCATTTGAAAGCAACATGGATTAAGATCAGTATGTGCATACGCACAGTCTGATCTGGATCGATAAAGTTCTCTAATAGCTTCTTTGTGTCATGTAGCGATCATAGGTAGCATGCATCCTAATCAGACAACATTTAGGAGCTGTATGAAATATGGTAGTCACGAACTCTTTCCCAAACAAGATCTGCTTTCGACGTCGCTCCTTTTTACCCCTTGGAAAACGTTGAGACAAAAGGAGAAAATAATGATGAACAGTATTTTCTCCTTTTGTCTTAATGTTTTCAATGCTACATTATACAAAAATCCTGTCTTTATCAATATCCGTTTTTTGGCGTCTGTAGCAGTGGGGGATCAAAACATCGTAATTATTATTACTTATTATGGTGTCAGATGATTAGAATTAACACTATTTTTATATAGGCATACGTATAGTGTAAAATCCAACCGGGACTACCCAGTAGATTCAAGGGAGTTAATCCAATAGCGTAAAAAGAGTCATCTCTCGAATCTGGTAGTGTCCTATTTAGAGTATGGCGCGCGAATAGGGTCTAATGTCAATATAGCGCTAGACCGATAATTAAAATAGGGGTAGACCGGTAAAAATAGCGGTCTACCCTTATATTTTTACCGGTCTACCGATAAAAACATCGGTTTACCCTTAAAATAAGGGTAGACCCCTATTTCAAATAACGGTCTAGCGATAAATTACCGGTAGACCGATAGTTATTTTTGACCCTTCTGCTCGAAATCTCATTAGCCAATCAAATGGCTCGTTACATCCTCAACCCACCGGGAATTTCAACGACCGTATAATACAAGCTCTATGATTGGCTATCGAAAAAAATAGGGGTCTACCGATAAAAATAGCGGTCTACCGGTAATTCTATCGCTAGACCGTTATTTTGAATAGCGGTTTACCCTTATTTTATTGGTAGACCGATATTTTTATCGGTAGACCGGTAAAAATATAAGGGTAGACCGCTATTTTTAAGGGTCTACCCATATTTTAATTATCGGTCTAGCGCTATATTGACTTTAGACCCTATTCGCGCGCCATATTAGAGATCTTGACGGCTGGCAATGATTTAACATTTGCACGGTGTATAATATGGCGCGCGAATAGGGTCTAAAGTCAAGATAGCGCTAGACCGATAATTAAAATAAGGGTAGACCGGTAAAAATACCGGTCTACCCTTATATTTTTATCGGTCTACCGATAAAAATATCGGTCTACCAATAAAATAAGGGTAAACCACTGTTTCAATTATCGGTCTACCGGTAAAATTAACGCTAGACCGCTATTTTTATCGGTAGACCCCTATTTTTTTCGATAGCCAATCACAGAGCTCGTACTATAGCCCTGTCTACGATCACAATATTTATCTCCCCTATCGCACTCTCTATTGGATTGGAGATAAGATAAGCCAAATCAAAGTACGCAAAGACAACAGTTTTTTCACTGTTTGCTCTAATTATCGGGTAAAGTAAGTTTATGGACGTCAAATTTCTTTGCATAGGTTACCAACGCATGAGAAAATTAAGTCTGCTTGGATTCGTCGAATCAAACTAGCGGCGAATCGCTTCAGATACAACGACACTTACCGTCTATGCTCAGAACATTTCATCGACGGTTGCTTCGTGAAAAATCTCCAACAGTCAGAATCTGTTTATAGTTGTTTATAGCTCATAGGCGTAGGAAGGTTTACAATATTTTTTTTTTTTTTTGGGGGGGGGGGGGGGGTGTTTAAATGAATGGAATCCGACCGAGCGTATCGTTGCTAGAGGGGTCTGGGGGCTAATCCGAGTCTTCTCTGATGTAAATACGCTCTTTGATATAATTTTGATTTTTCGCTATTTACATCAGAGAGCGTTGCTCTTTGAAAAAATCAAGAAGTTCGCAACAAATTGTTGCGCATCGTTCACCGTCCGATCTTAAACGCTATCGTTAAAACCCCTGATGATATCGATAAATGAACCATTTATTGTTATGGCTGCTGAAAAAATTACGACCAAAAAGTATTTCTAAAAGGTTAATAGGCAATGTTTTGCAACAACCCTCACCTGAGCAGCCTTTGTTTACCTTGACCTTCCATTCAAAACCAAAGGTTATACTCATCCAGCAGGCCGATTTGAAATGAAATTTTTGGTCAGGTATGACAAAAAATGATTTATTGATCTATACCCTACAGTGTTTTACCGAGTGATTCGATATGATACACAAAAACAAAGCTTCAAGTTACTTGTAATGTTACCTAACTTTCCGCTGTTTTCAAAGAGCAACGCTCTCTGATGTAAATAGCGAAAAATCAAAATATCAAAGAGCGTATTTACATCAGAGAAGACTCGGATTATCTGGGGGCATGCCCCCCCCCCCCAGAAAATGTTGACTATATTGAAGCCATTTCCTTCAATCTGGGCACTTTCAGATAGCATTTTATACCTAAACCTTTCGTGAAGGAAAATACATTTTTAAGGGTGAATTATTGGGGGCCCCCTTTCTAAATTATTGGGGGGGGGGCTGCCCCCCCTTCCTACGCCAGTGTAGCTGATATATTGCCATGAATATTGAATAATTCGCGAACTGCAAAATATTATACTGTTCAATTTAAAAGCTGCTGCAGAAGATATAAATGTGTGTTGACATCTATATAGATAGAATATTTGTGAATTATAGCGACTAAAATATTGAGACAAAAGGAGTGTTGGTTACAGTGGCGATCCAGATGGTGTTAAGTGGGTAAATAAACGAATCCACCTCTGTAGTCTGATTATTTCCTTTTCATACTGAAATTCAGGATTTCTGCATGGAAATGAAATAATCATAACTCTAAAATCAATTGATTTAGTTAACTTTTTTATTCCAGATTGAGGACAATTAGCTCCTGTGACACAGATGACATACAACCACCACCACAAACCACCGTACAACATGACGAAGATGAACAATACGCTGAAGTACAAGAAACCATATGTATGAATTCATCAAGTGTACTATGAAGTGTCATCACTGTACCTTCATAATTACTGTGGCCAGATTGTTCTTAGCTTCTAGATAAAGCCTAGCAAACAGAGCTTACTTATAGACGTTCGGTGACAATCGAAACTCAAACTGTTCAAAGGGAAACATGTTCTGTATCTACGCAAACCGAAATGTGTGACGAGACTACTCAATGATGTTCAACATTTGTTGACCTTGATGCCTAAGTCCAATGTAACAGGCCTGTTTTCACATACGAGTGACACAAACTGTTCAAAAATTTATGTTTTATGTATACACAGATTCCAAACAAACAAATATTTGAGGGTATATTTGATGAAATGGATGATGGCCATCAGCAAACAACATGGACTGGAACAGAAAAGAGGTCAACATGGAAAGAAGGGCCGGCCCTGAAGTTTGAGATTAATCAACAAATTCTTTCTTGTTCTCGTGCAATTTAGATTGTGTCTTTTATTTGGGGACATTGCGGATATGTTTAACCCTTTCCCAAACAACAAAATTTTATTGTAATTCACTTCAAAAACTGCCACAAATGACAAAATGGATGTCATTAAAGATAGGATTTGTGTAAAATATGGCATAGGAAATATCGAGACAAAAAGAGAAACTGCTTGTTATCAGCAGTTTCTTCTTTTGTCTTAATGTTTTCCCAAGCCCTCTACATTAGGGACGTCAAAACCAGAGGCGCCTTTGTATAAAGTATGGAGCATTCGGAACACTGCGGTTTATGAATTATGGAGTGTTTGGAACAACTCGGTCAAATCTCTTTTATATTGTTTGTACAGAGTTGGCTGAGGGGTTCCGCACGAAGTAAAGGGTAATGGCGCCTCCCATTGAGCGTCTTAAAAATCTTGGTCGAAAGAACGCTTCATCCTAAAATATCTTAAGAAATCTCAAGATATCTTAAGAGATCTCGCTCTAAAGAAGGCACCTCCGGTCTTGTTTGGGAAAGGGTTAATATTGATAAGTCAACCTGTGGTGGTATTTGTGATAGGTGGATCAGTTACTTGTATCCAAACTCTCTTTTCTGACTGGCCTGAACAAACATTGATTAAATTTAAAAGCATATACCAAAGAAATTCAAGTCAACGTATCTGAATCCCAAAGTTATAATCAAGGGCTTGGTGCAAAATTATTGTAACTACATTTTGTAAAATTTTACTGTATACAGAAGAGGGAAAAACTTATTGACTTTCTCAAAGTTTAAGAGGAAAAAATGTCTTTAAAATTCAAATATCTTTTTAGGTATACAGATTTGAAACCTAATATTAGAACACATGATGTATTCCTTCCTGAAGATTCAGAAAAAATGAATTTCTTAAAAATATGTAGTTACAATAGTTTTGCACTGAGCCATCGTAATAGACTGTACGGAACTGTTTACAGAGACCCCTCTGGCCTGAGTCACTATCTAATAAATCCGTTTTATTTTTCTAATTAAAAACCTCATATGACATACAAAGCTTTGATAGAAATTACTCCCACTGGATATATATATTAATGATTCATCATGTGATGCCTTGGCCCTCAAATTGATGGTCATGATCTGCTGTGAAAATGGAACAATCTATTTTTTTTCCATTTAAGATAAGGTAAATTGGAACAGTTTTGATTCGGTCTGGAACACATGAAAATGAGAGACTACAGAACTAAATGCCTCTCATCGGATCTGAAATACATCTAGAATGTATTTTGAATTCAAATATATATGAAATATTAAGAGAAAAGAAGAAATTGTTGGCAGTCATCAATTTTCCCTTAACCGTCAATATTTTCTTTGATGTATTTTTAAGGTCTTTTCCAACATATGTCTAATTTGACCAGTCTAAAATTTTAGGGTTCAGGAAAGGGTCATTCTGTACCTACAGTACAAGTCATGAGGATATGGAAGTCTTTGGAAAACATTGAGGCAAAAGAAGAAACTGTTGATAAAGACATCAAACTCTTCTTTTGCCTCAATATTTTCTGAGCTAAAATGTGTGCAAATTCTTTATTAATCAAAAGTGATTGTGTCATCTGCAGCAGCTTTTAAATTTGATCACCCTCATTTTTTCTGTTTGAGAAAGGGTTGATAGATGGAAAAAATTGAAAGTGAAAAAATAAAGACATTTACAATTAAATTTCAATATTTATTATCAATTACCTATAGTCCAATAAAGTTCAATATTAATGTAAATGTATACAAATCTACCTTTACAGTATTTGTCAAATTGGCTTGAGGAAAAGAAGAAATTGATGTATCAGTAATTTCTTCTTTTTCATCAATATTTCCTAAAAGCTGTATTACAAACACATTTTTCCTGTCGACAAAAATTATCCCGTTGTCTGCAACTCCAATCAAATTGGAGCAATTGTAATAAGCAATTTTCTCATTACCCACAACATATTCCAATTCAACATGCCTGGACGACACAGTGATCCATAATGAGCCTTGACATGAGAAAATCGGAATTTGGGGATTCCTACTGAAATGAGTCTGTGCAGCAACAGAAAATGGTTACAGGGTTGAAATTTTGTATTCATGAATACAAATGATTGCTCTTTCCTAGAAGCGAAAACATGGACACTGATCATATACGCGGTTACTGCGAAGCTGATCTGCGTCTTTGTTTTTTGCATGTACCAAATTCCCCTTTTCTCGCATCGCAACTCATATGTTCGGTCTTCGATGGTCACCCATATATTTCAGTCCTGTTCAAAGTGAAGACAAATTGATTGAAACTGTACAATTTTTCTTATCTTTGATGATTGGAAAACTATGTGTGAAATAAAGAAATTGCTTGTCACAATCAATTTCTTCATTTCCAACAATGTTTTCCAAAGCTTTCTTTCAATTTTACCAATTCTAAAATTCCATCAGTGGTAATATATATACAATGCACCTTACAAGTCTAAATATTTGTCACTATGTGAAAACATTGAGGAAAAGCAACAAACTTTCATCAACCATTGATCATCTTCCCTGAATGACAAAGACATACAGAAAAATTGAGACAAAAGAAGGAAATGTTGATTTACAATCAGCATGTTTTTTTAGCTCACCTGAGCACGAATGTGCTCATGGTGAGCTATTGTGATACCGCTGTGTCCGGCGTCCGTCGTCCGGCGTCCGGCGTCCGTCGTCCGTCGTCCGTCGTCCGTCAAACTTTGCCTTGTGTGCACTCTAGAGGCCACATTTTTTGCCCAATCAACCTGAAATTTGCTCAGAATGATTGTCTTGATGAAATCTCGAACAAGTTCGAAATTGGGTCATCTGGGGTCAAAAACTAGGTCACGGGGTCAAATCTTAGAAAAACCTTGTGTGCACTCTAGAGGCCACATTTTTTGCCCAATCAACCTGAAATTTGCTCAGAATGATTGTCTTGATAAAATCTCGGACAAGTTTGAAATTGGGTCATCTGGGGTCAAAAACTAGGTCACGGTGTCAAATCTTAGAAAAACCTTGTGTGCACTCTAGAGGTCACATTTTTTGCCCAATCAACCTGAAATTTGCTCAGAATGATTGTCTTGATGAAATCTCGGACAAGTTCGAAATTGGGTCATCTGGGGTCAAAAACTAGGTCACGGGGTCAAATCTTAGATTAACCTTGTGTGCACTCTAGAGGCCACATTTTTTGCCCAATCAACTTAAAATTTGCTCAGAATAATTGTCTTGATGAAATCTCGGACAAGTTCGAAATTGGGTCATCTTGGGTCAAAAACTAGGTCACTGGGTCAAATCTTAGAAAAACCTTGTGTGCACTATAGAGGTCACATTTTTTGCCCAATCAACCTGAAATTTGCTCAGAATGATTGTTTTGGTGAAACCTTGTACAAGTTTGAAATTGGGTCATCTGGGGTCAAAAACTAGGTCACGGGGTCAAATCTTAGAAAAACCTTGTGTGCACTCTAGAGGCCACATTTTTTGCCCAATCAACCTGAAAATTGATCAGAATTATTGTCTGGATAAAATCTCGGACAAGTTCGAAATTGGGTCATCTGGGGTCAAAAACTAGGTCACGGGGTCAAATCTTAGAAAAACCTTGTGTGCACTCTAGAGGCCCCATCTTTTGCCCAATCAACCTGAAATTTGCTCAGAATGATTGTCTTGATGAAAGCTCGGACAAGTTTGAAATTGGGTCATCTGGGGTCAAAAACTAGGTCACGGGGTCAAATCTTAGAAAAACCTTGTGTGCACTCTAGAGGCCACATTTTTTGCCCAATCAACCTGAAAATTGCTCAGAATGATTGACTTGATAAAATCTCGCACAAGTTTGATATAGGGTCATCTGGGGTCAAAAACTAGGTCACAGGGTCAAATCTTAGAAAAACCTTGTATGCACTCTAGAGGCCACATTTTTTGCCCAATCAACCTGAAAATTGCTCAGAATGATTGGCTTGATAAAATCTCGCACAATTTTGAAATTGGGTCATACGGGGTCAAAAACTAGGTCATGGGGTCAAATCTTAGAAAAACCTTGTGTGCACTCTAGAGGCCACATTTGTTGCCCAATCAACCTGAAAATTGATCAGAATGATTGTCTTGGTGAAATCTCGGACAAGTTTGAAATTGGGTCATCTGGAGTCAAAAACTAGGTCACGGGGTCAAATCTTAGGAAAAACCTTGTGTGCACTCTAGAGGCCACATTTTTTACCCAATCACCCTGAAAATTGATCAGAATGATTGTCTTGATCAATTTTCAGACAAGATTGAAATTGGGTCATCTTGGGTCATAAACTAGGTCATGAGGTAAAATCTTTGTAAAACCTTGTGTGCACTCTAGAGGCCACATTTTTTGCCCAATCAACCTGAAAATTGATCAGAATGATTGTCTTGATCAATTCTAGGTCACGAGGTCAAATCTTAGATAAACCTTGTGTGCACCCTAGAGGTCACATTCTTTGTCCAATCAACCTGAAAATTGGTTTACAAAAATAAGTTATTATATCAGGTGAGCGCTTCAGGGCCAATGGCCCTCTTGTCTTTTTATCTCCATATTCTCTGTAATATGTAATATTTGGCTTTCAAATTGGTCATCCAAAAATATTTCCATTTGGGAAAGGGTTTAAATAATTGACCAAACGCCAATCGTCAGATCGCTCCGCCCAACATAGAACTTAAGACAAACAATGGGGATATGATCGTTAATAGGGAACGATTTTATCCATTCAATCGTGACGTAAATTCGGACAAACAAAATAGTATTTCATAGGTGTTGTTATAAAACCTCGTAACTACGGCTTGATTTAAGCCGTAGTTACTAGATTTTATAACAACACCGACGGTTTATCAAAACATAACGTTAAACCTAGTCTATTGTTAGCACAAAATTATTTTTGATTTGTTTTGATTGTCAGTAGATAAATCAATACAATAACACGTGCAACGAAGAACAAATGGGGCATTACATTTTTCTGATCGTCCATTGGCTAATCGATGTTTTTGATTGACAGTCGGCGTTTGGTCAATTACTCCAGTTTTCACTGGCGGCTCCAGATAAGAAAGGTTTGGGGACTTTCGAAACGCAATGTCTCAATGTTGGCTATCAAACACTATGTTGTTGGTATTCATTGCAATCATCTTGATTAGACCCCAGCAATAAGTACCCACAACATAGGTTTAGATTTTAAATAACAAATTTGGAATATATGTAACCCGAAAATGAATATCCTATTGACTCCTGTGGGGATTCGATCCTGGGACCTCTCACACCCTAGGCGAACACTCTACCATGTCGCTATAAAAGCTAGCTTGTACGGCGAGATAGTATAAGTGCGCTTTATACTACACCCGGCTACATATATTTACCCCTTCTCGTGATAAGAGAGAGAGAAGCCATTCTAAAGGTCTTGTTTGAGAAAAGGTTAACCCATTACTGCATGGTAAGGCCTTTTGACTCTCTCATTAGAAAGGACTTGTGAAAATATTGTGTAAAATGAAGAAATTGCTTGTTACAAGCAATTTCCTCATTTTACACAATGTTCTCTAACCCAAATTGAAAATGTTTTTAAAATTTCATCAACTTTAGATTGTCGTCTGCAACACCTTTCAAATTGGAACAGTCCAAACTTTTGCCGTCCAGTAATAGCTTAAACAACAAAGATTTTGACTGCTCTAGTTCAAAAGCAGCTGCAGACAGCAAAATAGGGGAAGATAAATTTTGGTGAGGGAAAAGGAGAAAATGCTGGTTATCAGAATGTTCCTCTTCAGTATCAATGCTTTCCAAAGCTATTCAATTAATGGTTGAAACTAATAACTTGCATTTATGTACATTATGGCAATGGATACATTATGAATTAACTCTTTCAAAAACAACAAAAATACATCCATTCCCATTCTGCTTACTAAATTGGTGTGAACTCAATAATTCTTTTCAATGTGGAAAAACAAATTTCACAGAGGAAAAACAAGTGCATGTCATATTGTGATGCAATAAAGGAGTCCCCCACCGGAAAACAAAAACTCCTGTCTTATAACATATGTCCTACTTACTAGATCTATAACTGTATACAAAGTTTGAAGTTGCTAGCACTTTAGGTTTTGGACAATATGTCCCTAAAATGTATAAGGGTAAAAACAACAAAGGGCAATAACTCAAAAAGTGGGAGTGGCATAGTAACGGTTCTTAAACATGACACTTCTCCTCAATAAGATCTATAAGTGTACAAAGTTTGAAGTTGGTAGCACTTATAGTTTAGGAGATACATGTATGTTCTGGACAAAAATGTAAGGGTAAAAACAACAAATGACAATAACTCAAGAAGTGGACGTGGCAGAGTAACCATTCTTAAACATGACACTTCTCCTTAATGAGGTCTATCAGTGTACCAAATTTGAAGGTTGCTACCGCATATGGTTTAGAAGATATGACCCGTACAAAAGTGTGATGGATGGACGGACTGAAGGAATTGAGCAAACCTATTGTCACCCAACCGGTAACCAGTGGGGGACTATTAAATGTATAGAATACTGGTAACCAGCATATTATTCTTTAGGAATTGGAAGGGTGAAATAAAATCAATTTTCAAATGCACAACACAAAGCCATGTAATCAGGAAATTAAACATTAAAACCATTGTGGCAGACAGGAAAAGGCTTTTGACAATTTTCTCCAGCTGAGCATGCAAGACAATATTTATCAAAGAAAATGGAGAAATAGCTCATTAGTTACAGCATTATCCACTTTTCTTTAAATCTTTTCTCAAAACATTTCTACTAATGGCCTCAAGACCAAGTCTTGTTTGGAAAAGTGTAAATATCTAATCCCTTCAAAAACATGACCTAACTAGAAATCTATCACTGAAGGTGATAAAAATACCCCCAACATTCTATTTGTTCGGACAAGTGTTTTGTCAAATCAGAGGCCATAACTCATAAATTGTCAATTGGACTTTCTTGAAATATGCATCATGCACATGTACCTGTCATAAGGCAAACTTGTGCCAAGTATGAAGCAAATCAGACAGTAACGGTAGGAAAAGTTGTCCGGACAAGCATTTTTTTAAATAAACCACGGGCCATAAATGTAAAAACATTGGTCTGATTATCGTGAAATTTGTGTCTTGCACATCTACAGGTCCTATTGCACACTTGTGCCAAGTATGAAGCAAATCTGACTGTAACTGTAGAAAGAGTTGTCCAGACAAGCACTTTTTCATCAAATCAGGGACCATAACTCAGAAAGTATCAGTCTGATTTTCATGAAATTTGTGTCTTGCACATGCACATGTCACAATGAACACTTGTGCCAAGTATAAAACTAGAAAGACCTGAAGGTCTTGAGTCGCTCCACAGACCTGAATTTCTTTTAATATTTAATTCAAGTTTTGACTACTAGATATTTCAATACTTGTGGTTCTTACAGCAAAAACAATGTAAAAAGCAGCAATCATGTGGTCAAAGCAAAAAGAAAGTAAATGATTGACTAATATTTTGGGGATGTTAGAGCGATAATAAAATTGAAAACTGTGATTTTGCCAAATTCAAGGACAGATAATTCAGTATGTGAGTTTAAAATCAAGCCCAAAATTGAACTCATGCAAGATCTTATAGTCACCATCATTCTGTTTAAATTTTGTCTATAATAGTCAATATTCATGGCTGCAAGAGTGAAATAAGTGTCAAAAACTGAAATTTTGTCAATTTCAAGGGCATATAACGCATATTGTAACAGTGTGATCATGCTGAAAATTACACATAAACAAGATCTTGTTGTCAACAAGATTCTTTCCAAGAATCATCTGGATTGGTTAATATTTGTGGTTGTTAGAGTGGAAACAAAGTCGAAAATGGAAATTTTGTCAAATTCAAGGGCACATAACTCATGATGTAAGATTCCGAAAATTACACCAAGGCAGGATATAATGCTTACATACATTCTGTCCAAGTTTTGTCTTGATTGGTCAATATTTGTAGATCTTGTAGATCTTAGCGTAAAAATAAAGCCAAAATTAGGTTTTTTTGACATTCAAGGGCAGATAACTCAGGCTATTCTTGTTCAATTTAAATTCTTTGAAGGAATCTGAGAGAGGGTCACCCAAGGATCATTCCTGTGAAGTTTGGTTGAAATCCATCCAGTAGTTTTTGAGAAGAAGATTTTTAAAGAAAAGGTTTACGGACGCACCGCCATGACAATAGCCAGCTGGCCTGAAAGGCCAGTGGAGCTAACAAGTGCTGTCATAGACGGATTATTTTTCGGGGAGCATAATAAATTGGTCCATAAGTGAAGGAGTAGTGGTCAAGACAAAGTTTTTGAGACACCAACCAACAAATCACTGGACCGACAGGCTGATTCCAGTATACCCCCTCCAAACTTTGTTTCTAGGGTATAATGAGGAGAGTGTAAAAATTATAAGGAAAATAAGAAAATGCTGATTATCAGTATTTCCTCAATTTCCTTTAGTATTATTTTTGCTACTATTTAGGGAAGACAACTCTTTATCTGTGGAGCAGGCTCCCTATTTGCTATGGTTTCCCTGGATATCAGTAAATTATGACAATACCACCATTCTAAAGTATTTGGTTAGTTTTTCAATCATCTTGTTTTGTAAGTATTCATCTGCTATCACCAGCTGTATGGACATTTCCAGTTATGTCAACACAATAAAGTCACAATAGTCTCTTCCAGATCTAGTGGATAACATCTGAGTTTGCACTTGATAGTGGTACTTGTGTCCCTACTTGAGACTTAATTCCATTCTCCAAAAAGTCTACCTTTTCTTCCACACAGATTTTGTCATGTTATGGCACAATAAGGCCAGTAACCTTGCCAGCACAATACCTTTGTTCTGGCAAGTTTCTCCGCCAAACCGCAATATCCTTTTTCAAAAGGTGCCAGGATCTGGGACATCTTCATAGATTGTTGTGTTCCAACGAGTGTATATCAAAGTTTACATTTCTGCACAATGGTTGAGGTGAAGTCAATGTCTTACACTTCGGGATATGGCAATTTTTCCACATACCAAGGTATACCAAGTGACTGTCAGGACTTTGTTGGCATGGCATTTCTCATTCATCCAGCACAGCAGTAATCCTACATGAGAACAAACCTGCAAATATATCATAGACATAATTTTGAATTTTAAATTCAGATACAAACTCTTTTATGTATTTAAACAATTTAAAAAAAAAACACCTTATTTTACCCCTGAAAATCATTGCATTTATTTTTAAAGCCAATGGCCTAATGTCTTTGTGAAGTGTCCATTCATTCAGTTGTTTGTAAACTTTTTACATAATTAATGCAAGGAATTGTGTTTGGGACATGGTCTCCGACCGTGAAATTTCTTCGTTGATATAAGGAAGATGTCCCAGATTGTCATGTAGCTTAAGATTTTGCTCTATATCTCCATTGGGATAATATCTCCAGTGGGTCTGAGAAACCACAACATGTGCTGAATTTTTATTGCATGTAGATAAATTGAAGGATTTGGGGTTAAATCCTCAAACAAAAATCCCACAACATAGGGCTTATTTTCAAATATATAACTATTTTGAAGTATTCATTTTATTGTATTGTTCCAGCCATACAAATTACACATTTTCTTTTATATAGTTTAAGGAACATTTATACTGTATGATATTAACCCATTACCACACAAATTGACAATGACTCTTTCTCACTCACCACAAGATAATGGCTTTGGAAAACATCATGGAAAATGAAGAAATTGCTTCTTACAAGCAATTTCTTCATTTCCCACCATGTTTTCTATGGAAAAAGAGCAAAAAATGTAAAATTTCATACACTTGAAATTGTCGTCTGCATCATATTTGAATTTGGACATGTCTAAAAGTTTGTCGTTTGGTAATGGGGTTAATATAAATGAAACACTGTCACTAGAGATAATCATCACATGACCTTTTTATGATATACATTTTTCTCACCTCAACAAATCAGGTCAGTAAAAATGCATTTTTTAAATCATTTTCTCTTTAGTCCTTTTGTTAATGACAAAATTTTAGAATGATATGAAAGTAACTGCAGACAAAAAAAGGATGGATGCTCACGAAGAATAATACATGTATTATGGTACAATACATGTAAATATTTGAGGCAACAGGAGAAAATGAACATTATAAACATTTCTTTCTTTTCTCAATATTTACCAAGGCTTATTTTGGAAAGGGTTGAATACTTAATTAAACTTTTTGTATCCCAATCAAGTGTAGACTTGCAGTTGTTTTGCTGATCTGGATCCATAAAAGACTAAAATGACATGAAGGTTCTTACAAATCAGTTTCAAGACTTACCTCACAAATTCATACAAAACTCTCCAATTATACTAGACTGTCTGTTGTTTAAAATGTCCAACCTACAAAATATATAGTGGATTCGAATTGAAATCTATGGAAATAGGGATTGTGTAGTATTTTGATAGCATCATGCATCCAGATCAGATCATCTTATTGTGTGATCAGGATTCATGCTATCCTGTTCACTTGAACTTTTTAAAGGTATTGAAGAAAATTTAACCTTTTCAAAACAAGACCTAGTTTTGATGTCCCTTAACCCTTTTCCAAACGACAACATTTTAGGCAGGTCCAATTCAAAAGCTGCTGCAGACGACAAAATGGATGTTAATAAAGATTGAAATTGTGTGTGATATAGCCAAAGAAATATCGAGGTTATCAGCAGTTTCTTCTTTTGTCTCAATGTTTTCTTAAGCCATTTCTATTAGGGACGTCAAAACCAGGTCTTGTTTGGGAAAGGGTTAAATAAAACAAGAGATGTTTGTAAAACATATTTGCCCCCTCAAGGGCCTACATTTAATTTTGATGCAGGTCAAAGTCACACGGTCCAAGGTCATGGTCAAATATGAAAGGTCTTGGTTGGAGGTGTCCATGTGTGAAATATCAAGGCTGTATATATACTGAACAAAAGTGAAAACGCTACACCTACTTTGCTTGTCATATTTCTTCTAAAAACATAGCTCGCCTATACGAGAGCTTGTCACAAAAACAGCAATTTTTTTAAAAGTAGGTCAAACGTCAAGGTCACAAGGTCAAATGTCATGGTCCCTAATGAAAGGTCTTGTCCAGATATATCTAAGTATGAAATATCAAGGCTGTATCTCTAATAGTGCCTGAGATATAGGCCAGGTTAAAGTTTTTCAAAAGTAGGTCAAACTCCAAGGTCACAAGGTCAAAGGTCATGGTCCCAAATGAAAGGTCTTGTCGATATGTATCTATGTATGAAATATCAAGGCTGTATCTCTAATTGTGCCTGAGATATAGGCCAGGTTAAAGTTTTTCAAAAGTAGGTCAATCTCCAAGGTCTAGGTCACAAGGATAAAGGTCATGGTCCCAAATGAAAGGTTTTGTCGAGATGTATCTATGTATGAAATATCAAGGCTGTATCTCTTATGGTGCCTGAGATATAGACCAGGTTAAAGCTTTTCAAGTGAAGAAAGTCTCTGCCAAGTTTAAACAAAATTGGCCCACTGGTTTGAGAGAAGAAGATTTTTGAGGAATTATTTTGTGATTTCCCCAAAGTCTGATAAGCCCTACCCTGCTACGCCCACATTTATTGACCAATCAGAATTTCACAGTCGATTTAGATAAAGGTCCACCTAAGGTACAATTCTGCCAAGTTTGGTTAAAATTGGCCAACTGGTTGATTTTTAACGAGTTATTTTGTGATTTCTCTAAGTCTTATAAGCCCCGCCCTGCCACGCCCACATTTATGGGCCAATCAAAAACTTTTCGCAATTTAAGTGAAGCACCACCCAAGGAACATTTCAGCCAAGTTTGGTAAAATTAGCCTACTGGTTTGAGAGTAGAAGATTTTTTTCAGAAAAGTTTACGGACGGACACACGCATGCACGACGGACACAACGCCATGACAATAGCTCGCTGGCCTTCGGCCAGTGGAGCTAACAATTAATCAGCAGAGTTATGGTTCTTGTGCACTGCACCTCTCCATAATAAATTCTATCCACCTATGAAGTTTCATAATTCTACCTTTAATACTTTTTGAGTTATACTCCGGACAAGGTTTGGTCTACGGACCAACCGACCTACCAACCGACCGACAATTGCAAAACAATATACCCCTATTTTCTTCGAAAGGGGGCATAATAAATATTGAGACCAAAGGAGAAAATGCTGATTATGACCAAAGAAGAAAATCAGCATTTTCTCCTGTTGTCTCAATATTTTCTGTGTTATAATTTACACAAGGTCAAGGTCACTAGGTCAAAGGTCATGGTCCCAAATGAAAGGTCTTGTTGAGAAGTATTTATGTGTGAAATATAAAGGTTGTATCCCTAATAGTGCCTGAGATATAGGCCAGGTTAAAGTTTTTTAAAAGTAGGTCAAACTCCAAGGTCAAGGTCACTAGGTCAAAGGTCATGCTCCCAAATGAAAGAATCTTGTCAAGAAGTATCCATGTGTGAAATATCAAGGTTGTATCTCTAATAGTGCCTGAGATATAGGCCAGGTTAATGTTTTTGAAGACGCGACGCTCACGCTGACGCCGATGCCGACACTAGGAGTCCCGGCTTGCTAAAAATACTGTTTGGCTGTATTCAAGAAAAAGAAAAAAAATATTAAATAATATCATGGCAAGACCATTTAGGGCGTTTTTCTCCAAAATTGTATGCATTCATATGTTTTATATTTATTTATTTTTTTATTGAGAGTTTTGCAATTAAATGACATATTCAATGAGTCTAGTGAATGTAATGAAAAGTTGTCATTCAAAGAGAAAGATCTGAAACGATAAGCAAACACAAACGTGAACTTATACAGAACTTAAGTTAAACTTGACCAGGGTCTAATTAAAATGAATAAATTGTCACCTTAGATAATTGATGCAAATGATAAGAAATTCAGAGGTCATGCTGATTTTGTCAGAGAATGATGCCTACAAGCTATCAAAATTGTTTAACACCAATCCCTTAAAGAGACATTTCAGAATTTTTTGTCATAAATTTCACTTTTATTTTTATCTGAAAGAGCACATTTTCTTACGAAAATTCTGAAAATTTGAAGCCAAAATATTGCGCCGTTTACGAGAAATTTATATGTGACCCGTCACGCTGAAACGGACCTTATCCGAATACCAAAAATCCAAACTTTGACAAAATTGTCAGACTCAGCACAGGTAAACCAGATACTGTATTCGAAAAATGAACGTAAAGTAAGATAGGGAAACATTCCAGATATAAAAACGTACATACAACTGAAAAGTGTCGGCCCTAGTCTGGCTGCGCGGACTGCGCAGACTGACTAGGGTCGATATTTTTCACACACCCGACAAGGTCCCTTTTAGCGCGACGGGTCACATATTTTTGTGTTAAAATTGAACAAATTGTTGTGGACAACAGTTCGGATTTATATGCAATTTATCGATTATGTCTCAACTTTAAATGCGTGTTTCTCGCTTATTGGCAACAACTTCAAAAAACTAATAGTATTTATACTCATTAGAATAACTAATCTTGGCATCAAGACATGCTTTAAAAAATTGAAATTGGAATGAAATGTCCCTTTAAGTTACTGTCAAATTATCAAGTTCCCATTTTACTGATAAGCAGCACTGACTTAATTTTCCACAATAGTTTCCACCCTAATGACATGTATTTTTGTACACCGCTAATTCAATTCATATATATTAACAAAAATTCCCTGGATCCCTTTTCAATTTGGACTGGTCTAAAGTTCAGTCATGTGGTAAGGGTAAACTTACCTACAAGGTTCTGTTAAAACTTAAAAGCTTCTCTTAATGTCACTTTTGTTCTACCTACAGCTACAGGACATGTGCACCCTCCAATCTCTACAAATGCAGAAAATTTTATTTAACCCTTTCCAAAACAACAATATTTCAGAATTTCGAAAGTGAACACTGCTTTATATGACAAAACTGATGTTGATAAGAATTAGAATTGTGTAAATCTTAACAATGAAAATTTTGAGGAAAAAGAAAGAAAATACTGCTTATCAAACAAAATATCAGCATTTTCTTCTTTTACCTCAATGTATTCACAAACTTTCTCTCAACAAAAACAGGTCTGACAAGGGCCGTCAGAGACGGACAATGCTCCTCGAATAAGGCATTGTCACAAGAAATGTATGTCACGGAGAGCACTTTATTGTCAAGGGCATCTGATTTGCTACACAAATATGAAATTTCATCAAATTCTGACCATTAGACTAGGAGAAATTAGAGAAAAACTGTATTTTACCTTAAGTCCCTTTTTCCCATGACGAGGCCTCAAATCTAAAAACCAGGAAAAGTACATAGGCATTTTGTCATAGGGAGTTCACATGGTAAGTTTCATTTGATTTGGCCTGAGGGTTATGGAGAAATCACTCCGGACGGACGGACAGGACGGATGGACGGACAAAGCGGCGACTATATGCTCTCCCTTCGGGGAGCATAAAAAATGATTGGGAAATGGTTGAATAAGAGCCATATATATACTGAAAGTTGCTCATAAAGTATTAAACTGGAAAATAAATATGCCCATTCCCACAATAACATAATGACACTTTTTGACACCCCAAAAGATAAAATCTATGGAATTTCCCGAAAACATGGTGAAAAAGGAAGAAAATGCTTGTCACAAGTAATTTCTTCATTTTCACAATATTTTCTACCAAGAAAGACCAAAAATGTAGAATCAAATTCACTAGATATTGTTGTTTGCACAGCATTTTCGATTTGGAATCAGTCTGTAATGCTCATGTTCAGTAATGAGTCAAAGAACAAATTTCCTTCTGGCATATATTTAACATTAAATCCGAATCCACATTGGTCTATCATGCCATAACAAATCTTTTTTTTTATCCCAGCTCATTAAACGTTCAGTTCAATACCCCTATTGTCAGCTTTCAGGGCTTAAAATATGCAACCTAAAGATCATTTAGGTGTATAAAAGACAAAAACTCAGAATCTCAGTCATCATGCATTTTTTCTTTTAAATTTAAGTTTGTCTTGAAGCCAAGGGATCATGGACAGAAGGGAAGAAGGAATATAACTGGCATAACTGAATTTTAACAACCTTTGAACATTTGCAAGCCCTTTCCTGTCAGGAACAGTGTGCTTGCTTGGGCTGCTTTTGATAATTGGCAAGCAACGTCACAAGGTGGCTTGCATAGCAAACAAAAATAATTGTAGCTTATAGATTTTTACAAGAATCCCATGACCTAATCAGACACAACTTATTATTATTACACTCCAGACCAAGAAGTGGATGCCACCCGCTCACCCAGATTCTGGATTTCCAGAAACCCATGTGCCGGTCATAAACTTGCATGGTGTCTTCTTCACTTAAAATGTAACAAGAGATGTTTGTAAACATATATGCCCCCTCAAGGGCCTACATTTGATGTAGGTCAAAGTCAAAGGTCAAGGTAACAAGGTCTAAGGTCATGGTCAAATATGAAAGGTCTTGATAGGAGGTGTCTATGTGTAAAATATCAAGGCTATATATGTAAAAGTAAAATGAAATATAGACCAGGTTAAAGTTTTTAAAAGTAGGCCAAATGCCAAGGTCAAGGTCAAATGTGGAAGGTCTTGGTTGGAGGTGTCCATGTGTGAAATATCAAGGCTGTAAGTGTAAAAGGATATATGATATATATGCCTTGTTTAAGTTTTTTTAAAAGTTGGTCAAACTCCAAGGTCAAGGTTGCAATATTCAAGGTCATGGTCAAATGTGAAAGGTCTTGGTAGGAGGTGTCTATGTGTGAAATATCAAGGCTGTAGGAGTAATAGGACATAAGTTAAAGGCTAGGTTAAAGATTTCAAATAATAGGACATAAGATAAAGGCTAGGTTAAAGATTTCTAAAAGTATGTAAAATTCAAAGGTCAAGGTCACACAGGCCAAGGTCATGGTCAAATGTGAAAGGTCTTGGTATGAGGTGTGCATGTGTAAAATATCGAGAATGTAAATGTAATAGGACATGAGATATAGGCCTAGTTCAAGTTTTTTAAAAGTAGGTCAAACTCCATGGTCAATGTACAAGGTCATGGTCAAAAGTGAAATGTCTTGGTTGGAAGTGACCATGTGTGAAATATCAAGGCTGTATGTGTAAAATGACATGAAATATAGGCCAGGTTAATGTATTATAAAAGTAGGTCAAACACCAAGGTCAAGGTCACAAGGTCCAAGGTCATGGTCAAAGGTGAAAGGTCTTGGTTGGAGGTGTCCATGTGTCAAATATCAAGGCTGTATGTGTAAAAGGACATGCTATATTGGCTATGTTAAAGTTTTTATAAAAGTAGGTAAAAGTCCAAGGTCAAGGTAACAAGGTCCAAGGTCATTGTCAAATGTGAAAGGTCTTGGTAGGATGTGTCCATGTGTGAAATATCAAGGCTGTATGTGTAATAGGTCATGAGATATATGCCCGGTTTATTTTTTTTAAAGTAGGTCAAACTCCGAGGTCAAGGTCACAAGGTCCAAGGTCATGGTCAATTGTGAGCGATGTTGATAGGAGGTATCTTTGTGTAAGATATCAAGGCTGTATGTGTAAAAATACATGAAAATATAGGCAAGGTTAAGAATTAAGTGTAAAAATCAACAAAGGGCAATAACTCCAAGAAGTTGATCGGCAAAGTTATGGTTCTTGTGCACTGTTCCTTTCCATAATGAAAGCTATCCACCTGTACAGTTTCATGATTCTACCTTACATACTTTTTGAGTTGTGCTCCGGACAACAATCAAGTTATAAAATCAACAAAGGGCAATAACTCAAAAAAATTGATCGGCAGAGTTACGGTTCTTATGCATTGCACCTCTCCATAATGAGAGCTATCCACCTGTAAAGATTCATGATTCTACCATACATACTTTTTGAGTTATGCTCCAGACAAGAATCAACTTTGAAAATCAGCAAAGGGCAATAACTCCAAAAATTTGATTGGCAGAATTATGATTCTTGTGCACTGCACCTCTCCATAATGAGATCTATCTACCTGAGAAGTTTCATGATTCTACCTAACATACTTTATCAGTTATGCTCCAGTCAAGAATCAAGTTATGAAAATCAACAAAGGGCAATAACTCCAAAAATTTGATCGGCAGAGTTACGGTTCTTGTGCACTGCACCTCTCATACCTTTAATACTTTTCGAGTTATGCTCCGGAGAAGGTTTGGTCTACGGACAGACCGACCGACCGACCAACACTTGCAAAACAATATACCCCATTTTCTTCGAAAGGGGGCATAATAAATATGTAACGTTGCATTAAATTTATATAGTCAAAATTTAATTTTCTGCCAATGCCTGGGGGTCCGGACACACCCCCCCCCCCTCTAGATCCGCCCATGTGTAAATGAACAATAGAAGGAATCTATTTATTTTTCTTATAATACCATTTTATGTTCTAAACCAGGATACAATTAGAAGAGAAATTCAAAAGCGAGCTTTGGCAATTATGAAAATTTGGTTCACAAGGTAACTATTGTACATTAGTACAAATGAGAATTAAAAAATAATTATAGAAACAATGCAACATCTAAGCAAGAATAGTCAATATAATATTTTCCTAGACAATACTTTCTTTCTTTAAAGTTATTTTTTTCAAAGGTTTCACTCTCTAGTGGCCAAGTCTAAGTCTTTAGTCAATATTAGCATGCAGAGTTGTCAAGCCCTTGAGTCCTAAAGGGGGACCAGCTAGGCTGTCGAAAATGCAAATTTATGGCACAATAAATACTGTACAAACCAGAAATAATTATAAACTGTGATATTACCAAGCTAAAGGGGTAGATCACTGATCCATTGTAAGCACTCAAGCTTTATTAAGTATTAAAATCTAAGTCAATTAATTTATAATGTGCGGGTTGGTTCATATTGTCCTTGTTTTTGTTTTGTAACGGTTACATATAAGCCTAACCTTCAAAAATCAGTTACGTCAGAGGTACGTCATCTGTGCTCAGCGAGATTCAACACACCGTACAACCGGCTGCGTCGAAAGTTTGGGAAGACAGATTCGGCATCTGATGTCATGTGCATGGTAGGTCAATTGAATTTACTTTTATGAATAAACGAAAAGATCTTTGGTAGATCTATTCTATAGTTGATAAATATGCGTATACATGTTCAGTGCTTGTACAAAATAAACCTTTCCATGTATCTTTTGCGAATAAGGTCATAGTCATCGACACAGCCGGTTGTATGGTGTGTTTATACCGCGGAGGGGTGTCTCGTTGACCTTGACCTTGTCTCGTTTTGAAGTAAAAATGGAATGTCACATTATGTGTATACACGCTTGTAAAGGATTGATCTATAGATAGTAAAGGAAAGATGGTTATTCTCCATGATTGAGGTTTTTATGCATTGCAAATAGTTTTTCCATGCACAAAATTAATATGAGTTCCCGAACAATTCAGAAGCATAAAAACCTAGCATGGACCCCTTTAAGTTCCATCCAAGCTTGGCTTACCGTTATCAGATATTTGACAAAAGTCATAGTATGAGTAAATTGCAGAGGCCATGTATTTCAAGCACATGTCATTGTATATAATATGTTGAATCGTTGATCATCAGCATTTTCTTCTTTTGCCTCAATGTTTTTCCCAATTATTTCTTTAGGGGACTTCAAAACCAGGTCTTGTTTGGGAAAGGGTTAATGCAGGCAATGATAGGCAACTCTTTTTGAACTTGATTTAGTGTTAGATGAGTGACGTTCCTTGTTGGTTCACGCTAAAAAATTGGGCGCGGTCGGTCATTTTTGTTTTGATCTACTGTACATGTTCAAGTTACATAAAGTTAAAAAGCCGTCAATATCCGATAGACAATACTGTAACAATAAAATCTAAATTTCAAGCTTACTATTGGGGAAAAACTCTCCTAATTTCAACTGGCAGCCTGACATTGCAGTCTCTGCAGATGCTGAAGAAAATTCCGATGACATCATTCGCTCATGCGGGTTCGACCATTTTAATGAACAACTCGAGTGGAAATTATTTGAATGACTATACAGCCGACATGCGTTGTTTGTTACTAGAATCAAAAGGTCAAAATGCCCGACATTGCAGTCTCTGCAGAATTGCAGAAGAAAATTCTGATGACGTCATTCAATTTTTCAATATACTCATTCGGGTTTGACCATTTTAATAAACGACAACCCTAGTGGGAATTATTTGACTGACAAGGATGATAACACGGAGATTAACGGTGGCGTATTAGGTTTCTAGTTTATCAATAGTTCCAAGCCCAAATTCGACGCTGACTTTACAAAAAAAAACATTGCGTGCATGTACACAATATGAAGTAAAACTAGCGCGCACTTGTATTTATTTGCGTAATTTAAGTGAGTTCTTGTCTGAATGGGAATGCTGAAATATCACTTCCTTAAAGCAATGAAAGAGAGGATCTCCTGGCCGACAATCTGTTTACAATGAAAGAATTACATCCCAAAATCTTATTTTACAGTCCTTGTAACAAAACTTTGCAAACTTGATTGAACAGGCCGTTTATCTGTTTATTAGAATAATTACGGTAATAAAACAGATAATAGGGGAAGGGGTGTAAGTAAGTAAATTAATTAATCAAAATTATATTTATAGTCGGCAAGACTGAATAACAATAACATAAGCTCACATGAGCTTTTGAACCGCCTAGAAAGTTCTGAGGCAGATTATTCAATAGAAAATAATTCATTTCAAGTAACAAAATTACCAAGAACGCAACATTTCGATATCCGTTCTGTATTTTCAGACATCAATTACTTGAAAGAATAAAGAATTTCTCCGAACATACGCCTGTCATCGACTGTAACACCATGTAAAGCCCGAAATCACACGAAAATTAGATTGACTGCATTGTTCCGGTCGCCATTATAAACATACAAATCCCGCAGTAAATATCACTCCGGTGTTTTGACAGATGTAACGAGCCATTTGATTGGCTAATGAGATTTCGAGCGGAAGGGTCAAAAATAATTATCGGTCTAGCGTTAATTTATCGCTAGACCGTTATTTTGAATACCGGTCTACCCTTATTTTATGGGTAGACCGATATTTTTATCGGTAGACCGGTAAAAATATAAGGGTAGACCGGTATTTATAAGGGTCTACCCCTATTTTAATTATCGGTCTAGCGCTATATGCACCGTTCCGCGATAAATCAGTCCCCTAGTTACTGTTGCTATCCTTCACAAACAAAATCCAATATGACCGCCGCGGATGCTGAACGACCGATTGTTTATCTTCTATTTCGGAGAATATTTCTATATTTTATCTACCTGACCACAAAAAAAACATGCTGGTCGAATTTTAAAAACAGGACAGAATTACTACAATCAAGGTTATATTCATAACACCAAGATTAATCCGGAAATCCAGGCGTGAAAGTGTCGCTAGTTGCTGGCTGCAGGTCGAAGCTCAAAATGAAAGTAGGATATGCATCCTTTCCCAGTGAAATGAGGGATGAGGAGATTGTACAGTCACGTTGTACTTGTTAATTATGGTAAGTGATTTCATTTTAAATCTCAGAACTATAGAGTTTACATAGATCTAAGCAGTTTTAACCAAGCCTTTCCAACGCCAATGATAAAGTGAAAGTGAAAGTAGGTTTCAATGAACTTTCCTTCCATCCAAGCCAAGGTAGCAAATTGTCAATATTTTCTGTGTTTTATTCTACCAGATGTAAAGAAGATAAAAGTCATATTTCACAAAAGAGGCTGATCTTTGTTTGTACTTATTGCCAAATGAGATTAATCAGTTATTTACCCCTTTCCCAAACAATTCCTAGCTTGCATGAGTAGTATGCAGGATGTTTTTTTAAGAATAAAAGTGTCTATTTGTATACATACATGTTACCGGACTAATTGCCTGTACTCTGCTAAAAGCTATAATATTATCCGGTCCCGGACAGATTACCTATACACAGCTGAGTTTTGTTTGTTCAGAACCAAACAATTAGCCATTAATATTATAATTCAGGGGTTTCCTTAAAGGTGTATGGGGGCTTGGGGATTTTTTCCTTCCATTTGGGTATCAACCCTTTGCTACTTTTGTAACTATTCCATGGGGTTAATGAGAAAACAAGTTAAAACATAGAAAATCCCTTGCCTACTTTGTCTTTGGTCCCAAAAAATAGACATCTGGTTGTCATCTACTTAATCAGATGCATTTCTGGTTTTATGGACTCACCAGAAGGTCCCTCTTAGTCCAAAGGTAACAAAATACAAAAAAAAAACTTAGTTAACAGCTCAGCACAAAATTGTCATTTATTTCCAAATGACAAAAAGCTATATCTACAGATTAAATGATATTCTGTTCAGACAGTTTAGTAACCTCATTCATATTCAATGAAGATATTTTTATGGATAAATGTATAAATTTACAACACATCCACCAGTAAGAATGCACAAATATCTCCAATGCATCATTTATAGCGGCTTGTATGGTTCCGTACAAATAATGTTAACAGCTCTATATGGCTAGTTATCCGGTTCCTGACAGATAATATAAATGACTTATAGTCTGAACCAGACAAATAGCTACTGCCTTTAAAAAACATTTAGTGAAAAGAAGAGATTTCTTTAATTCAATAGTTTTAAATGTGAATGCACTCTGGTCTTTCAACCTGGATCAGTTAGTTTGATTGTTGTTTGGGATTGGGATAAGTGATTAGAATTATATGTTATAATATTCAATCTTTATGCAATTCTAGGAGTATTTTTCAAATCTTTGTTATTTGAGGTCAGGATTTATCTTTTTTCAATGATATTTATTGCCATTGTCATAATAAGTTAGGATATTGTGACTAGATAGATAGTATAATGTGGAAAGCATTTGCATGCACAAATACAAATACCATGTATATTGAGAATTATCTTTCAAATAACAGGTGAATCCATGCTGAAGAATTCAAGACACTCTCATGCTCACTTCTCGGAAACATATTTATGGATTTCCAGTTCTTCCTGAGAATCTATTGTTTCATTGGTAAGTAATGTAAACATTAATATTAATATTATCTTGATGAAAGTCTCTTTGTAGGAAGCAAGATATGGCCAACATAAGGTTCTACATTTTGGTGTCAGTGCATAAAAGCATGAACAAAATTACAGTTGAAGGAAAAATGCTATTTGTGAGCTAAATATTAATTTAAGGTAGTACACCCCGAATAAGATATATATGTGACATCGGATTTTTTCGCGCGACACATTCATTACATATCCAAACTTATTCGGTCAACGTAAATTTTCAGCGGTGAACGTTCCCCCGAATGTTTACAACCTGGACCAAATAAGTTTGGATATGTATGAATCTCATTAGGGGTGTAGTACCTTAATGACCTTTGATATAACCTGATTTAAATCCTTTTCCCAAAATATTCTATTAAGGTAGGTGACCAAATTACCCATAAAGCTACAAAGGAGTTTGTGGTGCTTTGTCAATTTATTTTGATGTTGAAAGCACACACAAAACATTAAAGTTTTAAACCCCATGCTCCTGACCCCAAATCATATGACTTAGGATTTGAAATAACAAAAGATTTTTATAATTACAAATGTATTTTGCTGTTCATCAGATGCATTGCTGTGTTTGCCACATGTATCAGTTGTTTTATCATCAAAATTTGGGATTAAATGGCCCCAGTGTGTTCAAAGCAGTTCTTGTTTACAAATAAATA
The DNA here is from genome assembly GCA_963680895.1 of Fragum sueziense. Taxonomy (NCBI): domain Eukaryota; kingdom Metazoa; phylum Mollusca; class Bivalvia; order Cardiida; family Cardiidae; genus Fragum; species Fragum sueziense. Next base: position 37,537,825 of record OY804607.1, on the reverse strand, counting down.
TACATTGTGAGTATGCTTATTTGCAAGTATTATTCTGAAAAGCGTCAAAAGTTAGAAAGTTTAGTGACTTTTTAATGAATTAACACTCATACTAACTGTTTTGTGTGTGTTTTTTTTCCAGATTGATCTTCTATCAAAAGGAGTTGAATGAAGGTTTAACCAATTTATCAAGTAGACCAAACAGTGAAATGAAGCACATTGACTTGAATTGTTTTGTGCATTTTTATTTAAAAAAATAAAACAAGTGTATGAAAAAGCAATGGTGGTGGTACTTGAATCAATGGCAAAATCATCACACAGCTTAAACCAAGGGCGGATCTAGGGATGGGGTCAGGGGGGCATGACCCCCCCTGGAATTGATCAAAAATTGAATTTTGACTATATAAAACATATTTAACACATATTTAAGCCATTGTTTGGGCTTTGACCCCCCCTGGAAAAAATCTGGATCCGCCCTTGGCTTAAACCTATTTTGTTAATCCTTTCCCAAATAATAGATCTACCCGATTCTGAATAAATGTCATTTTGAAAGGCATAGAGAGAAAAGAAGAACATGCTGATACCCAACCTGTTTTCTACTTTTCTTTGAAGGCTATTCATGTTAGTAGATTTAGTTAACCAGTTGCAGCATCGTAACAGAGAAAGTGTTTCACCTTTTCCCAAACAAGCCCGATTTTGACCACAGGGAATTTTAGCGATTTTTATGTAGACTCTTTCTAAAGTCTTTAATAGAAAGAGTCTACATAAAAATCGCTAAAATTCCCTGTGATTTTGACGTCCCTAATAAAACAAAGTTTGCTAAATATTGAGACAAAAGAAGAAATCCACGTTGAAAATCCACAATTCTTCCTTTTGTCCCAATAGTTTCTATGCTGGGTTTTCTATCAAAATCTAATCTGCTGTCTTCAAAGCCTTTAAATCTGCTAAATGAATGGGGTCAAATGCGTTACAATCAAGCGTAAACAGCTCTTTTGCTTTGTTTGGGGCTTGTGAAATGTAATGAACCTTGCCCCTTTCATTCGTTTTGGATACCTAAATCCATGCAAAAGTTTCCCAAATCGCATTTTTGCATCAAAATGCTAGAAATGTGTACAAATTTCGTATTTTTAAACCGGCGGCCTTAACTAGAGCGTATACGTTGCTAGGTAGTGTTTGGGAAGCGGAGCAACAAGCTTATCGGCGGTGAATAAATGACGCGCTCTGATTGGATGAAACTATCAGTATCGGAACGGTGCATTGACTTTAGACCCTGTTCGCGCGCCATAGTATAATCAAGTGACTCAAAATTTCCGATAATCTTCAATATCTTTTTTTTTTTTAATATTTGACCAATTTGAATTCGGTTTGAAGCAGAAAAAGTGGAAAAATGTCATTAATAAGTTGTACGTGTTGGACTTTTAAAAAATCAACTGTTAAAAAGTTATTGAACATAAACCAAAATTTTGATTTATCTTCAATGATGTTTTTATCAGTTGATTTTTCAAAAATCAACCACGTCTACCTAATGCGTGACGTCTGTCCGTATTCTCTGCCTTAAACCGAATTCAAATCGACCCAGTATTTACAAAATTATTGAAGATTTTCTGAAAATATTGTATCACGTGATTATCCACCGTGATTTGACTACTCTGTATATCAAAATCAGTATGTGCATAAGTGTAATATAATTATAGTCATTACTGTTCTATAATAGCAACAAATAGAGAAGCTTTTAAAAAATAGCATGATCTAAGATCAGACTGTGCGTATACATATACCGGTCTGGATTTATGTCGGTCTTAAATGACATTAGGGGCCTTTTTTTCAGATCCATGCTATTCTAAAATAAATTACGAAAAACAGAAATCAAAAAAATCAATGAAGCAATGGAATTACGTAATTTACTTGTGGTATGACAACGTCTCATTGTAAAGGAATAATAACATGAATGATAACAATAAATGTACGTAGTATAAAATAGTATTGATTAGTCCACTCCTAAAGAGACAAACGACGTGCATGGTTCCTTCGTCCGACGTCTTCCGCACTCGTTCGTTACGCATCCGAACCATGTTTTAACAGTTTCGGACGGCATTATATACATTCGGCGGCGGAACGTTCCGCCGCCGAATGTTACGATGTCGCCCGAATAATTCCGACTTCGCGTGAATCTCATTAGATGCGGACTACCTTAATGATAAGGTACCTGAATATTGGATTATTAACAAATACCAGTCATATGAAAATAAAGGCTGAATATCTTACATGTACAAAACATCAAAGAAGAAAACTTGAAAACATAATTTCACATTTTACAATGATATCATTTCAAAATAAAACATGTCATTATGGCTTATTTTATTGACATATTTGAAAGATAAAATGTTTATGTAAACTCAAATATTTGTAAACAAAAAGAGTATATATCAAAATAAGAATAGATTAAAGGGACATTTCATTCCAATTTCATTTTTTAAAGTATGTCTTGATGCCAAGATTGGTTATTCTAATGAATATAAATACTATTAGTTTTTTTTAAGTTGTTGCCAATAAGCGAGAAACACGCATTTAAAGTTGAGACATAATCGATAAATTGCATGTAAATCCGAACTGTTGTCCACAACAATTTGTTCAATTTGAACACAAAAATATAAATTTCTAGTAAAAGGCGCAATATTTTGGCTTAAAATTTTCAGAACTTTTCTAAGGAAATATGCTGTTTCAGATGAAAATAAAAGTAAAATGTATGACAAAAAATTCTGAAATGTCACTTTAAAGCAAAAGGAGAAATACTTGTTAGGGACGTCAAATCAATAACTTTTTGCAAAAGGCTTAAAACAGGAGAAACACAAAACATTGTTCTCTTTTGGCAAGTATAAGGTCTTGGACAACAAAATGGGCTAAGCGGTAACCCATTATTAAATAAAATCGTGTGTTAACGTCCCAAAACGAGATGTGGTCAGAAAACAAAGGATCATTATCGTCGTTGTTTTCTGTAAAAAGAACGAATTCTACATTCATCCACTTTGTCGTCTGCACCAGTTTTCAAATTTGACTGCTCAAAAAATACTTATTGTTTTTGGAAAGGGTTATCCCATTACCAAAAGGCAAATGTTTAGACTGGTTTAAATTCAAAGGTGCTGCAGACGACAATTTCAAGTAATTGTTGTTTTTTTTTAAAAAAAAATCTTTCGATCTTTTAGGGTAGAAAACGTTGTCATAAGCAAATTCTTCATTTTTCACGATGTTTCCAAAGCCAATATCCTGTAGGGAGTCAAAAAGAGTTATTGTGTGGTAATTGGTTATAGAAACTCATGGTTAGGTTTGAAACTTCAATATGATCGCTTAAGGTATTCCATCCATTGTTGGATAGGAAAAATTCGTGCAATTTCGGGCGTTATCCATGGCAACAGAAAATTATCAGAGTAACTCCCGCCGATATCCGTTGCCACGAACGAAGGCTGGAAATTAATGAAGATATAACACCGCCGATTTCCGTCGCCACAGATGACGCCCAAAGTTGCAAGATTTTCTTTTTGGTATCTAATGATGGATGGAATATCTTAATATATATATGAAGAGGGAAAGACGTTTCCTTCGTCTATTGACAATATGTAATTAAAGCAGGATAGCTTTGTCAGCTTGTGTCTCACACTATACCTAACCGAGATCAATTTTGGTCTCATGATTTCTAGCCACTCAAAGATGACAAAACAAGTCACTTGTGGATGCTAATCATCAATTGCATAGGCGTGGCTCATCTAGATCGAAGTCAACACTCGTTTCCTGGTTGATCAAAACCCATTTATGGTCCATCGCGATTGAAGGGACATTCTAGGAATCGTCGAGCTTATTCAATCTGAAAAACATAGTAGGATAGACAAGACATGTTTCACCAAGAAGTAATTTTCTGGAACCATTTTTTTCTATCGTACTTTCTGTTCTTTTTTAATTGCGACATCTGGTCAACGCCTGCTAAGTATAGTCTATTTTTTAAAATTTATTTTTGTGGACCTCCCAGACGGCCCCTGTTTAGCGTGACAGACCAACTTTATATCTTAAATACTTGAACGTATTTACCACCATAACTCCCTACATACACAACATTTTCTTTTGCAGATACAGTAATGCACCATGGATTAACAAGACCGTGATCTTCATTTAATATCACGTGACCCAACGATAAATCACGTGACAATTGAAAAATGTTATTAGAGTCTCGGCAGCACACGTAAACAGCGCCGTTTCTTCCGAGGGCGATACTGATTGGATATTTCATATCTTCAGCCTCGAACTGAGACATGACGTCACCAGAAATATTCATTTGAAGAACTCTGTTTTCTCCGCTGAGTGCTACATATACCCAATTACTATCTTTATCAAAGGTGATCGCTTTCGGCTGGGGTTTTCTTTTATTGCCAGACAGTGTTGGTGGTAGTTCGAACGTATTCGAAACAGTTCCTTTCTTGTCGAGAAGGTCTAATTTCTCATTATCATTACAGGAAACTAAATACTTGTCCCCAAATATTCCGACATTTTGACACATCCCGCCGATTTCGACATGGTTAATTGTCTTAATTGTTTTGTCTTCAATAGAAAGAAGACACGCATGTGTGTCGAAGGTGGATGTCGTAATGATGGATCGTTCATCTACATGTATCTTGGTAATGGCTAGTGGCGTGGTTACTAGTGGCAGCTCAGCTAACAATACCTTCGTCGTCAAATTGAACATTTTGATTTTTCTGTTTTTATTGTCAGCAACAACTAGTTTGTGATCTTGGAGCAGTTCTATGCCTGAAACACTGCAGTGGTGTCGATCTGATGGTGTTTCTATGTTTATTCTAGTCAGCAAAATAGGGAATATGCAGACCTGGCCTATTGCTGGTGTGGGCATAAAACCATTTGTTGAAATACCATTTTTCTTGGACGGTATCAATCCATAATGTGTTACTCGTGCATCGTTGCGGGCTGTTGTTAAACTAGATTCAAATTTCGACAACTCTTCAGTGGCCTTTTTCATCAGTAAAAACTTGCGGTTGTCATCATCTGATTCTAGTCCTTCCCTCAATTCTTGAATCTCATCTCTAATAATGCTCGAAGTTTTACTTATAGACTCAAGTTTGTGGATGTCCCGCTTGTGTAATTCTTCAAATATATTCATCAGTTGCTCCACCGCCTCTTTATTAATCTTCGCAGCCATGTTTGTCCTTTCTTGCACAATATCGAGATTTATATCACATGAATTCTCAAGTGTGCGCATGTTGTCAAGCACATCTTGAAACTCCGCGGTTTCGGATACTCCCGTTGCAATATCGGAAATTTTGACAACTTTACAAGTTCTGTGTACGATCTGCGTGCAGACATCACAGGCGACATTGTCATGGTGTTGACAGTAGAACTCTATGGGTTTGCGATGTATGACACATTCATGAGTAAATGATTCTTGTTTTTTGGATGGTTGCTTCTTAGCTTTACTAATATTTCCTGTACTGGTTTTCTCAGTTTTCAAAGCGGTACCTGAAAAATAGAGAGAACATGTTGCTTTAACTTTTGTCATATCGTTGGTGTAAATGCCAAACCACGTATCTCATTCCTGGACAGTTTTGAGAGGGGAAGGAAAACAATAATAGATTTTCCGATACTAAAAGGTTTAACTTGAAAATCGGATGTATTGGTAACAAGTAATGTGCCATTAACACTGATAAGTAACGATATTCCCAAACCTGCAAAAGGTACATGTCTCAGTGTTTTTACTTGGAAAATCGCAAAAATTGACGTACGGGGTTTTGCATTTCCAGCGACGATATGCTCATAATTTCAATTATGTGAAGATGCGCTTTTAGGATTTTTATCAGGAACGTATACACATAAAACCCAAAAAGCTCACGTATAACTTTTCACAGATAGAGAAAATGCTAAATTATAGATCCCTTACATACTTATATATCGTCCCTTTTCCTCTTAAAACAAGCTGCAGTTACGAGGTTATTGTTGAAAAGCAGCGATATGTTGTATTGTATGGCCAGATACACAGGTAAAGCGAGCTTGAAATAACGAAAGAAAAAATAAAGACACACATACCTTTAGGAATATCCATCGCTAAATTCTCATTCATTTGTCATTTTCAAAATTTATCAAAAGAACAAGGGTTGGAGACAGTTGCTACTTGAGTGTTATTATATTGTAAATGTTTACTTGTTGTTATGTTAATGTTTATGGACAATTAATATTTTTCTTGTCTTTCTTCGTCCATTATCTCTGACCCAATGCCTCAGAAATCTGTTTACCTATTATGCGATATAAATAAGGACTCGAAACCGAAACTACATGGATAGTTTATGAACGTTGCTAATTACAGTTTCTACAGATTGACTTACGTGTAGTTACGACTTTTTAGCACAAACAATTAAAAAAGATTCGTTCTTTGAAACTACAACATTGGGCGTATGGCTAACCCTTTCCTAAACGACACCTGGTTTTGAGGTCAAGAGTAAAAATGTTTTGGAAAATATTGAGAGAAAAGCAGAAATTGCTGATCTATTGTGACCTATTTCTTTTTCTCTCGATACTTTATTTACCATGACACAGACATTTTCTAGTTTCTATATCAATTATTTTGCCTTTTGCAACTCGTTTCAAGTTGAAACAGTCTTAAATTTCGCCCATTCAGACCGTGTTAACGCTTTCCAGAACAAGACGTGGTTTTGACATCCCAAACAGTAGGAACATTGAGACAAAAGAAGAAAATCCGATGGAAGGGGTATCTCATTATTCTTGATAATGATCTGTCTTAGAGTGATCCAATTTGAAAGCTGCTGCAGATGACCAAAGAAGACAATAAATACATGATTTATTTGAAATACGACACAGATAATATTGATACAAAAGGAGAATCTGCTGGTTATCAGCAGTTTCTTATTTTGTTTTAATGTTTTCCCAAGCCTGTTCTTTAAGGGACGTCAGGTCTTGTTTTGGGAAAGGGTTAAGGAATTGGTTAATCGACGGAGCAAGATCGGACAGGTTATTCTATGACTTTTTATAAATAAAAATGAAACTAGGATGATTTCTTGAAAATTATGTTTCCGAAAGGTTATACTGTCGACGATCATTATCTCGATATAGGATGAGTCGAATTTCCGCTTAAGTCGAAGAGAAAGTCAATTTCCGTCCTCACTTATGGATGTCATAATACTTAAAATAATTTCGAAATAAAAATGGCCGTTGAAATTTCATTTTGAATGTTGGGAGAAACCATGGTATTCGGTGCAAAATGAATTAGAAACGGGAATGGCCCTCTCAAAGGCGCCTATGGTACACTTTATATCGTCAAAATTCGGTGAGTATAAGCTGAGAAATTAAACAAAACATATTACGACCGAATTTCAGTGTGACATTGCTTTGACACCCGTAGTAGAAAAGGATTGGGAAAACATTGATCCAAAAGAAGAAAAATCTAATCCCAACATTTTCTCATTTTCCGTAAATTCTGTTTGTGCTATATTTTCCAAAGAATATTCTTTAAAAGGGAGGAAAATGATATGGACGGAAAAGAGAAATTGATGTTTATCCAAATTGTTCTTCTTTTTATTTAGTAATTTCAAACAACTGTTCTGTTCGGATTGTCAAAAATACGCCTTGTTTAGAAACGATCAAATTGGAAAGTATAAAATGTTTATCATTTCTGATATACATGTATAATCTGTTAGACGTCCCCAGTTTGGAGAAACATTGGTGCAAAAGAAGAAAATGCTGATAAGATCAATAGTTTGCCTAAATATTTTTCGTGTTATAGGGGCCTACTGTTCAAATATTTTATCTTAAAAATTCTAATTGTCGTATGTAACATCTTTCAAATAAAAATCTTTTTGTTTTGTCATCTCGGAAAGGGTTCAATCTAGGGTTTGTAGTATTGCGTCGGTGTGAATGCAAAACCTCGTATGTGAGGTTGTTTTTTTTTGCGATTTTCGCAATAAAACCTTGTTTGTCCATTTTAGAATATAAATGCAGGTTTTGGAATATTCATGTATTTACTTATTAGTATTAATGACACATCATATGTAAACAATATGCCGGAATTTCAATTGAAACGTTTTCTTTAAGGAATCCAAAACCTCAAAAGCACCAAAGGGCTAGAGGCGAAATTTGAAAAGTGACAATAATTCATAAACTGTGTTACATATCCATTCTAAATACAAACATAAGCATTTTGAACGGTTTAGAATTTTGAATTAATGCATTATTGTGGAAATATTTGACAAAAAAGTTCAAAATTACCTCCCTTGCATATGAAGATGGAGTAAAAAATATTTGTTTATTAATTTCTTCTTGAAGCATAATCTTGAAATTCGGCGCAGTGAATCAACTTATGTGAAGTTTATTTACAAGTGTGAGTAATTTGATACATTTCGTATGGCTAGAAAGTGCTTTTTTCAGGGTCTGTAAACCTTAATGCTTTTCGGTGGATTACCGGGAAATAACGGTAGATTATCATTTTGATAAACTCACCGCCTATCCAGTGAAATTATCAAAAACTTTTGCGCCGCTTTCGTTCATTTCACCCAATCTGACGTTATATAAGCGTTGCATAGCAGTCAAGTGCAAAATGACGTGCTTTCAGAAAATATGTCATAAAAATTTGCATTTTGTCTATTTTTTGTATTAAAGAAATAGAATAATCGTTTGTTTTTCGTGTAAGATCGATTGATATTTCATTTCGTGAACAACCAAAGCTACATTTTCACTCATAGCTTCCCCACTCGTGAAAATAAAACTTTTGTTGTTCACCCAACGAAATATAAATCGATCTTACACTGAAACAAACCATTATCTATATATACTATATATTTTCGGAAAAGTTATGTAATTCTCCCCCCTACCCTTTAAAAATCTTCCAAAAATGAGATACGAGGTTTTGCATTAACACCGACGATTGATAAGATACATTATAGTAGTGTAATCTGATCTAACCATGTTTGGAAAATCAAATCGCAAGTCATTTATAATAAATTGTCCTTTTACTTTCATTATTGTATTGGGTCCAAATTTTATTGATAAAAGCTCCTATCCTAGAATATGAATTCTAAATCGGTATTTAGCCCTTCCCAAAACGAGCATAATATAATACAGCCAAACCTCCTCATGATATCTCCCTTTTCAACGAAAACCTCGTAAAACTGCAGCTTATATAAGCTGTAGCTATGAGGGTTGTGTTGATAAGCGACGATATTCTAATACATATTTAGATGCATCAATTTTGGCTGCAGTAGCTTTGAAATTGGAATAGTTTTAATTTTTTTCGTTTGAGGACAGGGTTAAGCGATTTCTTTAGGCAATTTGGAACATTTTCCCGAAAGGAGCTTTTTTAGAATTCAAATAAAAAATAATTGCAGATGAATAAATGGTATTAATTGAATAGTTTATAGAGAATAACTAACAGAACAATTGTGATATGAAAATTATTTCACGAGAATGGGGTGAGATGCGGTTGAAAAAACTAGTCCGCTAGGACGAGTTTTTCAACCGCATCACACCCCATTCGAGTGGAATAATTTTCATATCACATTTGTTCAGTTAGTTAATCTATTTATTACATACCTATTTTGGACATTTAACCCTCAATTTGGGGTAAAATCTTTTAAAGCAAGAGTGCCTGAAAGGCACTGATATCGCTCACCTGAGTTCTTCCTGTATTTGATTGTGTACAATATAAATTTTGTTGTAAACAAATATGTATGTCGTATCAAATTATTGTAAATTAAGTTTCATAATTTCCAATGAATACAATGAAGTCACATTAGTATTCAATCATATTGCATGTACAGAGTGTCCCCAAAAAACGGAACCCTATTTCAAAGTCTAATATTTTAAAGCGCAAGCAAAAAATATGATTTTGGAAGTTGCAGTACTGAAGATACGTTATTTTTGTATATGTGTTCTAAATTTCACTTCAAAATATGAATTGGTTAAAAAGTTATAATGTATTTTGATAAAGATACTAAAAACCGCTAAACACGAAATCAATTTAAATTGCGTCTTGTTTGTTCGTAAAATATATATATGAGAAAAATATGTTTTAAACAGTATTAAAAGGTTGTTTATACAAAAAGATAACTTTATATAAAGCTCTTTTTGAATAACAATGACCGAGCGACCGCTTTCGAACTTTCGTCCTTTATCAAGAATATATAGTGCTCCCACGATATTCTGATTCCCGGCAGACAATAAAAGACCATACTCATTTACTAAGTATAGGTTATACTGGTCAAAACGAAATAATATCTATGACAATTAGTAATTTTATAGTAATATTGACAAGATGATTTTCGCGTGCGTCTCTATATATTCCGTTTTTATTCACCTCATAGGGTGTGGCTAAGCAAAGAGGTTATTCGACGAGTTTACTTCTCGATATCTTGGTTAATATAAGAGAAAAGCGTGCGGCACGAGCATAAACACATTTCGAAATTGAAGGAATGTGCGATTGTAAAATGTGTTGTTATAAAACCTCGTAACTACAGCTTGATTCACGCTGTAGTTATAATGTTTTGCCATAATACCGACGATTTACCGCTAATGGAGAAGGCTGTTTCTCCCCAAGCTTAAATGTAATGAACCGTTTATTAGGCTCCGCCCTGTCTCCCGAATAAAAACAGAATATAACAACATGTTTATAGGTTCAAAGTGTGTTTATAAATAACTTGGACCACTTTAAAAGTGCCGCACGTGCAAATTGAGTCCATATGGTTGTTGTTTGAAATATTTTAAAGTACTTGTCATTTTCAGCGCTGACCGGCATATTGGTCAGTAATAAAATAAGTGCATTCGATTACATGTATTATGAATCTGTTATACGCTTTGATATTTTGTTTGTATTCATTTTTTTTGTTACGCCGCAGTTCTAACAGTTTATCTATTAGCAGAAAAGATGAAATGAATATGCACGATTGTAAGTAAAATGTTTCAAAATCACTCTTTTATTGCATTGAATATATTAAACAATTGTGACGCGTCTATGTATTGAATGAGTGTAGGTGTGCCCTGCAAAACGGAAAAATCGATATCGTGTTAAAATGGTTTTCTGGGTGCATTAATTTGATTGCCAATATTTTCAAAAGTAATAGTCATTTTTCCACCAAATTTTAACTGCTAATAGGAAAATGTCGTTTCTATTGCATATCTAAATATGGTGGAGATATATTTCTTGATACATGAGCAATTCTTTTTCAAAAATGGGTTCAGTTTTTATTGGGACACCCTGTAGTAGCATTTGCATACATCATGTGCTGTTCCAGTTTGATTTTTATAATCAAGATTAAACTTTTACAATTAACAATTTACAATTTTGAAACATCAGAATGATTGCCTCATCAACATTTATTATCCTATCAAAAATTTATAACCAAGTGTTTGAAAAGAGTAACTCAATAAGCATTTTGTTCTCTTTGTTTAAATTGGCCCCATGGTTGATTTTTGAAGAATTTCTTTATATTTTTTTTTATTTTTGAAGTCTGACAGGCCCTACCCTGCCACACTCAAATGTTTTAACAAATCAAAAATTCACAAACAATATTATTGTTAAAAAGAATCACTCAAGCAACATCCCTGGTTCAAATTGGCCCAACAGTTGATTTTTAAAGAATTTTCTTGTCATTTCTCCTAGTCCAATAAACATCCTCCCATGCCCACATTTTCAACGAATCACAACTTTGTTAAAAAAAAAAATAAATAAAAAGGGGCACCCAAGGAATATTCCTGGATAATTTGATATAATTTGTCCAACAGTTAAGGAGAAGAAAATTTTCAAGGATTTGTTTAATAACTTCTCCAAGTCTGATAAGCCCCGCCCTGCCACGCCTACATTTTTTGACAAATCAAAAAATTCATGAACACACATTGAAAACAGTCACTCAAGAAACAGATCTGCCTGATTTGGTTTAAATATGACCAATGGTTGATTTTTAAAGAATGTCTTCATGATTTCATTAAGTCTGATAGGCCCCGCCCTGCCACGCCCTCATTTTTTTACATAGTCAAAAATTTGAAAACAAATTTTAAAAAGGGTCATCCAAGTAACATTTCTGCCAAGTTTGGTAAATATTGATCCATTGGTTAAGGAGAAGAAGATTTTTTAAGAATTACTTAACGATTTCTCAAAGTCTGATAAGCCTCACCCTGCCACGCCCTAATTTTTTGACGAATTAAAATTCATCAACAGGCAGTGAAGACAGTAACTCAAGGAACATTCCAGCCAAGATTGGTACAAATTGGATCAACATTTGATTTTTAAAGAATTATTTAACAATTTCTCTATGTCTAATAAGCTCCGCCCTGCCACGCCCACATTTTTTGATGAATCAAAAATTTGAAAACAAATTTTGAAAAAAGGTCACCCAAGGAACACTTCTGCAAAGTTTGATAAAAATTGACTCAATGGTTAAGGAGAAGAAGATTTTTTTTAAGAATTATTTAACACTTTCTCCAAGTCTTATAAGCCCTGCCCTGCCACGCCCTCATTTTTGATGAATCAAAAATTTGAAAACAGGTTTTGAAAAGGATTACCCAAGAAACACTTCTGCCAACTTTGGTAAAAATTGACTCAATGGTTATGGAGGAAAAGATTTTTGAAGAATTATTTAACAATTTTCCTAAGTCTGATAAGCCCCGCGCTGCCACGTCCACATTTTTTGACGAATCAAAAATTTGAAAATAAATTTGGAAAAGGGTCACCCAGGGAACATGCCTGCCAAGTTTGGTAAGAATTGGCCCAGTGGTTAAGGAGAAAAGATGTTTAAAGAAATTGTTGACGACTTCCGACGCACGACGCACGCCGGACACAGGGTGATCACAAAAGTTCACCTTGAGCATGTTGCTCAGGTGAGCTAAAAATAATGTTCTTATTCCAATCTGATCCAAGGCTTTACACCGCGCATATATACATGTTCTTTGTGTATTCAGAAAAAAGGCCGCCATTTTGTGTAAATTTTAAAGCGAGCAAAGAATGAAGCATCTATATGGACTTTAGATTATCAAAAACAATTAAAATGAAAAAATAAAAAGCGAACTGAATAAATTTCAACCTTTCTAGTCTAAATTTTCCAAGACTCCAGTTTAAGTTACCAATAAAAACAACAGCAACAAGGTCAACAACTGAATGACAGATTTATTTAAGAAACAGAATTTTCAGCGTAAAACTATTGATTTGCCATGTTTTAGACAGAAGGGATGGTCTAGCAACATTCTTTATCCAATTCTGTGACGTGTCGTTCGGTTGTTTTGAGCATGCGTGAAAACAACTGTCTGTTCAAGTGATTTGAATATAGGCCTATTACGGAACACATTTCGTCATGTTCGGTTTCTTATTTCCTTTCAACACTGTGGACAGCGCTGGATAGATCTTCGCTTCCATGATCAAAAATGTAGAATAAGGGCGAAAACAAAGAATATAGGTTAGTTCTCTTTAGATTTTTTTTTCTTTTTTGCAGGTAGATCTTATTTGACATACATTTCCCATGTTATGCATGCATAGAATCTGTAAAGGATAATGCATTAATGAGGAAAAAAGAATAAAAAAATAGTTCCGGCAGGAGTGAAATATTTCACTGCCGTGAAAATATCAAAATTTATTTCACTGTGAAATTACAGGATTTCACTGCTAGGAATGTAATAAAAACATTTCTCATGGCAGTAACATTGATGAAAATAAACCTTTTCTTTTCGATTAGGTATCTTACTATTTAGATATAATTATGCTTATCAGGTCGTCATATATAATACATTTATCAGAAAGGTTTAAATTCTTAAGTACAAGACCTGGTTTTGACGATGTCATTAGAAACATTTAGACAAAAAGAGAAATTATATGTAAACGTTATTTTCTCCACTTGTATCAACGTTTTCTGCGCTATATTGTCCCCAACTTGAATGCTTCAGTACCGCCAATTTTGTCGTCTGCAGCAGCTGTAACATTGGAAGAGTTCAATTTTTTGTTAAAATTTATTGTATCTTACAGGAATAATAAATGTCGTCAATTTTCATCACAAACAGCGTAGATTAAAACAAGCTGAAGTAACGAGGTTTTTGAAGAAAAGGGAAGATAATTATGTCTTATGATTAGTTGATGTTCCAAAAATGATACAAACACGAATTCTCAGAATTCTTGTTTCATTTTTAATTTTATATTTACTGTAAGTCACCAAGCACGTAATTGTATCAGTTTTCGAATGAAATAAGAAAGTTTTTTTTCTATTTTAACCCTTTCCCAAACAAGACTTGGTTTTGACGTCCCAAATAGAAAAGGTTTGGTAAACATTGAACAAAAAGAAGAAACTGCTGATAACCAGCAGTTTCTCCTTTTGTCTAAATATTTTCTTTGTCATGTTTTACACAAATTCTATTTTAAATACCTTCCATTTTGTCATTTATGTCAGTTTTTGAAGTAGGTCACCCTAAAATTTTGTTGTTTGGGAAAGGTTTAATTCTTTTAAAGGGGCCCATGCTATGTTTTTATGCTTCCGAACTGTTCAGCGTGACAAACCAACTTTATATCTTTAATACTTGAACGTATTTACCACCATAACTCCCTACATACACAACATTTTCTTTTGCAGATACAGTAATGCACCATGGATTAACAAGACCGTGATCTTCATTTAAGATCACGTGACCCAACGATAAATCACGTGACAATTGAAAAATGTTATTAGAGTCTCGGCAGCACACGTAAACAGCGCCGTTTCTTCCGAGGGCGATACTGATTGGATATTTCATATCTTCAGCCTCGAATTGAGACATGACGTCACCAGAAATATTCATTTGAAGAACTTTGTTTTCTCCGCTGAGTGCTACATATACCCAATTACTATCTTTATCACAGGTGATCGCTTTCGGCTGGGGTTTTCTTTTATTGCCAGACAGTGTTGGTGGTAGTTTGAACGTATTCGAAACAGTTCCTTTCTTGTCGAGAAGGTCTAATTTCTCATTATCATTACAGGAAACTAAATACTTGTCCCCAAATATTCCGACATTTTGACACATCCCGCCGATTTCGACATGGTTAATTGTCTTAATTGTTTTGTCTTCAATAGAAAGAAGACACGCGTGTGTGTGGGTGGTGGATGTCGTAATGATGGATCGGTTATCTATCTTGGTAATGGCTAGTGGAGTGGTTACTAGTGGCAGCTCAGCTAACAACACCTTCGTCGTCAGGTTGAACATTTTGATTTTTCTGTTTTTATTGTCAGCAACAACTAGTTTGTGATCTTGGAGCAGTTCTATGCCTGAAACACTGCAGTGGTGTCGATCTGATGGTGTTTCTATGTTTATTCTAGTCAGCAAAACAGGGAATATGCAGACCTGGCCTATCATTGGTTTGGGCATAAAACCATTTGTTGAAATACCATTTTTCTTGGACGGTATCAATCCATAATGTGTTACTCGCGCGTCGTTGCGGGCTGTTGTCAAACTAGATTCAAATTTCGACAACTCTTCAGTGGCCTTTTTCATCAGTATAAACTTGCTATCGTCATCTTCTGATTCTAGTCCTCCCCTCAATGATTGAATCTCATCTCTAATAATGCTCGAAGTCTTTCTTATAGACTCTAATTTGTGGATGTCCCACTTGTGTAATTCTTGAAATATTTCCAGCAGTTGCTCTACCGCCTCTTTATTAATCTTCGCAGCCATGTTTTTCTCTTCTTTCACAATACCGAGATTTTTATCACATGTATTCTCAAGTGTGCGCATGTTGTCAAGCACATCTTGGAATTCCGCGGTTTCAGATACTCCCGTTGCAATTTCGTAAATTTTGACAACTTTACAAGTTCTGTGTTCGATCTGCTTGCAGACATCACAGGCGACATTGTCATGGTATTGACAGTAGAACTCTATGGGTTTGCGATGTATGACACATTCATGAGTAAATGATTCTTGTTTTTTGGATGGTTGCTTCTTAGCTTTACTAATATTTCCTGTACTAGTTTTCTCAGTTTTCAAAGCGGTACCTGAAAAACAGAGAGAAAATGTTGCTTTAACTTTTGTCATATCGTTGGTGTAAATGCCAAACCTCGTATCTCATTCTTGGACAGTTTTGAAAGGGGAAGAAAAACAATAATAGATTTTCCGATACTAAAAGGTTTAACTTGAAAATCGGATATATTGGTAACAAGTAATGTGCCATTAACACTGATAAGTAAAGATATTCCCAAACCTGCAAAAGGTACATGTCTCAGTGTTTTTACTTGGAAAATTGCAAAAATTGACGTACGGGGTTTTGCATTTCCAGCGACGATAATGTTATGCTCATTATTTCAATTATGTGAAGATGCGCTATTAGGATTTTTATCAGGAACGTATAAACATAAAACCCAAAAAGCTCATGTATAACGTTTTACAGAAAGAGAAAATGCTAATTATAGATCCCTTACACAATTATATATCGTCCATTTTCAGCTTAAAACAAGCTGCAGTTACGAGGTCATTGTTGAAAAGCAGCGAAATGTTTTATCACTGGTGGTGAACTCGGCCAAAGCGTGGGACGGTTTTTTCGCGATCATAGTATTCCGTCGGTGTTGTTGTAAAATATCGTAACTACGGCTTCGATAAAGCCGTAGTTACGAAATTTTATAACAACACGGGCGGTTTGTCAATACATATCGGTAAACCCGGTCTATTTTTAGTACAAATTCATTGTTATTAGAAAAACTATCCAATCAGATCTTTAAACTCACATTTAAACGCAAAATATCTGTACCTTGTTGTAGCGAAAAACGTCCCTCGCTTTGGCGAGTTCACCACCAGTGTGTATTGTATGGGCAAATACACAGGCAAAGCGAGCTTGAAATAACGAAAGAAATAACGAAAGAAAAAATAAAGACACACATACCTTTAGGAATATCCATCGCTAAATTCTCATTAATTTGTCATTTCCAAAATTTATAAAAAGAACAAGGGTTGGAGACAGCTGCTACTTGATTTGTATTATATTGTAATTGTTAACTTGTTGTTATGTTAATGTTTATGGACAATTAATATTTTTCTTGTCTTTCTTCGTCCAATATCTCTGACCCAATGCCTCAGAAATCTGTTTACCTATTATGCGATATAAATAAGGCCTCGAAACCGAAACTACAAGGGTAGTTTATGAACGTTGCTAATTACAGTTTCTACAGATTGACTTACGTGTAGTTACGACTTTTTAGCACAAACAATTAAAAAAGATTCGTTCTTTGAAACTACAACAGTGGGCGTATGGCTAACCCTTTCCTAAACGACACCTGGTTTTGAGGTCAAGAGTAAAAATGTTTTGGAAAATATTGAGAGAAAAGCAGAAATTGCTGATCTATTGTGACCTATTTCTTTTTCTCTCGATACTTTATTTACCATGACACAGACATTTTCTAGTTTCTATATCAATTATTTTGCCTTTTGCAACTCGTTTCAAGTTGAAACAGTCTTAAATTTCGCCCATTCAGACCGTGTTAACGCTTTCCAGAACAAGACGTGGTTTTGACATCCCAAACAGTAGGAACATTGAGACAAAAGAAGAAAATCCGATGGAAGGGGTATCTCATTATTCTTGATAATGATCTGTCTTAGAGTGATCCAATTTGAAAGCTGCTGCAGATGACCAAAGAAGACAATAAATACATGATTTATTTGAAATACGACACAGATAATATTGATACAAAAGGAGAATCTGCTGGTTATCAGCAGTTTCTTATTTTGTTTTAATGTTTTCCCAAGCCTGTTCTTTAAGGGACGTCAGGTCTTGTTTTGGGAAAGGGTTAAGGAATTGGTTAATCGACGGAGCAAGATCGGACAGGTTATTCTATGACTTTTTATAAATAAAAATGAAACTAGGATGATTTCTTGAAAATTATGTTTCCGAAAGGTTATACTGTCGACGATCATTATCTCGATATAGGATGAGTCGAATTTCCGCTTAAGTCGAAGAGAAAGTCAATTTCCGTCCTCACTTATGGATGTCATAATACTTAAAATAATTTCGAAATAAAAATGGCCGTTGAAATTTCATTTTGAATGTTGGGAGAAACCATGGTATTCGGTGCAAAATAAATTAGAAACGGGAATGGCCCTCTCAAAGGCGCCTATGGTACACTTTATATCGTCAAAATTCGGTGAGTATAAGCTGAGAAATTAAACAAAACATATTACGACCGAATTTCAGTGTGACATTGCTTTGACACCCGTAGTAGAAAAGGATTGGGAAAACATTGATCCAAAAGAAGAAAAATCTAATCCCAACATTTTCTCATTTTCCGTAAATTCTGTTTGTGCTATATTTTCCAAAGAATATTCTTTAAAAGGGAGGAAAATGACATGGACGGAAAAGAGAAATTGATGTTTATCCAAATTGTTCTTCTTTTTATTTAGTAATTTCAAACAACTGTTCTGTTCGGATTGTCAAAAATACGCCTTGTTTAGAAACGATCAAATTGGAAAGTATAAAATGTTTATCATTTCTGATATACATGTATAATCTGTTAGACGTCCCCAGTTTGGAGAAACATTGGTGCAAAAGAAGAAAATGCTGATAAGATCAATAGTTTGCCTAAATATTTTTCGTGTTATAGGGGCCTACTGTTCAAATATTTTATCTTAAAAATTCTAATTGTCGTATGTAACATCTTTCAAATAAAAATCTCTTTGTTTTGTCATCTCGGAAAGGGTTCAATCTAGGGTTTGTAGTATTGCGTCGGTGTGAATGCAAAACCTCGTATGTCAGGGTTTTTTTTTGCGATTTTCGCAATAAAACCTTGTTTGTCTATTTTAGAATATAAATGCAGGTTTTGGAATATTCATGTATTTACTTATTAGTATTAATGACACATCAAATGTAAACAATATGCCGGAATTTCAATTGAAACGTTTTCTTTAAGGAATCCAAAACCTCAAAAGCACCAAAGGGCTAGAGGCGAAATTTGAAAAGTGACAATAATTCATAAACTGTGTTACATATCCATTCTAAATACAAACATAAGCATTTTGAACGGTTTAGAATTTTGAATTAATGCATTATTGTGGAAATATTTGACAAAAAAGTTCAAAATTACCTCCCTTGCATATGAAGATGGAGTAAAAAATATTTGTTTATTAATTAATTCTTGAAGCATAATCTTGAAATTCGGCGCTGTGAATCAACTTATGTGAAGTTTATTTACAAGTGTGAGTAATTTGATACATTTCGTATGGCTAGAAAGTGCTTTTTTCAGGGTCTGTAAACCTTAATGCTTTTCGGTGGATTACCGGGAAATAACGGTAGATTATCATTTTGATAAACTCACCGCCTATCCAGTGAAATTATCAAAAACTTTTGCGCCGCTTTCGTTCATTTCACCCAATCTGACGTTATATAAGCGTTGCATAGCAGTCAAGTGCAAAATGACGTGCTTTCAGAAAATATGTCATAAAAATTTGCATTTTGTCTATTTTTTGTATTAAAGAAATAGAATAATCGTTTGTTTTTCGTGTAAGATCGATTGATATTTCATTTCGTGAACAACCAAAGCTACATTTTCACTCATAGCTTCCCCACTCGTGAAAATAAAACTTTTGTTGTTCACCCAACGAAATATAAATCGATCTTACACTGAAACAAACCATTATCTATATATACTATATATTTTCGGAAAAGTTATGTAATTCTCCCCCCTACCCTTTAAAAATCTTCCAAAAATGAGATACGAGGTTTTGCATTAACACCGACGATTGAAAAGATACATTATAGTAGTGTAATCTGATCTAACCATGTTTGGAAAATCAAATCGCAAGTCATTTATAATAAATTGTCCTTTTACTTTCATTATTGTATTGGGTCCAAATTTTATTGATAAAAGCTCCTATCCTAGAATATGAATTCTAAATCGGTATTTAGCCCTTCCCAAAACGAGCATAATATAATACAGCCAAACCTCCTCATGATATCTCCCTTTTCAACGAAAACCTCGTAAAACTGCAGCTTATATAAGCTGTAGCTATGAGGGTTGTGTTGATAAGCGACGATATTCTAATACATATTTAGATGCATCAATTTTGGCTGCAGTAGCTTTGAAATTGGAATAGTTTTAATTTTTTTCGTTTGAGGACAGGGTTAAGCGATTTCTTTAGGCAATTTGGAACATTTTCCCGAAAGGAGCTTTTTTAGAATTCAAATAAAAAATAATTGCAGATGAATAAATGGTATTAATTGAATAGTTTATAGAGAATAACTAACAGAACAATTGTGATATGAAAATTATTTCACGAGAATGGGGTGAGATGCGGTTGAAAAAACTAGTCCGCTAGGACGAGTTTTTCAACCGCATCACACCCCATTCGAGTGGAATAATTTTCATATCACATTTGTTCAGTTAGTTAATCTATTTATTACATACCTATTTTGAGCATTTAACCCTCAATTTGGGGTAAAATCTTTTAAAGCAAGAGTGCCTGAAAGGCACTGATATCGCTCACCTGAGTTCTTCCTGTATTTGATTGTGTACAATATAAATTTTGTTGTAAACAAATATGTATGTCGTATCAAATTATTGTAAATTAAGTTTCATAATTTCCAATGAATACAATGAAGTCACATTAGTATTCAATCATATTGCATGTACAGAGTGTCCCCAAAAAACGGAACCCTATTTCAAAGTCTAATATTTTAAAGCGCAAGCAAAAAATATGATTTTGGAAGTTGCAGTACTGAAGATACGTTATTTTTGTATATGTGTTCTAAATTTCACTTCAAAATATGAATTGGTTAAAAAGTTATAATGTATTTTGATAAAGACACTAAAAACCGCTTAACACGAAATCAATTTAAATTGCGTCTTGTTTGTTCGTAAAATATATATATGAGAAAAATATGTTTTAAACACTATTAAAAGGTTGTTTATACAAAAAGATAACTTTATATAAAGCTCTTTTTGAATAACAATGACCGAGCGACCGCTTTCGAACTTTCGTCCTTTATCAAGAATATATAGTGCTCCCACGATATTCTGATTCCCGGCAGACAATAAAAGACCATACTCATTTACTAAGTATAGGTTATACTGGTCAAAACGAAATAATATCTATGACAATTAGTAATTTTATAGTAATATTGACAAGATGATTTTCGCGTGCGTCTCTATATATTCCGTTTTTATTCACCTCATAGGGTGTGGCTAAGCAAAGAGGTTATTCGACGAGTTTACTTCTCGATATCTTGGTTAATATAAGAGAAAAGCGTGCGGCACGAGCATAAACACATTTCGAAATTGAAGGAATGTGCGATTGTAAAATGTGTTGTTATAAAACCTCGTAACTACAGCTTGATTCACGCTGTAGTTATAATGTTTTGCCATAATACCGACGATTTACCGCTAATGGAGAAGGCTGTTTCTCCCCAAGCTTAAATGTAATGAACCGTTTACTAGGCTCCGCCCTGTCTCCCGAATAAAAACAGAATATAACAACATGTTTATAGGTTCAAAGTGTGTTTATAAATAACTTGGACCACTTTAAAAGTGCCTCACGTGCAAATTGAGTCCATATGGTTGCTGTTTGAAATATTTTAAAGTACTTGTCATTTTCAGCGCTGACCGGCATATTGGTCAGTAATAAAATAAGTGCATTCGATTACTTGTATTATGAATCTGTTATACGCTTTGATATTTTGTTTGTATTCATTTTTTTGTTACGCCGCAGTTCTAACAGTTTATCTATTAGCAGAAAAGATGAAATGAATATGCACGATTGTAAGTAAAATGTTTCAAAATCACTCTTTTATTGCATTGAATATATTAAACAATTGTGACGCGTCTATGTATTGAATGAGTGTAGGTGTGCCCTGCAAAACGGAAAAATCGATATCGTGTTAAAATGGTTTTCTGGGTGCATTAATTTGATTGCCAATATTTTCAAAAGTAATAGTCATTTTTCCACCAAATTTTAACTGCTAATAGGAAAATGTCGTTTCTATTGCATATCTAAATATGGTGGAGATATATTTCTTGATACATGAGCAATTCTTTTTCAAAAATGGGTTCAGTTTTTATTGGGACACCCTGTAGTAGCATTTGCATACATCATGTGCTGTTCCAGTTTGATTTTTATAATCAAGATTAAACTTTTACAATTAACAATTTACAATTTTGAAACATCAGAATGATTGCCTCATCAACATTTATTATCCTATCAAAAATTTATAACCAAGTGTTTGAAAAGAGTAACTCAATAAGCATTTTGTTCTCTTTGTTTAAATTGGCCCCATGGTTGATTTTTGAAGAATTTCTTTATATTTTTTTTTATTTTTGAAGTCTGACAGGCCCTACCCTGCCACACTCAAATGTTTTAACAAATCAAAAATTCACAAACAATATTATTGTTAAAAAGAATCACTCAAGCAACATCCCTGGTTCAAATTGGCCCAACAGTTGATTTTTAAAGAATTTTCTTGTCATTTCTCCTAGTCCAATAAACATCCTCCCATGCCCACATTTTCAACGAATCACAAATTTGTAAAAAAAAAAATAAATAAAAAGGGGCACCCAAGGAATATTCCTGGATAATTTGATATAATTTGTCCAACAGTTAAGGAGAAGAAAATTTTCAAGGATTTGTTTAATAACTTCTCCAAGTCTGATAAGCCCCGCCCTGCCACGCCTACATTTTTTGACAAATCAAAAAATTCATGAACACACATTGAAAACAGTCACTCAAGAAACAGATCTGCCTGATTTGGTTTAAATTTGACCAATGGTTGATTTTTAAAGAATGTTTTCATGATTTCATTAAGTCTGATAGGCCCTGCCCTGCCACGCCCTCATTTTTTTACATAGTCAAAAATTTGAAAACAAATTTTAAAAAGGGTCATCCAAGTAACATTTCCGCCAAGTTTGGTAAAAATTGATCCATTGGTTAAGGAGAAGAAGATTTTTTAAGAATTACTTAACGATTTCTCTAAGTCTGATAAGCCTCACCCTGCCACGCCCTAATTTTTTGACGAATTAAAATTCATCAACAGGCAGTGAAGACAGTAACTCAAGGAACATTCCAGCCAAGATTGGTACAAATTGGATCAACATTTGATTTTTAAAGAATTATTTAACAATTTCTCTATGTCTAATAAGCTCCGCCCTGCCACGCCCACATTTTTTGATGAATCAAAAATTTGAAAACAAATTTTGAAAAAAGGTCACCCAAGGAACACTTCTGCCAAGTTTGATAAAAATTGACTCAATGGTTAAGGAGAAGAAGATTTTTTTTAAGAATTATTTAACACTTTCTCCAAGTCTTATAAGCCCCGCCCTGCCACGCCCTCATTTTTGATGAATCAAAAATTTGAAAACAGGTTTTGAAAAGGATTACCCAAGAAACACTTCTGCCAATTTTGGTAAAAATTGACTCAATGGTTATGGAGAAAAAGATTTTTGAAGAATTATTTAACAATTTTCCTAAGTCTGATAAGCCCCGCGCTGCCACGCCCACATTTTTTGACGAATCAAAAATTTGAAAATAAATTTGGAAAAGGGTCACCCAGGGAACATGCCTGCCAAGTTTGGTAAGAATTGGCCCAGTGGTTAAGGAGAAAAGATGTTTAAAGAAATTGTTGACGACTTCCGACGCACGACGCACGCCGGACACAGGGTGATCACAAAAGTTCACCTTGAGCATGTTGCTCAGGTGAGCTAAAAATAATGTTCTTATTCCAATCTGATCCAAGGCTTTACACCGCGCATATATACATGTTCTTTGTGTATTCAGAAAAAAGGGCCGCCATTTTGTGTAAATTTTAAAGCGAGCAAAGAATGAAGCATCTATATGGACTTTAAATTATCAAAAACAATTAAAATGAAAAAATAAAAAACGAACTGAATAAATTTCAACCTTTCTAGTCTAAATTTTCCAAGACTCCAGTTTAAGTTACCAATAAAAACAACAACAACAAGGTCAACAACTGAATGACAGATTTATTTAAGAAACAGAATTTTCAGCGTAAAACTATTGATTTGCCATGTTTTAGACAAAAGGGATGGTCTAGCAACATTCTTTATCCAATTCTGTGACGTGTCGTTCGGTTGTTTTGAGCATGCGTGAAAACAACTGTCTGTTCAAGTGATTTGAATATAGGCCTATTACGGAACACATTTCGTCATGTTCGGTTTCTTATTTCCTTTCAACACTGTGGACAGCGCTGGATAGATCTTCGCTTCCATGATCAAAAATGTAGAATAAGGGCGAAAACAAAGAATATAGGTTAGTTCTCTTTAGATTTTTTTTTTCTTTTTTGCAGGTAGATCTTATTTGACATACATTTCCCATGTTATGCATGCATAGAATCTGTAAAGGATAATGCATTAATGTGGAAAAAAGAATAAAAAAATAGTTCCGGCAGGAGTGAAATATTTCACTGCCGTGAAAATATCAAAATTTATTTCACTGTGAAATTACAGGATTTCACTGCTAGGAATGTAATAAAAACATTTCTCATGGCAGTAAAATTGATGAAAATAAACCTTTTCTTTTCGATTAGGTATCTTACTATTTAGATATAATTATGCTTATCAGGTCGTCATATATAATACATTTATCAGAAAGGTTTAAATTCTTAAGTACAAGACCTGGTTTTGACGATGTCATTAGAAACATTTAGACAAAAAGAGAAATTATATGTAAACGTTATTTTCTCCACTTGTATCAACGTTTTCTGCGCTATATTGTCCCCAACTTGAATGCTTCAGTACCGCCAATTTTGTCGTCTGCAGCAGCTGTAACATTGGAAGAGTTCAATTTTTTGTCGTTTTTGTTAAAATTTATTGTATCTTACAGGAATAATAAATGTCGTCAATTTTCATCACAAACAGCGTAGATTAAAACAAGCTGAAGTAACGAGGTTTTTGAAGAAAAGGGAAGATAATTATGTCTTATGATTAGTTGATGTTCCAAAAATGATACAAACACGAATTCTCAGAATTCTTGTTTCATTTTTAATTTTATATTTACTGTAAGTCACCAAGCACGTAATTGTATCAGTTTTCGAATGAAATAAGAAAGTTTTTTTTCTATTTTAACCCTTTCCCAAACAAGACTTGGTTTTGACGTCCCAAATAGAAAAGGTTTGGTAAACATTGAACAAAAAGAAGAAACTGCTGATAACCAGCAGTTTCTCCTTTTGTCTCAATATTTTCTTTGTCATGTTTTACACAAATTCTATTTTAAATACCTTCCATTTTGTCATTTATGTCAGTTTTTGAAGTAGGTCACCCTAAAATTTTGTTGTTTGGGAAAGGTTTAATTCTTTTAAAGGGGCCCATGCTATGTTTTTATGCTTCCGAACTGTTCAGGAACTCATATTAAAATTTTGTGCATGGAAAACTAATTAGCAATGCATAAAAACCACAATCACGGCGAATAACCACCTTTCCTTTGCTTTAGATCAATCCTTTACAAGCGTGTTTACACATTCTATTTTTACTTCAAAACGAGACAAGGTCAAGGCCAACAAGACACACCTCCGCGGTATTAACACACCGTACAGCCGGCTGTGTCGATGAATGTGACCTTATTTGCGAGGGATACGTGGAAAGGTTTATTTTGTACTTGTAAGCACTGAACATTTATACGCGTATTTATCAACTATAGAATACCAAAGATCCTTTCGTTTTTTATAAAAGTAAATTCATTTGACCTACCATGCACATGACATCAGATGTCGAATCTGTCTTCGCTGACTTTCGACGCAGCCGGTTGTACGGTGTGTTAAATCTCGCTGAGCACAGATGACGTATGTCTGACGTAATTGATTTTTGAAGGTTGGGCATATTTTGCCGTTACAAAACAAAAACAAGGACGCCCGCACGTTATTAATTGACTTGGATTTTAATACTTATTAAAGCACGATGAGTGCTAACAATGGAAATAAATGATCTACTCCTTCAGGCTGGTAATTTCATACGTTATTTCTGGTTTGTAATTATTGTTCCATTTGCATTTTCGACAACCTAATAGATCTAGTAGACAAATAGGCCTACAAATTTGAGGGTACTGCATACAAAGAATGGGTGCTGATAAAGATTGGAATTGTGTACAATATAACACATTAAAATGAATCAAGAGAGAAAAAACAGCATTTCCTTAATGGATTTTAAGGCTGTTTCATTAGAAGCGTTAAAAGGCAGTCCAGACTGGAAAAAAGGCTAATGGGGAACCGTAGCCGGTTTCCTCCCTTGAATACTCTCTGGAGAATAGCCGGTCCTGATAATTGGTCTCCCTGGATTTTACCGTAGGCTTCTTTGCACCATAAAATTTACAACTAACCCATAGAACAAAGAAATGGTTATATTTATCTCTATGCAGAAATCAGATTTCACGTTTCATTATGTTTTCCTTTTAGGAATTTATAAGATGATAAGAGTTTTATTTATCAGCAAAGGGTTTTATTCAAATAAAAATCGCAACTTCCCCATTGAGATTAAGGATAAAAACCAAGGAAATTGTAAAAAGGGCCGGCTGAACGTTTGGTGCCACTGTTTTTATTATTGAAAAACAAGGGAAGATCACTGCCTACGGTTCCCATTGCTAAAACAAAATAACTATCCTATACTAAAGGAAAAAAGAAACGCAACAAAAAAAAATTTGATCATACGTTTTGTTTTTGTCTTTCTGAAAATCACTCCCATTAAAGTACCTTTTTCAATGCAAAGTAAAACTTTATCATTTGACTTTCTTTTGTTAAAGTTTCATCAAGGTCACAGGTTATACGTGCCATAAATATGCGTTAAAATGAGAGCGGTTTAGCATCAACGTTAAATGTGCTCTTCTGTGCAATCCAATTTGACGTTTACGATTCCTGGTTGAACTTTGATTGCTGTACTATCTATGAATAGCATCAAAAGTTTTTCTCGATAAGAAAATTTGTTTCCGTAGGTACAATAAGCGAATGTTATGGAACTGACGTCTTGACGTTAGACGTTGACGACCGCTTTTCGGACGACCGTCAGTTGTTCCTTAAGACGTTATCTAAAGCAACATTTTGTCAACCGATGTAAACCAAAGTCATCATCAATTGCGGGTTGAGATTCCACCGCCGAATGTTTTCAACAACGCCCGAATAATTCCGACGTCGCGCCAATCTCATTATGGGTAGACTACCTTAATTGTTCTTAAATACTTTGCGTTTGCGTTTATTGTTCCGTTGCGTACGTTGTCGATCGCACCTTTTAATGTCTGTCCACAATCTCGACAAATCATCACGTGTCCTTTTGTGGATTGTTATAACTCGATCATAGATCATACACGGGACCATTTTCTTTGTGGGTTTTGCATTAAAGCCTTTCAAGCGTGTTGGCATGATGGTTAGTTTCTGCATAATCATACCCATGTATATATCTTCCCAGATAAAGTAGGGTGTGTGATGTGCGACTGTGAGAATCCTTGATACTAGATTCATAGAAACAATATACCCACTGCCTCCCAGGCAGTGACGCGGGTAATGACTATATGGGTATACTTCAACTGGAATAGACCATTTAGAGGATGTTCTATTGGGAAATGTGGGATGTTTACAAAGTCCACCATATAATTGTTTTGGCAGCACCGGTATTAATTGTACCAGAAGTCCCATATTGATAAACGTATCATCATCTGTCTTCATGACATAGCCAGCAGTCGGACAGTAATGCCAGGCCCATTGAAACCCTAGCACAGTTTTATATGTTAAGTTTTCGTAAGATTCTACGAAATCATATTGAACAACATCATTGTATTTGATGCTTTCTTCTCGAAGTGCGATATTCTGAGATACATTACCACTATTTCCGAAAATAAATAAACACATTATATATTTTCCGTCACATTTTGATGCCCACGTATTTCTTATTGTGTTCCTGACTAAGTGATCGGAAGGTCTCGAGTGTATCAAAATAAGTAAGGATACTCCATCCTTACACACAGAGGTTGGGTTAATTAACAAATCAAGGTCAAAATGAAAGCAGTTATCACACACAAACGGTGCAATCAATGAATCATTAAAACCCATATTGATATATTGCTGTGACACGTTCTTTGGTTCTACTAACGGCAATATCCAGTCCTTGATTTTAAATACTTTTTGTACATCTGTAAGGTTTTTCTGAAACATTCTGGAAGCTGGTTTCTCTGCATATAAAGACCCAATAACGTTTTGCGCATTTTCTACATTCGTGTGAATCATTTCGGCGGCTGGTGGAGATCCAATGAAGATGTATTTGTACAAAAGAGCAACAAAAATTAGTATTACTGCTACAGCACGCACATATTGGGTACATTTCCATCTGTAAGGTGAGAATATATACAAACACTTAAACCTTCTCATCTTAATATGTGTCAATGTTACGTTAGTCTAGAAAACTGTCCATCTGATGACTTGTTGCTACACTCAATATGAATCCCTCTCGTCTGCATTCTGAAATAAGAAAACTGAAAATTAACCCATTACCAGACGACAAAATTTTGGACTGTTCCAAATTCAAAAATGATGCAGACGATGATTTTAAGTGAATATAATTTCATATTTATTGGTCCTTTGGGGTAGAAAACCTTGTGGGAAACGAAGAAATCCACTATGTTTTCTAAAGCTTTAATATCAAAGGGCGTCAAAAAGCGTCAATGTTTGGCAATGGGTTAAGCCAAAAGTCATTTCCATTTCAATCGATGAAATGTTTGAAAGAAGACCTATTCACCCTCATCAATAAGAAAGTATTGTTGTCTCCCATTCTAATACTTTCTGATGAAACCAGGACTTTGTTGACAGAGAAAAATATAAAATTTTCGTTAGTACGTATCTATTCCGAACATGGCCGATTGACTCTACGGACATGACCGAATGCAGAACAACTGCGCCCTCTTTCGTCATAATGAAGGTAGCATAATGAAAGTGCGGTATTTGTGGGGTATTTATGCAAAGATCGATTTCGCATGTGGCCTAGTGCTAAGTCCCTAGTTGTAAGTCCCTTGTGCCTCATGATATTTTACATAGAAAAACTGTACCATGAAACATATTTCATGACTATTTCATGCTATTTTTACGATGTAATTTAGTAGACACATTGCACAGTGAATGATTTAGGAATACTAATCAAACATAACGAAAAACGAAGCTTGATGAAGTAGGCTAAGGACAATGCATGATACTGGAGTCACCAGACATATTGCACATGCTATCATGCAAGTTGGAAACGTCACCATGCATGTTGTAAATGTCATCACACACTTCAGCATTTTTTGCATAAATACCGCCCCATAAAAAGGCATTGATTGCTTAATCTATTTAAAGTTACATTATGTGATATTATGCCATAAAAATTTATTCTCTATCCTATCAAAAGATATGATTTTTATTGTTGCAAGTTTAAGTAAAGAATGCTGTATATCTATTTGAAATTGTATCAAATACAGTCGACACTCGTTGTGTCGAAGTCAGAGGGACTGTCAAAATAACTCGACATATCCGGAGTTCGACTCATCCGATTTCGACTATTTTCGATGAAAACGTTTTTAACCATTTTTATAGGTATCATATGTGTCCATGATTGAAATTTAGTAGGAAAAGAAAGAAATTGCTCGAAACGAGCAATTTCTATCCTTTTCCTACTAAATTTAAATGGCCGTATTTGTTTCAGACTTATTTTGATTAAACATTTCGATATCAATGTGTTGAGGATGGGACATGACTTTCACTTCGACTTAAGCGGAATTTCCACTTATCCGATGTCGAGATAATGAGTGTCGACTGTATTATGAAACACCCTGTATACATAACCAACTATGGAATCAAATTTCCATTATGTTGGTAAAGTAAAACAACTAACAATAGTATCCATATTTCCTCGGTTTTCAACAAAAACCTCGGGGTTGGAGGTCCGGACACCCCTGGCATTGGCCGAAAATTAAAATGGGGGGTCCATAATGCCGGTTTCCTGGGACCTAAATTTTCCAACGATATTTTTAGTACAAATAGATACATAAAGGGGACATGTTTTGACGAAAAGTCTGAATCGAACGGAACTTTGGTTTGGTGTATATTGTATATTGAAAGTGGGTGGGGTAATTCTATTAAGGCGCTACCCAAGGTTCTTATTCATCAATTTTCTATCTAAATATAAATGATTGGCGATTTTTTTGAAAACATTATGTCTTGTATATTAGCCCATGTTAAGATGACACGAAACCCATTGGCTTCCTTATGATAAATTATTGAAAAAAATCTTGAAGATTTTCTTAAATTGTTGCATCACGTGATTATACACCGTGTTAACGCTACAAGAAATTACGCAAAAAGTAATCGTACGGTCGGTTATGATACACGCCCCTGCACTCCAGTAAACACACCCCTCGGTGGTTAACCATGTGACTCAGAATTTCAGAAAAAAAACTTCAACAATTTTATTTAAAGCAGAGAAGGTTGGATAATGCTGGATACAGACATGGTGAAATCCGCCAGACACTCACACATATCTGATAAAATTTCCCTTGGTCTGATGATTTTTTTGCTACTGTCAGTCCAAATGTCTGACACTCCTTTTGATCTGTCAAGATAGTGAATGAGAGTTCTTTCTGACAAAATTTTATTCGGTCTGACATATTTTTCGGTACTGTCAGACCGAATGTCTGACAAAGATTTCTGGTGTTTCGCCAAGTCTGTGAGTGTGGTGAATTTAAAAAATAATCAGCTGATAAAAAAGCTATTGAATATCAGCCAAAAATTTGGTTGGTCTTTAATTACTTGTTTATCAGCTTTTTTTTTTCAAAAAAAAAATCACCACGTACACGTAATGCCTGACGTCCGTCCGCCTTCTCTGCTTCAAGCCGAATTCAAATGGATCTCGAATTAACAAAATTACTGAAGATTTTCCGAAATTGTTGTTTCACGTGATAATCCACCGTAGTTATACGTACATGTACTTATCCATCAGTCATATCCACTGTAAAACGAATGGACCATTTCAAAAGTTAGTATCTAGATATAACTCGGTTCAATGGCAATACATTTTGTTCTAAAAATAGACTCGTTTTTGCGTTATGTTTTGATATACCGTCGGTGTTGTTATTAAATCTCGTAACTACGGCTTGACTCAAGCCGTAGTTACGAGATTTTTATAACAACACTTACGAAATACTATTGTTTGTCCGAAATAACGTCACGGTTAACTGGATAAAATCGTTCCCTATTCATAAACACGCAATCACCAAATTGGTAATTTAAAGTTTCATACTTGAACGCGCCTTTAACTTGTCGCAAATTCAAGTATACCTCATGATAAATGACCTGGCAGAGCATCCCAGCCTATTGGCTAGGGCTGCTCTGCCAGGTCAATTATCGTGAGCTATAATAGAATTCAAATGTATTTCATTGTGAAACAATTTGCCAAACCATCTACATATACTATAACATATCTTCCTATATGGTGAAATTAATAGCGAATGATCGAAAGGACACAGCACACAATAATTAATTAATGAGCTAGAATCTGGAAAAGATCCCTTAAGGCATTTGAGCCCAAATGGATACAGATCAGCCTGCACATACGCACAGTCTGATCAAGAGGCATGTGTTCTCCAATAGTTTGTTTATGACCCATAGCAACCATAGGAGAGCAGCAGAGTTCCACGCCGACCGGTAATTAGGCAGGCACAGGGTAATCTTGAAACATGCCCCCCTTAAATGCTGTAAGATACGTTAAAACTTATTTTAATCATTTACCTTTAAGGTTTACAGACCCTGAAAAAATCTACACTGTCTAGCCACACGAAATGCATCAAATTTCACACACCTGTATATACACTTCACATAATTTGATTCACCACGTCGGAACATGCTTCAAGAAGAAAATAATTTACAAATATTATTTTACTCTATATTCATATGCAAGGGAGATAATTTTTAACATTTATGTCAAATATATTTATAAGTATGCATTAATTCAAAATTCTAAACCGTGCAAAATGCTTATGTTTGTATTTGCATTGGAAATGTAACACAGTTTAGGAATTATTTGCACTTTTAAAATTTTGCCTCTGGCTCTTTGGTGCTTTTGAGGGGTCGGATACCTTAAATCGTCGGATTGTCGCTTCCTCTCAACTGCAACCGGAAAATCCGCTCAATATAGTTTGATACACAACTAAATGTTGTGACTTAAAAGATAAGTGGCCGCATTTAAGAAATTAATACGTTTTTTTAAATTATGCCCCTCTCAAAAACTAAGGACATGACCTCGTTTTAAAGTCTTGTCGGGAAGACTGGAAAGGCGAGGGATCGAACCTGTGACCCCATTGATATAAGCCCTACGCATTTTCACTGCACCAAATCCGTCTAACTAAGCGCGCGTAAAAATATTTGAACAATTCACTGTATGGAAACTACACAGACAGAGCCAGTGGCTCTGCTATTCAAATCTTCTAGGGCGTTCGGATATCCTCGGATAATGTCGATCAAAGATCGAATCATCGACTCGAATGTGTGTGTATGAAGTAATGTTGAAAAAATCGCATTTCTTAGCCGGAAGTTATTACGCTTCATAAAGTAGTTTTCGAGGTCATCCAAATGAACAACCATGGCAACTTACGGGACTTGTATGGTGAAATTATTCTAAAAAGAGAGGACACTGCAACTGCATGCAATGCATTTCAGTATCATTGTCGCTTTATTGTTGACATTAGTTACGGACAAGCGTTTTCTGTTGTTGTTTTATTCTATTCTATTCATAATCTGAAAGTAGATCCACGATATGAATTCAAGGTATGATTCGACAGAATTGTCCGTGGTGTTCCAAATGCTTCTAGGGATGCTTCCGGCCATTTGTGGCTCTGTCTCTGGGATCGCGATTTTTGGACAAAAACACGTGAGTGTTCAACTTTGTTGTTCAATTATTTTCTTTTGGTGTTTGAAAGCGAAAAGCGGGAATGTCATGCTCCCTTAAGATCATTTATCTGTCTGTTCTAACTCTGTGTGCTTCAAAGTCGGCAGGGTTTTAAAGGGGGAATGGCACTTAAAATCATGCAAATTTTCCTAGAACTTAGTACAAAATAAATATGTATTATGAAAACATGGCCTTTAAATTGCATCTATGCCAAATCTTAGCTTTCTATCTTGTGTATTGGCTAGGATGTCGACGGATTTAAAACCCCATATGTTCCATTATTGTAGATATTATCCCCGGGACAAAAAATCATGGGGTTTTAAATCCGTCGACATCTAAGCCAATACACAAGGTAGAAAGCTAAGATTTGGCATATATGCAATTTAAAGACCATATTTTAATAATATATATTTATTTTTTTGTACGAAGTTCTCGGAAAATTTGCAAGATGTTAAGTGTTATTCCCCCTTTAACAGGACCATTGTCGTCGTGAGTCCACCCTATGTGATTCTTTCCTGTTAACATCATGTATTCATGTATTGTTGAACCGAAGTATTGTCCACCAAAATTAACCCGGGACAACTTAATTTTCGTGTGCAAATTCCGTTAGTTGCGCGTCTAAACAAAACATGACCGAAGTGGGGTCATTACATATGCAGATGTCCCGGGTTAATCTTGCTGGACAATAACATTGCGCTCATTATTATCAATATTGCAGACGATAACGTTTGTTTATAAATATTCACAGCGCACGGTCACTTCGGTTATTGTCCAGCAAGATTAACCCGGGACATCTGCATATGTAATGACCCCACTTCGGCTTTGTTTTGTTAACACGCTCAACTAACGGACGATGCGCACGAAAATTAAGTTGTCCCGGGTTAACCCACTGTGTAAAAGCGTACAGTCGCGTGTATCGGAAGTTGCATCTAACTGTACGCAAAATATCACTAGTGCTGATAAACAAGTTGATAATTTGGCTTTTTAAAAGTATATAAGTAAAAATCGGAACAATCTTTTTTTATGCGATTTTCAACGTTGTGAGGTAGACTAAATGTACTTTCATTTCAGCAGTTACGATTTCTCGATCAGTGTCTATTATGTTTATAAAATTGGATTTTACCTGTCAAATCACTGGTTTGTGCTGTTTTTCATCGTGCTAACTCGTGCAATTTTGACTGCAATCGCGTGATCTACACAATAATATACGCTTAAACTTGTACCTGGTAATAGCTAAACCTCTCTGCTATTGTGTCCATCGGTTGGATGCACGTATGCACATTGTTTCACAAAGATATTGGCTTTTGAATAAGACTGGTGTATTTCTTCCGACTGTACGCCTAGTGCAAACTGTACAGCATCATTAGTGCAGTTTGAGGAACATGTATCTGTACGCCTAGTGCCGTTATGTCATTCCGTATATGTTGTAATCGATTGAAAAAGTGGAATCAATTTTCGTTTGAAAAGCTTTGAGATGAGATTTGATCAACCATTTATTGCTTTATTCAAAGATAGAACATTTGCAATGCGTGTTTATTCCAAATTACTACATGTGGTTACATTAAAACGATCTGGCCTCAAACAAGTCGACAGCAAATATGACCACGAATTGCTAGAAAACAGTTGTCCAAACACGCGTAAAAGCGACAGACGTAGGCGTAGACGCAGTAGATGTACTGTAGATGAGTTTATATAGTAAATATTAGCGACAAATCAGAGAAGTAGTTGGAAGTGATTTAGCATCCCGTTTAATACTACTGCAGTTACTATGCGTTGGTTTATACAAAGCCATGTGTTCCATGCAATTCTCTCAACAGCACAAAAGCAACATCCCAAACCTTATGTACCACCAGTTAAACATCCTACCTAGCCGATTCGTCCTATGGCGAGACAACCATTCTAGTCAAAATGACGAAAGGATATTGATAGAGTCGGGATTCAAACCCTTGGATCAAGATCCTTCAATGATTTATTGGATCAAGCGACAAATGGTAGCTAGTCAGGGCGTATGTTAAAAAAGTGTAGATAATTTTCATTTTCATTGCCCATTTGAGTCTGAATTTTAACGCTCTAGAACAAAAGTTTGAAATCTCTATGCTATGGTATATGTACACCATCGAATGTATTCGTCTATTGGTATTATCTCGGTCTGTCCATACGGCGTAAGGTCACCTAGAGTAGTCATTCCGGTTTGTGGGGTGCTAAAATAGTTCTTGGCTCCTTTTCTAGTGATATATTGCTCTCTTCGTGAATGATTTTAGCTACGGTTTGCATTGATGCTTTTGGATGACATGTTTTCTAATTTTTGAGCCAGAATTCATCCTTCTTTTCAGGACTATTGTGTGTGTTTTGGTACAGGGAGACACGTGGCCCCCATTTCGGGTGTGTCCATTTTGGCACGGAAAAATACACTTTACGCATGTTTGAACGAAAACTGTGAAAAAAACGAATTACATGAGGTGGGTCCATTTTGTGAAAAAAAACAAGGCAAGGATGGATCTATGCCATTTACGTGCAGTTTTGCTCATTGGGATGTTGGAAAAAGGTATAAAAATGTGTTGTAAGGGGGATTTTACATAGAGTTATATATAGGAGCCAATCTGAGTGACCTGTCACCATACGTCCTTACAAAGTTCATTTACACACCTACATTTATGGACGTTTTTTTTAACAGAACGTTCCTAGTTACTTGACGATACGTATATTGGCAGGTTTTGCCAAATCACACTCCATCATCTCCTACATTTATTAAAGAGACATCATATTTCATTTTTTTCTAATATATACATGTATTTTGATGCCAAGATTGATTATTCTAAATCATTTAAATGATATCAGACCTTTTAAGTTATTGCTGATAAGCCCAAAAACTCTTTGAAAGCTGAGATGAAAATGGCATATTCCAAAGGCCCGTAGGAAGCAATTTTATATGGGCGGGCTGAAGCCCGAGTGTCTGAAGATAGGGGGGGGGGCTAATTTGGATTTTCCCTTTATTTTTACTGTTAGAAGGGAAAATTCAGCACTTTTGGTCCACTCAGGGGGTTAGCCCCCCCCCCCCCCCCCCCCCTGTTCTTACGGGCCTGTTCCATTAACATATGTTCTGTGATTTTAAGATCCTTGTAAACAGCGCAATACTTACTTTGGCTTAGAATGTTCAGAATTTTCATAAAAATATATGTTCTTTCAAATAAAAAAAAGTACATTTTGTGAGAAGATATCTACGGGGTGTCTCTTTAACGGCTTTTGATGGGAAAATCAGTTAAATCACAGGACTGGAAAGTCAGAGATTCCAGTGAAAATAAATGACTCAAGAGACCAATGATATCTGGAAATAATTGATTTTAATCAGTAACAAGCTGGGCTGTGGTAACACTTCAACGGTCATTTTGGACTTCAAGTTTTGTCCTGCTCAAGAGAGATATCCTTATCGAAATCATCGAGTAGCGAACTCGACTAAGATTTGGAAATTACAGCATAGATATCCTTTGCGTAAGTGGTAAGTCGTAATTGCCGGTTACATGTATCAGTATAATCATAACATTCATATTCACGAAAGCAAACTTTTTTGTTCAAATTTATATACTTAGCAAAAGTTCTAACGAGTCACTTTTTAAAATTACATAACTTCTTCATTGCCAAAGATCTAGATTCAGAAATTGGCATTTGTTTATCAGATGTTTCTGCACACATTTATAAAACTATTGTACGTTTTCTCTCTTATGTGACCGCGTCATACAAATCATTTTTTGAAAGAATTTATTTTGAAAGCTGGTTGTTTGTGTTACTGATGTTTGAAAAAAACAACGTAGCTCGCATAGACGCACCTTTTTTTAATGCAAGACAATCTGTCAAGGTCATGGTCACAAACTCAAATGTAACGGTCTCAACTGGAAAATCTTGGTGGCATCCATTGTATATGTGTAAAATACATGTATCAAGATTACATCTTAGACAGCTCGTAAGATATAAACAGTTAAGTTTCTGTCTACGTAACCGACGTTGCCGTCGCCTCCAACACTGACAACCAACGACGCTAGTGATGTAACATTGCCTCCACATGCATGAAGTACGAGGTCTCATAAGCGTAAGAGCGGTCGATTTGTTTAAGGAACATAACTTTTATACACAGGAACTCTTTCAGCCAATATACATGTAAATGGTTTACAAATTATGTGTGAATATCCCATTTTAACCAAATTTCAACCTCTTGGAATTTTTTTTTTATAAAAAGGATATCCTTATTGAAAGTTCAATCTTTTAGAACTGACTGTCGCATTTACTTTGGAATTTCACAGGATTCTGTTCAAATGGTGGTAGTCGGCATCTGCAAAGTTTGAACCTATTCTGTAGATTCGTTGAAAAAAATACTAACAGTACTAATACTCTACAAGATTTGAGTGATGCGTTGGCAGTTTTGCGAGTATATTATAACTCTCATATTCACGAAAGTAAACTTGAACAGCGTGCCACAATGGCATTTAAAGATGAAGATAAATACGTCAGTTACCGCGGTAACAACAAGAAAGCAAGAACGACGAACTATATAAGTCAACACTAACACGAAAGTATGTGATACAGCCGCACTTACAAGCTATGCGTACTATCACACACACACAAACAACCACGTGCACGTAAGCAAACACGCACGCACATACACACACAATTGTACGCATGCAAAAGTACATTAAGTATCGCGCAAGTAGGAATCAAGGTTTATAGTAAGCCTTTACTGTATGTAGTTGTCCGTAATTATTGTTTACCAAGGCAAATTAATCTACGTTCATTTAGGAATAGGAATGAACTTTGTTCTAAAATTAGACTGCTTACGTGACTATATTGATAAATTATCGATGTAGTTAAAACACCTCGTAACTACAACTTAAATCACGCTGTAGTTACGAGGTTTTAGAATTATACCGACGAACTTCTATTGTATATCCGAAATTAGGTTACACGGGTCACTTGATAAAATAGTTCCCTATTGGTGTTCCTTTATTTAAATGTAGTTGGGCTATGTCCACAAGACCAGTTACTATAGATATTCATTGTGGACAGACAAATAAATTCGACCGCTATACTCGTGCAGCATAAAGAAGTTTTGCGTATGTTTGAAGTGAGCGTAACCCTCTAAGTGATCTAATGAACTAATCAAGTGCACCCTGGTGCATTGTGCATGTGTAGCCAATGTAGTAATTGACATTTTCTGAACAGAGATTTTGCCACAACAGGTCATGTAAAATCGCCATTAGGCGTACAGAACACAATTTGTCATTTAGCACTAGGCGTACAGTCGGAAAAAATACACCAGTCTCATTCAAAAGCCGATATCTTTGTGTAACATACCATATTTGTGTAAACAACTGTTGCAAATCATAGCAGATAGGTTTAGCTACTAGATTATGCAAATTTAGGTTTACAATATTGTGTAGATCGCGAGATTTTATCCCATATTGTGCCAGTAAGCAGGACGAAAAACAGCAAAAAACAGTGATTTGACATTTTGATACGAATTTACACACAAAATCCGTTGACATACTAGAAATCGTAACTACTTTAGGTAATGCCTATCTAATTCTCTCTTCAAATTTGAAAACCCCGTCAAGAAAGATTGTTCCGATTTTTACTTATTTGCTTTTAAAAATCCAAATTATCATCTTGTTTATCAGCACTAGTGATATTTTGCGTACAGTTAGATGCAACTTCCGATACACGCGACTGTACGCTTTTACACAGTGTAACCTTGCTGGACAATAAACAATACATTCGAACGGTAAATAGCAGATTGCCACAGACAAAACATGTTATATACTAATCGAGGGACACTCTCGATAAGACATCCCTTTCCCAAGTCACAAAACCTTAGAAATTATTGTCAAATATACAATTTGAGCAGTTTCTATCGGTGGCTCTGTCTCTGGCGGCTGGCTCTGTCTCTGGCGGATAGCCCTGTTTCTGTTTGCTAGGTTAGACAAATTAATACATCACTAAATTTGTGTCGAAGTAATATACACAATTGACTCACACACTGAACAGATCATATTGCATATGGTGGGTGGTTCTATCACTGATTAAACGCTTTCCAAAACATCGAAATTTCAGCGTTGTTCATTTTCAAAGCTACTAAAGGCGACAAACTGGGTTTTGACTAAGAAATATAGTGTACTTTTTGTAACAAAACAGGCTACAACAAAGGGAGAAAATGCTGGTTATCAAGTCTTTTTATTTTGCATCAATATATGCGACATTTTTCTATATAATCTTTCCCAAACAAGACGTTGTTCCGATGCATTGCGAGAAAAGAAAATGGCTGATTACCAGCATTTTCACATTTTTGCCTCACAGATTTCAGTGATAATTACAACATATTTTATACTTCAAAGTCATGCGCATATACATTTCTCGCTCGTGAGGGTCAGACGCCCATCTGGATTCGTGCACGTTTGGACATCATTTCGAAATGGAGCTTTCCTAAACTAGAAATCTATCACCAAAGGTAATAAAATAACCCCCACCACAACATTTGTCCGGACAAACGTTTTAAAATCAAAACAACAAAGAAGGATTGGTAACTATAGTTTTATGTCATTCAACATCTTAGCAGAAATGAAGCACAATTATTCAATTTCTATGCCGTCACAAATAGCAAACGATATAATGTAAATGTCTTAACATTAAGCCATAAGACCAAACGAGAGTTGTCCGCGGACAACGTAGCTCGCCTGTATGAAAGCTTGTCGCAAAAAGGAGTCCAAGATCATAGGTCAATGTCACTAGGTCACAGGCCATGGTCTCAAGGTCAAGGTCATGGCAAGAGGTATCCATATGTGAAATATCAAGGTCCTATCTATAATAGTGCATGAGATATAGGCCAGGTTAAATTTTTTTTTTAAAGTAGGTCAAACTCCAAGGTCAATGTCACAAGGTCAAAGGTCGTGGTTCCAAATGAAAAGTATTGGCAGGAGGTATCCATGTGTAAAATATCAAGGCTCCATCATTAACGGATCATGAAATATAGGCCAGATTTAAGTGTTTTTTAAAAGTAGGTCAAACTCCAATGTCAAGGTCACTAGGAAAAAGGTCATGGTCCCAAATGAAAGGTCATGGCAGGAGGTATTCATGTGTGAAATATCAAGGGTTTATCATCAATAGTGCGTGAGAAATTTGCCAGGTAAACATTTTTTAAAATTAGCTCAAACTCCAAGGTCACTAGGTCAAAGGTCATCGTCCCAAATGAAAGGTTTTGGCAGGAGGTATCCATGTGTGAAATATCAAGGCTGTATCTCAAATAGTACTCTCCAGACGCAATCCCAGTTAAAGTGGACAATTGGCAAAAAATTTTTCGAAATTTTTCATTATACCATACACTCATTCTGGACAAATTTTCTTCGTGGATCACATCTTCTGCGCAAATTTTTCTAGTTTTGTCAACTGGGCTTGCTTAGTTTTGGATTTAT
Organism: Fragum sueziense; assembly: GCA_963680895.1. Lineage (NCBI taxonomy): Eukaryota > Metazoa > Mollusca > Bivalvia > Cardiida > Cardiidae > Fragum > Fragum sueziense. The sequence goes on along the minus strand of OY804607.1, from coordinate 37,497,513 downwards.
AGACTGTTAAATGATCAAATGTGTGCATCACAAACTATGTGTTTTAAGTAGATCCCTTTATGAAATGTGTGTCTTATTTCACATTAAGTAATGCCTAAAGAATAACAAAACCGATACATTTTGATGAGTATTTGTGTGTAAAATGTGAATCAATTGCCAATATGAGTGAAAATGGCGAATTGTACCGATGAGAATGAAAATACAAAACGGTCATCCTTGTACGATTCCTTTATTTTAGAACGTTGACTACTTCCAACTCTTCAAAAATGCACCAAGCAACCTTTAATTTTCTCTCGAATTGTTAAACAAAAGCAATGACTTATTCCCTTAATCGATATACGGAAATGGAAAGTCAATGACTTATTACAAATCAACAAAAGTTTAAAACTGGTCTGTCCCGAACGTAACTAGAGCTTGTCCCGTACGTAATATGCTTTCTTTTCTTTAACATCCAAGCCGCTGTATAATAACCTTTCCAATGAAATAACAATATAATAAGGCAATATGCATTTGCCAGACACTTTGTCAAAAAAAATATTATGAAATGAATTAATGAAAATAAATACAAGCCTATAAGCCATCTTGGTGTGTTGTTTTACCAATTTAAAACTTCCTAGCCAAATTAATTTCAATTCATGAAAGTTAAGATGTTCGTATTGTTATGACACCTGAGTAATGTGTAATAACTTCTTAATTAAAGTGAAATGTATCCAAAATTTGCTGGACATCTGTAACTCTGATGGATCCAAAGTACGAAAACGTACGGGACAATTTTTATGAAGGTAAGAAACGATGAAATAAACTATTTTAATGCATCAATCTAGTGTAATATATATGGGTATGAATATACTCCTATATTTAAACAAAACACCGGCATATTTTATGGAACTTTCCTCAATATTGTAAAAATAGTATCAATTAAGGGTAACTATAATACCATAACGTACGAGACTAGTACGAGTACGTGTACAGTCTACTATGTGCATTAAAAGTCTGTTTTGCTTAAACTGGAGTTCTTAAGGAACCCAAAACACATAAATAATGCAAAGAAAACGTTCCATTTCAGCAATTTAAAAACTGAAAACTAAAAATTGCCTCGAACGTTACGGACTCGTACGTCACTTTTTAATGTGTACTCAACTTTATTTGGCCTGCTGTATCAATGCTATTATAGTAATCGGCATAATTCTTTTCATCATATATGTATTTGAAGACACTTCGAATAGTGATGTTACTTGAAGAATTAAACTATTCATAGTTACCCAATTTTTACTACAGCTACTTTAGTTCATGCCGCGTACGTTACAGGGTTAAAATTACGGTAAATTGTTTAAGAATGATGTTGATTTTTTAAAAATATTGACAAAGGCATATCAAAAAAACGACTTTACTTTGATAATATATATTTATACTGATGTACATTACGCTAGATTTATGCACTAAATGTAGATTTATGTCAGTGTTTCTTACCTTTAAAGAAAGTGTCCCGTACGTTTTTGAATTTTGGAGACAGCTACTCGAGGCTGTTCAAAAATTTTGGATTACATTTTTTATATAAATCTTTGTATCGTTATGGAGCTCTATGTTTTTTGTACAAGATTTGGGCAGTTCTGTTAGGATAATTTATTGTTAAAATTGACATTTTTGGTTTAAAAGTTAGATTTTTTACACGGAGACATCGGTTTTTCGTACCCCCTGGTTTGGTTGTCACATGATTTTCATAAGAAATGGAGTTCTTACGAACGTAAATTATAGATAAATATTTTAGTTATAGGTGTTGGATGAAAATAAATGTGATGGGCATTTATATAATGTTAACTATTTGCAGCTAGTACATATTAAAGGCCGGAGACACCAATTGTCCCATTTAACTGGGATTGCGTCTCCATTGCCGAGGTCTATTGATTAAACCATCAAATATGACATCTGCAATTTTCGGTACGCCAACAGCCTAATTGGTCGTCATAATCTAATTATAGCACACCATTTGAATTATCGAATCAAAATCATTCAGTTTTATCTTGTATGATCATTACGTATACATTACGTCGCTTCTATTTTTGGCTGAAGCCGGTAACATTTGAATTATCGAATCAAAATAATTCCGTTTGATCTGGTTTGATTACGTATACATTACGTCGCTTCTATTTTTGGCTGAAGCCGGTAATTTGAAGCGTCAGCCAATGAAAGCTTGTATCAGCTTTTTAAATTGTTTTGTTGTGTATCGCCAACGATTGGATACTGAAATCCCGCCAAGGCCCGGAGATTAGACGTGAAATGACCCCGCGAGAACAGAGCTCATTCTATCGAAATGGAATGTAGAGATAATGTGCTCTGTTCATAAGAGAGTACTCAAATAGCGCCTGAGATATAGACCAGGTTAAAGGTTTTTGGAAAGCAAATTTGCAAAATTTGCTTTTCATTGCAGTCGTGATTCTCTGCACTTTTACATTCTCTGCATACCACACAACATCTCCCGGTCCTCCTTACTATAAATAGTTCTATCAAAAGCAAAGATCAATGACAAGAACAACCTTTCGAATATTCAATACTGAATTCTATAGTTGTACATAAGATATTCAATTGTGTGACCGATGATAAAACATTCAATTAAACATGTGTTTAAAGAGGAGAAACGATCACGTAGTAATTTGCTTTCATTACGGTTCAATAGCCAGTCCAATATCTTTCGTTGAAAATGGGTCAGTCAAGTTTACTGAACTATGAAATATGCGACCCACTTCAAGCGCTAAAAATAGGAACTGGGACACGTCTATTTTTATAATCTTTCTATGCCTAAATTCTTACACGTTTTGATGCCCGAAACTAAACAATGATTTTTCGATAAGCCATGCATTTAATCGCGTTCACAATAATTGATTGATCAACTAAGTGGGTATTTTAAGGTTAATGACATAGACATCTTGTCTAATAGGCCTTGCTAGTATTCGCGTGTAGCTAGGCATTTCAAAGCGAAAGTAGAAATCTGGGAAACCAGAATATGTGATGATATGCTCAAAATGCATAGAAATCAGACTAGCAATCCTTTCACCACTTGGTTTAAAAAACGGTGTTAACATTTTAATCTATAGATATAGATCTAGATCTAGATGAATAGGCATACATAGAATCAAATCAATTTACATTGTTGGTATGTTAACCATTTCCCAAATAGAAACATTTCATTTTGGTCAAAATAAAAAAAAGCCGTAGCAGACGACAAAATTGGTATATACCTAGATAAAATTAGAACTATTTGTAGATAATACCAAAGACAATATCGAGGTTAAAGTAGAAAATTCTGATTATCAGCAGTTTCTTCTTTCATCCCAATATTCCCCCGAACATTTTCTTTACGGGCTGTCAAACCCGGTCTTATTTGGGAAAGGGATAAAGTAGTTACGGAACACATGTTTTAGCAAGTTACTCTCTTAGAACGCCGTTCAAACTAATCCGAGTCTTCTCTGATGTAAATACGCTCTTTGATATTTTGATTTTTCGCTATTTAAATAGCGAAAAATCAAAATATCAAAGAGCGTATTTACATCAGAGAAGACTCGGATTACGTTCAAACGTGTACTAAACGTTAAATGATAAATAACAATGAATCATGACCCCTGCTTGGAGGGTATAGCAAGTAAGACATGTAGTTTTCAGAGATCAAATGCATTCTAATTAGGGTATAGACTCCTTTCATTTATGTTTTAGTCCGTACCCGCAGAACACTTCCGGTAATCCGAGACTTCTCTGATGAAAATTCGCTCGATGATACTTGGATGTCGCTATTTACAACGGAACGCTGTCCCAGTCAAACACAAAAGAAAATTCCGACACAGCGACATAACTTGTGTCGGAATTTTCTTTTGTTTTTGAATTGGACAGCGCTCTGATGTAAATAGCGACATCCAAAAATCGAAGAGCGAATTTTCATCAGAGAAGACTCTGATTAACTTCCGGAGGCAAACAATGGGTTTATGGGAAATCAACATTGTATACATGTGAATTGTTACTAAAAATAGTAACAAATCGACATTTTCAAAACGAGGCTCCCACAAAATGCGGAGAAATCGATGACGACGCACGTGCATTCAATATACAGCGATTAAGCGCACGTGCATTCAATATACAGTGATAAAGAGAAGTTTTAAGTGGAACAAAAACTATGAAATTGAATGAATTCGTTGATAGCCGGATAGCCGGTTATTTCATTTGATTTACAGTCAACCGTTCCCAGTTTAAAAAATTCGCCTTTTGCCTGTAAGGACGACTTCCGGAGGCTGTTGTGTGTGTGTGTGGGGGGGGGGGTCTTAGTGGAAACTTGTCCATTGTACCGAATTTTGCAAAAGTTCACGTCATACATCAAATAGATTTATGAACCGTGACCTGTCGCACTAGTCTATTATACAAGAAAACCTACTTCAGAACATGACATTGGGTATAGGAGAACATATAGAGTGCTAGAATGCCTTATAGTCGTTTTCGGCTGGGAGAATTCGGCCCCCGGATAGGAGGCTCTGCTCTCCCAGTCCCTGTTTGGAGAGGACCCAAGACCACATGCCTTCCAATTTCTTGCTTTCTACATCATTTCCTTATAACATTTTATTGAAAATTAGTGCCCGAAATGAATTAAAACAGCACTATGTTTTCGGCAATTGGATTTTCCATAGAAACTTTATAGAACCTACCATAGTATACTGAACAAAAGTTAAAACTTTACACATACATTGCTTGTCATATTTCTTCTAAATTCAACAAGTAAAGAAATCAAATGAATGTGCTTCGCATCGTTCATTGACTTGGTTGTGCCAAACACTAAACGCTTTGTTGATCTTAATTATGGGGATGAAAAACGGACCCTTTAAGTGTGACAGGGGTCCGTTTTTCATGTGTGCAATTTATGAATATCAAACATTTTAAATTCCCTATTTGTTTATGTCAAAGGGGGGTAATTCACAAAATTGACAGATTAGACCTTTATTTTAGAGCTTGCTACAAGTGATAAGAGAGATGTTTTGTGGGTTTTTTGGCAACCCGGATATGACCAATTCCGTAAAAATAATGAATCGTTTATCGCGCGTATGTGGCATCAGATGAAATTAGCTGTAAATGCATTAAGGGCCGTAACTCTGACATTAAAGGAGACAAGGCAATGAAACTTCGACAAAACGATTGCCGAATGCCATGGAAATATTGTAAAAATAAAATCAGGCTTTTAGTTTGATACTTTTTCAGAAACAAGAAATCTTGCAGCGTTTTCTCTTTTGTTCAGTATATTGTGCTGATATGGAACAGACATTATCCTTTCATAATTTGTATTTTGTAACTTTCTAAAGAATCAAATTCAATTAATTACTTTTATCCAACTCCGTGTAATTCATATATTGCTAACAACTAGAAAGGCCTTTAGACATAACCAGCAAATTTGCTTTCCAACAGTACTTTCAGTACTTTGATTTTCCAAGTAAAGACGCGACGGGACGGGATGGGACGGAACAGGACGCCGACACTAGGGCTGTGAAATTAGCTTCCCGAACTTAAAGTCCCGGCTCGCTAATAAAACATCAATGAGGAGAATGGGAATTTAAAAAAAATATATATTGTGAGATACTTTTAAGCCATTTTAATCAGAATTTGGTGATAAATAATTATAAATTGTGAAGGACACTTGTTTAAATAAAACTTTTTTTTTAAAAAAATATTCATATCATAAATAAAAATAATGATAATGAAATAGAAAAAAGACATTTAAAAGACAGATACTCTCGGTTTACTTCATAAATGTTTGAATTTCAGCTGGCTTGAGCTCTTTGAAAATCAACTGTATACTCATCGAAGCAAAAGATTTAAATATGTATGAAAACGAAGTAATTGCTACAATTATTTCAACTTCAACCAACATGTGACATTAAATAATTGTTATAATTTTAGATTTGAAAAAAAATGTAGCACACGACAATTTCAAGTGAATGAAATTATATGTTTCTTAGATTTTATGGATAGAAAACTTTGTGGGAAATGAAGAAATTGCTTGTGACAAGCAATTTCTTCATTTTTTCACAATGTCTTCCAACGCCTTTTCTTTTAGAGAGCCAAAAGAGCCACTTTTTGGGAATGGATAAATCTCAGAGAATATTAAACTTGTAGAGCGGTTGTCTCTTTCTAAATTCTCCTGTTTCCGCAGTGGTTCCATACAACACTAAAAATTGTCCACTTTTCTTGGGCGTCAAAATTTCCCCTTCCCACGTATAATCATCCACCTTTTCCAACAGCATATCTTCAACAAAAACATCAGTCAGGAACGGAGAGGCTACTCTAAACTTGAGTGGAGAGTTGGGCTCAAGATCTCGATAAGTGGGCTCCAGGACACAAACCTGGTATGTCTGCGCTGCCGTGTAAGAAAACGGGAAATTTTTCACTAAATTGTTGATGTCCGTACATTTGAGAATGTATTTCACCAATCCCGGGACCCTTGGTGTAGAATCGCCTTCTCTCTTTCCAGCAAGTTTCAGGATATACACCCCGGGTGACGGGGGCCGGACGAGTATCTTGTAATGATCCTCGGAATCTCTGAATGTGGCGACGTACGCATCCATGTTGACTTTATCCGCGGTATCCAAGGTAGCGGTGATCTGCATGATCGGAACGATTGTTGTCTTCACGATGATGTGTAGCTCCTTCCGGAACACGATGATTGGTTCCCGGTGAGAGAATTCCACGCCCCAATCTTTCGTAACAGCCTCGGTTTTTACCGTTTTGTTGTATTCCTCCAGGGTTATCGGTCGTCGTAATAACTGCCACATCTCGCTCGACATCGGATCGTTCCGGAGATACGGAAAATGGTCGTTAATAAAGTTTTCCGGATCTGTCATGAACCAGAATTCCTCGTACCTGAGGTTATATAAAATTATGGTTGTATGTAATTTTAACAGTATTTATTTCATATTAACGGCGGATAATCACGTGATAAAACAATTTCAGAAAATCTTCAACAATTTTGTTAAAACTGGACCGATTTCAATTCGGGTTGAAGCAAAGAAGGTGGACAGACGTCACGCATTATATGGACGTGGTGGATGTTTGAAACATCAGCTGATAAAAAAAATATTGAAGATTGGTAGATCTTTTTCATCAATTGATCTTTCAAAACTCCACCACGTCCAGCTTATTTCTGGCATTTTCCTTCCTTCTCTGCTTCAAGCCGAATTCAAATTGGTACAGTATAAACAAAAATATTGATATTTTTTTGAAATTCTTAGTCACGTGATCAACCACCGAGATATTGTTGCGGCTGAATCGCTTAACCCTTTCCCAAACGAGAAAATTTTAGGGTGTACCTCTTCAAAAACTGCCGCAAATGACAAAATGGGTGTTATCAAAGATAGGATTTGTGTAAAATATGACATAGAAAATATTGAGACAAAAGGAGAAACTGCTGGTTATCAGCAGTTTCTTCTTTTGTTTCAATGTTTTCCCAAGCCATTCCTTTTAGGGACGTCAAAACCAGGCCTTGTTTGGGAATGGGTTAACCGTGGACTTTTGTCATTTACTTAAAACACGAGCTTCCTTTGAAATCACACAAATAATTCTAAATTCTAAAATATAAATAGGTCTGACAAAGTACTAGATCTACTTTAAGAAAGAAATTACAAATGAAAAGAAGAATTCATGATACCTGTTTTAAAATATAAATGAACTTAAACGGACTGAGTATAAAATGCACTTTAAAAGATCACTGAAAATGAATGAACCACAATTCCCCGTACCTGCGATGATATATACCCTCCTCATCCTCGAACCCAGAACCCCAGGCACAGTCTACAAATCTCCAGTCATGACCGATATATACAGCATTCCATGCGTGCTCCGGCTCGTCGATTGCCGTGAACGGTTCTTCCGGATCGTAACGGTTGTCCTTGACGTAACCCTTCAGTTTCTTAACTGGTATTGACGCAGATCTGTGAATAAAATGAATTTGGTGCAGTGGAATTTGCCAAAAGAGCCCATAACATTTAAATGCTACCAAGGTATGCAGTAAATTTCACCGTATATTGGAAGAAAACCATTAAATTAACGTGTCTGATAAAAGATCCGCCAAACTCGGTTGTTTTAAAAGTTGTGTTTGATTTTCTTTACGTCGTTATTTGGATGATTTTCGAGAAAATAAAGATCGGCAATTTCCGTAAAATCTCCATTACGTGACGTAATACAATGGCTTGACTCCACCCCAATCTAGAGCATGGTATTTCTGACAAAGATAAAGTGTACGACTTTTCTGACATAAAGCGAATTCTCATTTTTTATCAATTTGTCGATCGTCAGAGTAATACAGACAAACTTAAACCGTTCTTTTGCACATTCCTTCACTCACTAACGATATATTCTTTGATTGTTATATTTTTTTCAAACATTTACTAAGGATGAATTCCGTGTTTTAGTATAGATTGGGGAAGTCGCTTTATGACAGAAAAGTACGAGATCTAACTTTGTCAGAAATCTCAGGCTTTCCGGGAAATGACCCATGATTTCCAGTTTTTCCCACCATGACGTCATTATTTGGCCAGTTTGGCGTCATAACTTCAAATCGAAAGTTTAGCTTTTTTCTTCTGGAAAGATCGGAAAAGACCAAAATATCCAATTTAAAAGACGAAATAAAAACACTTCTTATATTTGAAAATTGTAGAAACTTTGATATCTGGTTATTAGAAAGGTATTTTTCGACACAATAGTTTATTTTTGCCAATCTGCGGACACTTTTTAATACCATTTTGGCACTGGCACTCGACCCCAATACAATGACCTACATGTACATGTTATTTATAATATCTAATATCAATGACATACATATCAGTTGTATAGGATCGAACGCCAGTGCATTTTGGATTCTGATAATTCTGCACACAAGTTTAAGTCAAGTCTGGCTAAGATCCCTGCTGTTGTCTTTCACTTACCAAAGGCTATGAAGAAGCAATTAGAGAACACCATCGACCTAAAAATTATACAGGTTTGTCTGGATCTATGTTGATCTGACATTTGCAGATCTACATAAATTTATCATAATTGCCGTTAGCTAGACACAATCTGATTAGATCTAGTAAGGTATTTTATGAAAGCAAAAACCACCCCATTGATATAATGAATGTTTTTATTTATGAGTATGCTTACTTTCAGCTGCTATCCATTATAATAGAAAAACACAAACCTGCATAAAGCTGAGAAGAGGTTGGCGTATCCTTCTGAGCTCGTTGCTATACCATGTCTCAATACAGTGTTGGGATCTGTGGGACTTTCTCGTTTAGGATAAACATAATGACGGTCATATCTGAAAGACGGAAGTCATATTTAAAGAAACATTTCCTATATATCCTTAAAGTGACATTTCAGAATTATTTTTACATAAATTTTACTTTTATTCTATCGGAAAGAGCATGTTTTCTTATGAAAATTATAAAAATTTCAAGCCGAAATATTGAACCGTTTACGAGATATATATATATTTTTGAGCTAAAAATAAACAAATTGTTGTGGACAACAGTTCAGATTTATATAGAATTTGTCATTTCTGTCACAACTTTGAAGGCGAATTTTTCGCTTTTAAATTTCAGCTTAAAAAACTGAGAGCATTTCTACGTATAAGAATAAACAATCTTTTCATCAAGACATACTTTAAAAGAATGAAATAAATGTGAAATGTCACTTTAAAGCGTTTCTTTTGCTTGTCGGCATCAAATTCAATAAACTGATAGCATTTGAACGCATTAGAATTACAAATCTTGACACCAAGACACACTTTGAAAAATTACTACTAGCACAATATAAACGTCAATGCTTAATTCGCTTAAACGCTGTTACATTCAATAATAAATCGATGTTTATTGGGGTTTTACGCCGTTTTTCAACTACCAGGGTCATATCGCGGCGGCTGGAGCACCTAACCGTGGGTTCCTGGTATTTCTCGCACCAGTACAACCACAATATCCAAACCGAGCCTCCAGCTGCTCTCTCACATAGATGATTCACACCCATTGGTGAGAGACAAATGACTTTTGTCAAATGTCAGAATGGATACTGGCCGAGCCGGGGTTCGAACTCGAGACCCCTGGATTGACAGACTCCGACGTAACCGACTGAGATATCCGGGCTCGGCAATAATAATACATCGTACTGATCCTCTCTATTTTTGATAACACGACGCTTGATTTATCGGGGTTTAAAGACGTTTTCAACTGCTATGGTCATATCACGGCGTCTGGAGCACCTAACCGTGGATTCGCTGTATTTCTCTAACCAGTAAATATCCTAATCGAGTCTCTACCTGTTCTCTCACATAAATGATTCACACCCAGAGACAAATGGCTTTGGTCAAATGTCAGAATGGATACTGACCGAGCCGGGGTTAAAACTCACGACCCCTGGACTGACAGACTCCGACGTTACCGACTGAGCTATCGGGTCTCGGCTGATAACACGACGTAAAATAGAATTGCTTTTTGTGGCCCTGCAGAAGCACGAACAATGACTCATCTGTATCATGCTTCATACTCTAAATTGTTACATATTCAATAGCAATAAGCCATAATCGTCTATATCTTTGATTGTTAGGGCCCAAAGAGGCACATGTTAAAGATTTGGTATCGAGGTTAGCCTGATACAATGATTCACAGGTATACTACCTAGTACCTACCCTATATTGTTACATATCCAATAGTAAAATGCCCGAGCTTTCTCCAGATCAGATTTACATGGTCCAGCAAGGTACCCGTACAGGACCTTCACGTTTTTCGTAGCCTCGAGTGGTGTCTGAAACATAGTTCGTCGCTTTTCAACAAAAACCTCGTAACTGCAGCTTGTTTTAAGCTGCAGTTACGATGTTTTTGTTGGAAAGCAGCGATGCACACATACAATACTAGTACTGGTAATAACATGTCGGTCGTGTAACTTTTCATCACCAAGTACAATGGCCTGTCAATTATAGATCAGATTTACATGGTCCAGCAAGGTACCCGTACAGGACCTTCACGTTTTTAGTCGCCTCGAGTGGAGTCTGAAACAGATTTCGTCGCTTTCAACAAAAAACTCGTTACTGCAGCTTGTTTTGAGTTGCACTTACTCATCTATAGTATGGCAATTGGGAGTGGCAAATGTACATTTTGTTTTTATAAATTATACCGTAATTAATCCGATTAACTATGCATCAATGAGAGATACATCATCTTAAACAGGTAATTAATCTCAGAACACGATTTTTATTTCAAATCAATAGTCTGACATCCCTTTGTAAATGAAATAGCCTATTGTTTATCGGCCGGTCATTTCGGGACGTCTACGAGGGATGTTCAAAAATTATCCGGATTGTGTCTATAGAATTTAAATGGGATATCAAATAGCAACGATACTTCACTCATCGAAAGTTATATTTAGTACGCACACTTCTGTGAAATTATTTGAAAATCCGATCACGGGTATGGAATTTACAAACAGTCAAATTCGTATAGGTACACGGGACCGGCGCACGTTACTTATCACAAGGCGACGTCGACGACGTCGTCGGAAACTACAAACATAATGTTGCGTATTTTTTTCAAAGTAATTACCGTTATGTTCAATAAAGCGTCGTTGACGGCGCAACTATTGCTTGTAAATATCACCATACGACTCATGCCCGTATTGTCTGGTAATCAAACTTGTTTAATTTCGCAGTTCTTGTAATAATGTAAATCTTATACCCATCAGTTGTGCTTTTATCGTTGGGAATATTGCGAAGTCAAATGGTGCTAAATACAGAGAATAATTATGGTGGATAGGATACGGTTTCAAGTCAAAGTAAAGCTAACAACAGATCGGCAACACCTGTCGTAGGGACTGATATGTAATGGGCCTATCCATGTGCAGTAGAAAATTCATAAGTTGGACTCGTCTAAATTTCACCGTTCGGTAAATGGATATTACGGAAATATTGGACAGTTTGATTAAAGTAGTAAATTGCTGTTAAATTTGAAATTGAAAATATTAAAACAAAATTACCTTCGTAATTTTCAATTCATTTATAAGAAATAAATGAATGATGCCTACACTAATAAAAAATTCGTTTGACAATGTCCGTCCGTACCGTCATCCTCTGATTTCTACATAGCGCATCCGCAATGATCGTAAGTGACGTCGTCGTTATTTCCTTTTCCGGTCTTGTTCATCTCTAGTTTCAATGTTTTCCACTGCGTTCTTAAAACGTTTGTACCAAATAAACAGTAGGGTCCGTGAGACTAAATCTTTTCCCTTTGCAGTGGTGATCTTTTTGTATGAGTTTGTCCGCGTTTCTTCGAGGTTTTTACAGAATTTTATGACAGACCGAATTTCCAAACAATCAATTTTCGCCACAATTAACAGTCAAAATGCAGACCCCACCGCTATTCAAAAGTGCATATCTCGTGCATTAATTCACCGAGTGGTGTAAAGCTTGGACATGATGTAATATGTACCAAATTACGTATTCTGTGAAAATTCCGCGTTGTTCGTAATTACAGTAGAAAAATTATGAACAGCAAAAGGGATTCTAAAAGAACCATATTTTGGGCTGCGCCGGGTACACGTTACCATGGTAATTCAGAACGTAATTGTAATCGCGTTTCTTTAGAATAATAATTCAAACAGGTATAGACAGGTGTGTATTGAATTCCGATATAAAATGATATAAAATTCAGTTATATTCCTTGGCAAATATCTTTTTAACTGATACAATCCGGATAATTTTTGAACAACCCTCGTATACCTGCATTTTGTATTGTACTTTTTTGGATTAACTCGCAGAGATACAGATGAAAGCAAGTAACTGCTTTTTTTATTTAAAAAATCAAACTATCTTACAATATAATGTGGGGTACTCATTGGAAACGTTTCCTCGAGTATCAATAGCATACAGGTTGGATAAAAAAAATATAACAAAAGATACAGATTACCACCTCTTATCTGTAGCTCGGCGATTGTATCCAAACAGTAGGCTTATAACATATTATTTATGCAATGTCGAGAATTATTTTTCTTTTGAAATTACTCGTAGTATGGCATTGTAGAAAAGAAATTATACGGATGATACATTTCAAGAAAAATGTTAAACAGAGTAAAAGAAGTTGGACTATCAAATATCAAACATGTCCAGGTATCCAAATAAAGCTTTTGAATGAATACTCAATTATGCTAATAATATAAAAGCTTACAGACCTTTCTGACATGCTCATCAACATGCATAAACATATAAGGGGAGGGAACCACGATTTTCTTTTTCTCCTTGGGTGGTGCCAGTTTCGGAGTTATCTTCCTTCGCTTGAGTTTCCCTCCTTTACAGAGCCCCATAAAACATCCGGACACGTTGTTACTTTCGTCCCCTTCCGGATTCGTAACATAAACGTCCACAGTGCTACAACAAAACATCCTTATATGGTAGTAGGATCTGAAAGAAATTATATCATTAGCCATGGATGATATCAACATCGAACTTACTACAACACACAACTTATTTGGTAGGTCTCGAAAAAAAATCAACGATGTTGAATGTTGAAATAAAAGGAACTTTAAAAAAGATTTCTGTACTAAAACTCATGACTACGATTGTCGTAAACGCGACTAAAATCGTAGTGTTAAAGGAGAAAGGGTTACATATTTAATGTATATAACTAATTCAGAGAATAAACTGTTTGGTGCGGCTTCATATTTCGAAACTATTATGGACTAAAACGGGAGTGACGTGATGTTTTGTATACTGCTTCAAAACCAATCAACTCTTGAATTGTGCCGTTTATGTAGTTTTAATGATATACGTCACTCACATTTAAGGATGGTAGGCTAATACGCGCTTTATGACAATTTTGTGTTGAATTAACCACATCTATCGCCAATAATGTACATGTCAAATACCCATCAGGAACCACGCATTACTGTCTACATATTACCTATGTCCTGGGTGAGGCCCGGCTGACACCGAGACAGGAGGTGTGTGTGGAGGAGAGGGGTGTTAATCCATTTCCAAACGACAAAATTTCGACTTGTCCAAATTCAAAGATGACACAGATGATACAGACGACAATTTCAAGTGAATGATTTTTTTTTTTTGCATTTTTTTTTGTCTTTCTACGTAGTAAACACTGTGGGAAATCAAGAAGCAATTTCTTCCTTTTCCACAATGTTTTCAAAAGCCGTTATCTTGTGGGGAGCCAAAAGGAGTCAATGTGTGGTAATGGGTTAAACACTCTCACACACCAGATCTGCACTTTACACACCAGATCTGCACTTTGCGTCTCCGCTGATACCTTTGGCACCAGTTTTGCGTACACTTCATTTTCGGTCAGTTACGCCCCTGAAACGTGCCTTTCACACAGAACATTGTACTTTAACATTATCAACAATAAAAAGGCAAGACTAAGGAAGCATGTAAACGTTACATATAAAAATGAATATTCAAATGTTACCTTTATTTCTTTTCTAACAACGTTTTTGTCTCCATAATTACAAATTCAGTCAAAAATACACAAAAACAAAAGTATTTCGGAATCGGTATTCCGTTTTGAAGTTATAACAAACAGAAGAATGTAATTTGACACAACTTCGGTAATTCTATAGTCCTGCCAAGTTACCAAGTTGAACTACGTCCTAACGTCATGTTATTAATAGATCTAGAAATATTCGAAACATTTACGCCTGAAAACTCTCAAAGAAACTGTCAAAAATTTCGTTTTGCAATAGTATTTTGAATACTCCGTTATTATTTCATTCACTTACAAAAACTAGAACATCTTAAAAGGTTTTCTAGTTCCAACGTATCTAGAAATTGTAACGATGGAACATGAAATGACATTGTACACGATGTATAATCACGTGACTCAGAATTTCCGATAATCTTTAATTTCTTTTTTTAATACTTGACCAATTTGAATTCGGTTTGAAGCAGAGAAGGTGGAAAAATGCCAGGAATAAGCTGGTCGTGTCGGATTTTTGAAAAATCAACTGATAAAAAGTTATTGAAGATAAAGCAAACTTTTGGTTTATCTTCAATAACTTTTTTATCAGTTGATCTTTCAAAAATCAACCACGTCCATCTAATGTGTGACGTCTGTCCACATTCTCTGCTTCAAACCGAATTCAAATCGGTCCAGTATTTACAAAATTATTGAAGATTTTCTGAAAATATTGTATCACGTGATTATCCACCGTGTTATTTAAGAAATTTCTAATTGCTTTACTTTTGAGCAGAACATACCGAATACAAATGCATTTTGTCCTCATCATTTCTGAAAACTTAACTCTTTTTCCAGCAAAGAAAGGTAAAGTATAAATACATGTATGTCAAAGGGGGAAAATGTCTCGTATTGAAAATTATCTTGCAAATATCTTTTGTTTTCAATACACATAAGACAATGGTTTGGTAATACGAGAAAGTTACCCTTTCGATCATGTCGATGATATAATTCTATGATGATTCGTGGTGATCATTAAAATGCTACGACAATACATTTATAGGCTTAAGACTCGAAGAATGTGGTGTCACAAGAGCAAAAGTGCCCCGTTGTTCTAAATGAAGCTATTTCTTAATTAAATAGACGTGTATACTCAGTTCCAAAAGAAAGTGTGCACTTTTGCGTTTTACCTTTACCTTATTTTTTACAAAGTTAGTGGCAATTTAGGGAGTAAAAGTGATATCATACTTCAGATTAGACCTTAAAAAAATTGTCATCAACACAGATGTCGATAGAATTGCTCATATTGCATACACAGAGTCAGATCATTATGGCGTTGATGGTGTTGAGATTTGCACTCCTTACAGATTTTCCTGTAGATAGAGTTACAAGCTTATATGCCGCTGTAGGGTTTGTCCCATCTTCGCAAGCCAAGGGTGACATCTACGACGTAACGTCGTTTCTGTATTCAAACGTAGGTGGGTTCAACCTTGGCTAGCGAAGATGGTTTGTCCAGACCTTCCAAGACATTTCCACGTTAAAGCTTGAACTTTCTTGTAGACGTTACATGTACGTCAACGTTAGTAATCGCTACGTTAGTAGTCTAGTAAATTGCCGTCGAACGGTGCAATAACGTTCTAAAGCGAATTTGTTTTCCTTTAAGATGCCATACAAATGACCAATTGCTATTAGATTATAAATAACGTACACATTCAAATTTTCCGAAGGTGTTTGTTCTCGCCAGGTTCGGTCTTGCTCAACAACGTAAATTGTAATTCGCTTCACCCTAATGCACTACGTACAAATGTAATGAACATGTGATTTTATGCTACAATATGCCAAAAGGAGTGCAGCGAGTGTCATTTCTGTGCGATAACTAATCCAGCACGTGAGGCATACGTAAAACACTAAAAATGCAAAATCGCAATCAAGCCGAAAATTCGTGCGTCCTATGTGATTTCTTCATCAATATATCGTTTGTCAATAGTCTTGAGATACGTGGTGCAAAATTTCCTTGCAGTAGACGGTATACTTTTCGAGATATTCAAAATTTAAAAGTGCACACTTTCTTTTGGAACTGAGTATATTTGAAATGAAATTTGTTCTCTAAAAATAATACAAGCTTTATCTATTCAAAAAGTGAATGAAGATCGACCTTATTCGGAAGTAATTGAAAATAATGAAGTTAGATTTACTTAATAGGTACACAATATTTTATTATGTGCCAATGGAAGTATAGCAAAAACTGATTATCAGCATTTTCTACTTTCTTTTCAAACCTTTGAATATGAGGGGTGGTCATCGAAAACAGAATTTCTCTGGGAAAGTGTAAAACAAGTCTCCAAAACAAGCCAGAACTAGAAACTAAAGGTGGATAACCGAGTTTGTCGCTGATTTTTAACAATAACCTCGTAACTGCAGATTATAACAAGCTGCAGTTACGAGGTTTTTGTTGAAAAGCGACGTTACATTGGAACCTAATGAAAGACAATAAGCTGTCTTTTGTTTACACATTATTTGATAAGTCATGCGTTTTAGAATTTACGAAAGTCGAGTTTTGTTCTAAAACCTGTTTGTACTTTAAATCTGCTGTGTAACTGAAGCATTAGTTTCGTTTTTCAAGAAAACAAACTAAATGTTTATTATGTTTCGAACTGACAGAAACGTAAATGTGTTTGTTAAAATGTCTTAAAATGGAACTTAAGATCCAGAAAGGTAAGTAGGAACTATAAAATCACTGTGGGGAATCGCGTGAGATAACAATATCAGAAAATTAATAAGAATTGTATCAATATTTGACCGATTTGAATTCGGTATTAAGCCTACTCTCTTATGAACAGAGCACATTATCTCTACATTCCATTTCGATAGAATGAGCTCTGTTCTCGCGGGGTCATTTCACGTCTAATCTCGGGGCCTTGGCGGGATTTCGGTATCCAATCGTTGGCGATACACGACAAAACAATTTAAAAAGCTGATACAAGCTTTCATTGGCTGACGCTTCAAATTATCGGCTTCAGCCAAAAATAGAAGCGACGTAATGTATACGTAATCAAACCAGATCAAACTGAATGATTTTGATTCGATAATTCAAATGTTACCGGCTTCAGCCAAAAACAGAAGCGACGTAATGTATACGTAATGATCATGCAAGATAAAACTGAATGATTTTGATTCGATAATTCAAATGGTGTGCTATAATTAGATTATGACGACCAAATAGGCTGTTGGCGTACCGAAAATTGCAGAGGTCATATTTGATGGTTCAATCAATAGACCTCAGCAATGGAGAGTATATTAAGCCGAGAATGTGGGAATACGCTAGAAAATAATTTTCTGGATGTGGTAGATATTTAAAAAAAAAAAAATAAGCTGATGAAAAGGTTTTGACGACAACCAACATTTTGGTTGGTAGTCAATAACTTTTTATCGGCTGTTTTATATACGATATACAAGAGTTGATTGGTAAGTAGTGAGCCTCTCATAGAAGGGGTCAAGCAAGAATGTCAGTCTATTTTCAGCCCCTGTATTATCTGGCTATATAAAGGTGTGCAGCCGAAAACTGGTGTCATTTGGTCAGTTTATGTTGAAGAGGTAGCGGTCTAAAGTAAACCGGACAAGTGGATTTTGCAAAATTGACAAGGTTGCTTAAAGAGCAGTGATTCAATATCTGTATAAAAAGGGTCTAACTTCGTAGGCCATCCATGCAGATATGGTTCCAACACTATGGGATGATGCCCTTTCGTATGCTACAGTAAAGAGATTGGAAGGGGAGTTCAAGCGTGATAGGCAGAGTATTGAGGACGACGTCCGCCCTGGAAGGCCTGTCACCGTTGCAACACCAGAAATGGCCAATAAAGTCCATGATATTGTTATGACTGACAGTAGGGTACTCTTCATTGCCGAGCTCTGTATCAGCTTTTTGAATTGTTTTGTTGTGTATCGCCAACGATTGGATACTGAAATCCCGCCAAGGCCCCGAGATTAGACGTGAAATGACCCCGCAAGAACAGAGCTCATTCTATCGAAATGGAATGTATAGATAATGAGCTCTGTTCATATGAGAGTAACAGTAGGGTTACAGAGAGATATATCGCCGGTAAAACTGGTAATCTCACGGGAAAGAATTCATTCTATTCTCACGGAAAATCTTGAGATAAAAAAGCTCGCTGCCCGCTGGGTACCAAGGCTTCTGACAGTTGACCAGAAGCACGCTAGGCTTAATTTGTCACATGCTAATCTGAGTTTTTTTAGAGGAAGGCCTAAATAACTTTCTGCAGAGCAGAGGTTGGCGACTATGGATGAAACTTGGGTCCATCACTTCACCCAAGAGCCAAAACAACAACCCAAACAATGGGAGCATCCTGGCTCACCCACACACAAAAAGCAAAGGCTGTCCTATCAGCAGGAAAGGTTATGGCTTCGGTTTTCTGGGATGCTGGTGGCATCTTGATAGTAGATTATCTACAAAAGGGCCAAACAATTAATGGACAATATTATGTATCACTTTAAAGGCAAATGAGAGAAACCACCAAGTTCAAACGCCGTGGAAAACTCAGCAAAGGTGTACTGTTCCACCAGGACAGTGCCCTGTTCACAACTCTGCCTTTGCCATGGCTGCCATCAATGACTGTGGGTTTGAACAAGTAGAACACACGCCTTATTCACCTGATCTTCCTCCATCAGACTTTCACCTGTTTCCACAGTTGAAAAGAGCTATTGCTGGTACCCACTTTCAGTCAAAATTTTAATGATGACGTCATACATGCAATGGAGGGTTTTCTGAAAGATTAGGAGAATGAGTTCTACAGAAGTGGTATTGGGTCCTTAAAACATCACTGGCAAAAGTGTATAGACAAAGAAGGAGATTATGTTGAAAAATAAAATCGTTTGGCAGTTACAATTCAAACATTTCTATGTTAGGCTCACTACTTATCAATCAGCCCTCGTATCTACCGCATCCGGAAGGATGGTTTTAGATTTGATATTTCGGAAGACCCACCGCATTAGAAAATCCCTGACATTTTCCCGCCTTGTCTGCTACATATCCTTTTCAAAACCGGTTATATAATAACAGTATTTTTGAAATTTGTAGAAAATTGTTGTCACCAGACTCCCCGCCATGATAAAATGATGAAAGCCTATTTGCGTCTTTTCAAGTTTTTATACCATTCATTTAATTAGCACTTTCCCAAACGGCAAACTTTGGATAGATCCAATACTTCATTTGGTAAATATACTGAAAGACAAAAGTAACTTTACATCTAATTTTCATTTGAATTTATCAAACCCTACTCACAAGTTGGGAAATCAATTGTATTATACATAATACAAATGCCATTTTGCAACAGAAATGTCTGATCTTGAGCTATTCAATTCTTAAACAATTGTCCCGTACGACACTCTCTATATCATGCACGTTATTCTGTCCACACGTTCTCTATCGCCTGCAAACATTTTTTCGTCAGAAAAGAGGGCTAACCCCAATCTGCGTGTGTCTAAACTATTACATAACGTCGAATATGGGCGTCTTTAACGATGGCGTCATGTTAGTGTACACTTAAAGACACTTCTAAGGCAACACTCACCTTTTTGGTAATAACTTGAAATTTAATGAACCATTCTTCATCAAATTTTCAACAAATTTAATTTATTCACAATTGCATAATAAGTGTAATTTTCATTAAGAAACATTGAGTAGAAATGATTGAATTTGGAGTTTATATAATATGACTAGAAATTAAAAAGTCGCAAAAAAGCTGTGCCAGTTGATAACGTAAATTCATGTTATTCATGTTACAGCAGTAAAGTTTATGACATTCTGCTAACATTCTGTGTGTCCGCCATGGACCTAAAAAAGATAAAGCATAATTGATGATGAATCTTTGCGGGGATCATTCTTAACTCGTCATTTTTAAGTTCCTGTTCCAGTTGTTGAAAGTTTCTTGGAGCAAAAGTGTGAAAAAGTATGTCTGGTAACAAATTCGATGATTTTGTGCAATGCTGACACGTACAACACATTGTTTCTTAAACAAAATAGGTGCAACTGAATTAAAGTATTTCGTCGCACGTAAAAGCATGTTATCAAATCTTGTGATGCAGTGGTATGAGATATGGGCATTGATATGGTGACGCTGCTTTGATGTTATTGAATTCTGCATCTGCCTGGGGTTTTGTGACTTTTCATATTTGAATCTTAGTGAAAAACCTAAATATTTTTTATGTTCGGATAAATCGATTTTGATGAAATTTTCAGAAAACATGTAAACGTAGTTTATTTATATTTGCTGAAAATTTCGTAAAATTTACTACATTATTTATTTAATTATGATGAAAAATGTGTAAGTATTGCCCTGGAAGTGTCTTTTTAAAGGTGTATAACTCAAGCGTTCTGACTACCGGACGTCCAGCACTACATTCAATGTTTCACATTTGCCTTTGAGTATATATCAAAGTTTCCCTCTCTTTACAAAAGTGATGTAGCCTACTGTATCATTGATTTGGTATATAAAACATACTCGTAAAAGTTAAAGTTACGGACTTTAAGTCCGCACATCTGCAAGCAGATTCCACAGACGTTACACTTTCCACAAAATCATTGAGTCTCAAGCCGGCACCGGCAGGTTTTGAACCCAGGACGCTTCGATATCGGAGCCCATGTCGAACCACTAGACCAATGTGCATGTGTTGCACTCGTTTGCACCCGTTGTGTGTATTTCTTTCTTCTACATACTCGGATATTACAGGGCTACATATATAAGAGGGGTAGTGGCTTTTCAAATTGCAAACTATCTTTCTATGCTGATCTAACCATATGTTGTGGGTAATCATTAGAGATGATTAGAGACGATTCAAAATGAGAACCTACAACATGGGTTTGGATTGTAAACAAGAAATTTAGAATGTATTAACCCCAACTTATCTTTTGATCTGATTTTTTTTTTAAATATTAATTCTGTATCACCAAAATACCAATGTTTGCCCCAAAAATTACAGAAATCGCGACAGAGACATTTTTTTCATATTTTTTTTCTTTTAATCCTATACCATTCGCTTAATTGAAATAATCTAAAATAGGATTTATCCAATAGAGAATTCAATGCTGAATATTATCAATATCCGCCCTGCAAGCCTGCGTTGCCCCCGCCTTTTACTTAAAAAAAATCATAAAAAATCAGTTTTAATGGATTTTTGCTGAATTTTAATATTGTATCCATCTAATTCATATTTACTAACATTTTTGCACATGAAAGCTTTATGAAAATTAACACTTTCTCAAAAAATATAAGATTCCATTTTTTTTTTTTTTTTTTTTTTTTTTTTCATATTTTTCACCAAATAACAATTTTTCTGCAAAATTACAGAAATCGCAAGAGAGGTATTTATTCATACTGCTTCTTTAAATCCTATCCCATTCTGTTGATTAAAATTATCTAGAATAGCATTTATCCAATCGAGAATTTAATGTTGGGTGGTATCAATATCCCACCAACAGCCTAGTTGACCCCCCCCCCCCCACACACACACACACACACACACACCTGCCTTTAATTTAGAAAAATCATAAAAAATCAATTTTTATGGTTTTTTTTTTTTTTTTGCTAAATTTCAATTTTGCATCCATCTTATTCTTATTTACTAACATTACCTTACCTGAAAACTTCATGAAATTCAAGACTTTCTCAAAAATTAGAATATTTCGATTTTCTCCATTTTTCACCAAAATAGGCATTTTTTGACCCAAAATTACTCAAATCGCAACGGAGGGATCCTTTTATATTTTTTCTGTGAAAAAGTAGATACTTCCTGAGTAGAATGGCATAAGTTTCAAGTCTGTTCTAGATAATTTTGTCCAAGTCTATTTTGATTGGACTATGATATTCTATTTCGACACCCAATCGTAACTATTTAGACAACTCTTGTTTATGTTACGCAGAATTCAATCTAACAGTTGTCTCCCTTTAACCCACTCCGACACTTTGACCCATTTTGACTCCTAAAAAAATAACGGCTTTGGAAAACATTGTGGTATATGGGAAAATTGATTATGGCAAGCAGTTTCTTCATCTCCCACAATGCTTTTTACCCCAAAATACTAACAAAACTTAAATTCCGTTCACATGAAATTGTCGTCTGCGACATCTTTGAATATGGACCAGTCTAAAAAAATCTGTGTGGTAAAGGGTTAATAGTTTTACGGCAAAAGCTACTGTCTGTAATATCCGGTGTTAACTAGCAGTAACATATGACAGACACCGGTTAGGAGTCATTTTCTGTGAACCTGGAAAACCCAAAATCGCTTGTATTTTCTCTAACTAATTATATCTCTTGTTATATTAGATTTTCCATGACAAGGACCTGGAAACACATGGTTCTGGGCTGAAGTGTGATCTCCCCGTAGTCTAACACTCCGTTTTAATCGCTTTCAGAAATTTGAAACTGTTTATCTTATTGGTCATAAGACAGTGTCATTGAAGATGACCCCCTTCCTGGTACCTGTAACTGTAAGCTAACACATGATATTAATCAGATTAATTATAAAGCTGCTGGAGACGACAAATTGATGTAAATAAAGATCGTATTTATATGAGCCGCGTGCGATTTAGGCCGGCAGAGCTCTTCTAGAAGCGGTAGAGCTAGTCTGGTTCCCTCCTCTGATACACTACGTTGTATTTTTTCTACTACGTAGTGTATCAGAGGCGAGAACCAGACTCTTCTAGAAGAGCTCTACCGGTCTAAATCGCATACGGCTATGTAAATTACGTAGCCCAGACAGTTTTGAGGAAAAAGGCGAACGTTTCAGTCTTAAACCATGTTGTGACGACAAAACCTTAGAGTGGTTCCAATTCAAACATGGTATTTAAAAAGGCCTACTTAACACGTGTGTTTGTGTGTCTGTTTGTTTATGACCATGTTTCTACCTTTCTTAGAAAAAGGATAAACAACCACAAAAATGTTAAGGCTATATTTGTCAACTATGACATTAGATTTTAGCATTAACCCATTACCACACAGTGACTCTTTTTGACTCCCCACAAGATAAAGGCTTTAGAAAACATTATGGAAAATGAAGAAATTGCTTGTGACAAGCAGTTTCTTCTTTCCCTTAATGTTTTCTACGCCAAAATACCATACATGGTAAAAAAAATCCACTTAAAGTTGTCATCTGCAACATTTTAAAAATTGGACCAATCTGAAATTTTGCAATTTCGTAATGGTTTAAAGAGTAAAACTGTAACAAAATCTCAAAGGATCGCATTTACTTTTGTTTCAAATCGCTGGTTCGAATCACATTTAGCCGATAAATAAAAGTGAAATTCTAACCTTTTGACATTTAGCCGATAAGAATGACTATAAATTTGCATTCTTTTACTTATTTTAAAGAACAACTGATCAACCGATCCGAATCTAAATAACAAGATTTTGTCTGATCTGTAACCGAGTCAGCAGAAAATGTGTGCCGTGAATGTTAAGGAAGTGTCGATCAAATAGAAAAAAAAGTGAACATTTACTTTAGAAGTACTGACATTTCTTTATTATTCTTTGTTTTCTTACACAAATTAATTACTTTTTCGCAACAAATTCTTGACAACGATAATTTCAAGTAGGAAAGGGATTTTTAATCACATCGAAATGGCTTGTATCAAATATCATTGAAATTGCGGAAATACTAACCTAACTGAAGGATGCGTCAAAAAGCGTCTTTTACGTGTAATTGGTTTAAAACCCCATCTTTATCAAGCACACAGGTTGTCGCATACAACTTTAAATTGGACTAATCTGGACTTGCTTGCTTTGACAAAAAAACTAAAAAAAAGACACTTTTCTCTGAGTATCATTTTACAATGTCGTTGTCACATATTTCTTTGGCCTTTGTACTTTTCAAAAACGTTCATTCATTCACGTTCTTTGGGAAGAATTCTTGTGACAAGGCAAAATGAATTATGTAGTTATTATTGTTTCTTGTTTGAAGAAGTAATGTGTCTTGTACACATGATAATATTTAACAACATTTGTTTTGACAAAGCGTTTGAAATAAACGCCGCATTTTCGCAATGTTAACATCCTTGTACTAATAAGCATGGTAAGTAATATTTTTCGTAGTTTTGTAATTCAAGCCTAATTCTAAGCACTTTTTTGTTGTTCTGTATTTTTGTTTGTAACCGAGTGTTTTAAATTTTGTTTTATCTGTTGCAATCTTGATATTTTTTCTTACATCTTTTCACCGTGCAACATGCTTTTACATTTATATACGATTCTATATATGCTACCCATCTTGTCATCATATTGAATATATACAGTACGAATCTCAATTCATTTCAGAAAAAGGGAATTGTATTTTTATGTTTGCTGTATACATGTCCATGATACTTTTCTACAGGTTTTAATATGTCCAGCGATGGGGTGTATTCAGTCTAAATCGGTGTCGAGGCCAGGTCGAGCAGCAAGTAAAACTAAAGTGGTCAGTAATGGTACCCAAAACAAGCAGGAAAATTACACCGCGAAAACCAATGACAACAATTTTGATCTCCACCTGCGGAGTCCAAGAAATGATGAGAGCACTTCCGGGATGGCAAATGGAAATCTTGGTTCCGGTTCCATCCATTTTGCGGAGGATCTTGAGCCGGTAAACAGTTTACCGGATACAATGACAATCTGTACAGTGAACAGTGATCGGCGTGGTGCCCTGTCTGTTTCGAATGTAAACATTAAACAACGAGGCTCGGCGCACAGCAGCCGGGGCCAGTTATCAAAAAGTCGAGACGACGATCTCTCAATCGAAGAACTCGACACTGAGTTGGATGATTTTAGTAAGCTCAGGTTAGTCTACGAGAGGCCAGTCAGGCCAAAATCTGAATCTCATATAGTGCGAAATAAGACTTTTGTTGTTAGTAATGTTAATAATGGATATCGTCCGTTGCGTAGACCCACATCGGAGCGTATAAAACCGACATCAATTATGAATGTGTAGTATAGGAATCAGTCAGCATTTACCTCATTGGAGCCATAAACCTGACATTATCTAAATGGATTTTCGGTGAACTTTGCATTTTAGATTGATTGTTCAAAAGCTTTCTTTTCAAGGGCTTGTAAATAACATTAGTTGATTGATCTTTTTATTTCTTGGAATGCTAAAGTATGTGGACATTTGGAATAATCAGGTTTTTTGTTTGAACTGTATCTGAATTGGCCAGAACTTTGTTTGATGAAGATAAATGACCATTAGACTTATTGGATTGTCATATATGTACATCTGGAATTGTTCTTGTATGTATATAGCTTTGTGTAAATTAGAAATATTCTATTTGAAATATTCAAAAAGGAGTTAAAACTAATCAATAATTGAAATTTGTTGGATTTTTCATGTCGCATGTCGCAATTTAGAATATCATGACACAGATAGACAATGATATGATGTTTCCGGTCCCTTTTCTTTTTTTCCATAGTTATGATTACACTATTCCAAATAAGATTTGAAGAGCCTTAATTGCACTTTAGGCCATGACGGAGTATCCAGTTCAGTGTATGCACACATAGAGAATAATAATAATTTATGCTGTTTTCTAATAACTCATTCCTTACCTGTAGCAATTTTTAGTGTTCGACCTACATTTTTGACAAATAAAAGTGCGGTATATTTTATAATTTCGCTTCTATATTTCGCATAAACGAGACTGCCGGCTAGTTGATGTGACGTCTATACATAGCCACGCCCCCGTCTCCAATGAACCACTAGCTAATGCTTAGTCAGATAGAGTCTGTACTAATAGTAGATTCTACACGATGTAAGCATTCAATGCGCTGCGCGCATTTGAATGTTCATTTCGCATAAAATCTACTATACAGCCTCTATCTAATACTTAAGAGAGAGCAGCATGGATTCATATTAAGCGCTTTTGAACGTACTTTCGTATGATAAAAGCGCTATTTGATTTCTGTACTTAATAATATATGCGACTGTATGCAGGAATAAACTGGTCCGGATCTATGGCAGTCTATAATGTCATGAGCATTTTTTCCAAGTCACCATACGTGGCTGTTCAACGTGTCTGTTTGATATAAAGATACCCACAGCTTCGCACGTACGCATTACCCTGGTCACATCTTGGTTTAAGGCAAATTATTGTGTCAGAGTTCACATACATGGTTAGAGGGAACTAATTCATTTCCCATTGACGACCATTATAACGTTCTAGCATATAGTTCAGCACATGAGTTTGCGACAATGTGGAGTCATACTCCAATTTCAAGAACAATCCTTCAGACACACAAAACAATCAATTTTAATGTGGATTGAATCCTTTTATCACTGACTTTTTACCGCTTTTTGACATGACCCTCCACGGGCAGTCATTTTCACTAACCTTTTCAAAAAATCAACTACTTTTAAAATTGGCCCTTGAACTGCCAAAATGTTTCAAATTCTCAAAAAAAATCAATTGTTTGACAGAAAATCAATTTTTACAAGAATAGATATCAATTCTCGAGTATTGTATTATTGACCAATCAGAGCTCATCCGGAACTATGTTTATAGTGCGAACATTCAATCGACAAAATCATTGACAGATGCTGGGAAAATCTATCGATTCTTTCAAACCACACGCATGTTGATTTTGCATTAAGCAGCCAATTTGACCGTAATACTCGAAGGACTTGTATAATAACAGAAATCATCGTCCGATACCCGGTGTCTCCTCTTTGTACGATTTATCGTCGTATGAGGAACTCCGAGATTGTCTAAAAACAAATACTTACCAAAGAAGAAAATGCTGATAATCAACATTTGCTCCGTTTGTCTCAAAATAGTTTTGCCTCAATGTTTTTCAAATAAAAATGCAGCTAGGCAATGCTGGATGCAGACTTGATTCAGAGGGTATAATAGAACATTATGCAAATTTCGCTTAAACAGAAACGATCCACAACTTCAGGATGAATTTATATAATAACAAATATAACCAATGTTATTTTTACTGATAATCGACGACATAGACATTAAATACAAAACTTCACGAACATGTTACGATGATGCCACAATCAGGTGGACCGTTGACAGAAATATGACACATCTTCAGATAAAAGATGGGCATTCTTGCTAAAATCACCAATTTTGACTAATTTTTGGTTGATTCTTTGACAGGGCACCGTATTCAATCTTTCAAATGTGGTCAATAAACATATTTACTTGTGTTTATTTTCAAAGATTAGAGTTAGACCAGACCCGTATGAGAGAAAACTGAGATCGGGATTGATGTAGTCATATCTAAACTTGGAAAAATAATGGTCGAATTTTCATTGTGGATATCGGCTGAAAATACAGAAGTTATGAAATTCTAACCCATATTTATGCTCGGTGTCATTGAAAAGTCATTATCGTTGCTACAGATTTTGGGTGGCAAATTTTTAAAATAACAAATTTCAGAACGATGCAAATGACTGATTAAAAGGACACACAGAAACTGCAATACCTTTTAAAATTAGGCAGATATGCCTACCACTGGTAACAGCATAAAATTTAACTGAGACATAGATCTAACAGTGATTTATTCGAGTTTATTGAATGAATAAATCAATCATTCATTGAAAAATCAAAGTCAAAACATGATCAATTTGACTGTCCAATCAACCAGCCCACTAACCCAAACCTTATCAGTACAGAGATCATGAAATTTAATAGTATGGAATGACACGCACTTTTGACCCCCACCTATATAACATTATATAAATAGAAAATGAAAAGTTCCAATTTGACCTCTTTATAAGTAAATTTTGGACTTAGAAATAATTTAGGAACCCGAAATTTCGTTCCTACTCTGTCATCAAAAATGTCGTTGGACAATCTAAAAGCTTTTTTGCACGATAAATTATGGTCGAGTAGCTCAATATCATACATTGAGCATCTCGTGCTCTCCACGATCGACCAATTATTTTCCAGAAGTAACATTCGAAGTAATCAGAACCAGGTTGATATCATGGTGGATAATCACGTGATGCAACAATTTTTGAAAATCTTCAATAATTTTGTTAATGCGGGACTGATTTGAATTCGGTTTAAAGCAGAGAAGGCGGACAGACGTCACGCATTAGATGAAAGTGTTTGATTTGTGAAAAATTAAATGATAAAAAAATTATTGAAGATAAACCAAAATTTTGGTTTATCTTCAAAAACTGTTTAATCAGTTGAATTTTTTTAAATCCACTACGTCCAGATTATTCTTGACATTCTTCCACCTTCTCTGCTTCAAACCGAATTCAAATTGGTCAAGTCGTGTGATTATACACCGTGTGATATTCCTAGATGGAAACCGGATCTTAAAACTTATGACACAAACATATAATATAATCTATAGGATTGTGAACATACTTCAGCCTTTACAAAACGGACAAATATTGGACAGTTCCAAGTTGAAAGCTTCTGCAGAAGACAATGTGGGTGGTTATGAACTATTTATGTGCGTATAATATAGAACAGAAAATATTGATGTAAAAGGAAATGATGTTGATTATCGGCATTTCCTTTTTTTTTTTTTTTTTTTTTTTTTTTTTTTTTTTTTTTTTCTTTTTTTTCCTTGATGTTTTCTCAAGCATATGGCCATACGGACGTCAAATCAGGTCTTGTTTGGGAAAACAAAAATACAGGAATACACGGTAAGATGGTCCAGCCTCGGCAATATAACCATAGTAGTATTTTTTGAAAGAGGTGTTAAACCCCAATCAATCAATCAATCAATCAAAATATGGAAAATAAGATGTATCAGCCGAGGTCGTCGGCCTGTGCAGAATGCATTCTTCTACGAGGTCAATACTGTTTATAACTGACGGATTGCTGGTAACACAATTGTCGAGAAAACTAACATAAAATCATACTATAATTTGAGCAACGTTTGTCTGTTTGTTCCCCTACTCCTCCCAGGTCCTTGGGCCGATCTTCACCAAACTTGGAGGGAAGGTGGAGGGCGGCCCCGGATATTAGCTTGAGGGGTTCATTTTTTGAAAGGTCAAGGTCATCGAGGTCAAAGGTCAAATTTATGTTTTTACGGGTAACGGGTATCGTTTTTACGGGTTACGGGACGGGATTGCTTACGGGTTACGGGACGGGATTAGGTGGAGGGCAGCCCCGGATAGGTCAAGGTCATCGAGGTCAAAGGTCAAATTTCGAGACGGGTAAAATTGCTAGTTTTTAAAATATCAACATTTATTAAATCGACACAAGGAAGGTCGAAATTCTGCTTTAGTCTAAATGAAAATCCCGTCCATATCAACACTCACGAATTTCCTGTACCTCATTCAGACTGGTGATTATATCATATGATCGCTCGGCAGATACGTCGTTTGACTATAATATTAATGTCCAAGAAAGAACCTTTCTATATTACATATCGCATGTTATACTTATTAATGCATGAGAAAGAACTACAATGTATGCCTATTAGCAAGATAAAATTATCTTGCATGTGCATTTTCACCGCTATGTCCTTATTGAACAAATAGAGTGTGAAATGATTTTGAAGTCATGTAGAAAATTTCTTTTATTTCTGTATGGTATCACATTACATAGAATTTAGCTAGATTTTGACTTAGCCTTGACACCATAGTCTATTTCACGCGCCTGGTGGTGTAATAATCATGTAAGTTTTAAGCGTTTTCCAAACGACAAAATTTTGATATGGTCCGATTTGAAAGCAGCTGCGACAACAAAATAAATGTCACTAAAAGTGAAATTTGTAAGCTCAGAGTACAAAGAGGCAAAGTGAGAAAATGCTGATTATCAGCATTTTCTTCTTTTGCCTCATTGTTTTCATCCAAGCAAATCTATCAGGGACGTCCAAACCAGCTAGTATTGATTGGGAAAGGATTTGGGTGCAATAGATAAGAGGCTTTTCTGAATTGCTCCAAATCAATCAGTCATCTTTTTAATTCGTGGTGCTTTTCTATAACACCGCCTGACTCTTAAATCATAGCGTTTCATTTGATATGGGATTCCGCCGGAGAGCGGTTACAAAATAATAATGACAAACAACTGAAAAAGTCGAACCACAACCAAATTCCCTACCCGGTAGTCTTGTCTACTGATTTCAGTGATTTCATGGAGTTTTAGTGTTCGTCCTAGTTTTTGGACCAATGAAATTGCAGTATATTTGAAAATTTCGGCGCTATATTTCACATAAACGCACTGCTGGTCAGGTTATGTCACGGATATAAATAGCCATGCCCCCCGTTTCCTGTGCAGTTATGAAAAGTGATGTAATTTTTTGGGAAAATGATGTAATTTTTGGGAAAATGATGTAAATCCAGTAAGATCCACCCAATAGTGGCTCCGGTCGGAGGCGTGGTTTGAAGAATGACAGTCGAAGCGTATGTTTTCATTGGTTTACGAACACTTAGTCAGATAGAGTCTGTATAGTAGATTCTACGCGACATAAACGTTCAAAGGCTGCGCCTTTTGAACGTTTATATCGCGTAGAATCTACTATACAGCCTTTATCTAATATTTGGTAGTCCATCCCTCCGGCTAAGACATTTCATTTGGTCTCATGACCTTGATCTTGGAAGTGACCTTTTCTTGTCGCAAGGTCCTGTCAAGAGAGCTACGTTATCTACAGACATTTGTTGTTCTAAATTGTTGATGCAACTTGTACTTGGTCATTCCTCTTTGATTTGGATGCGATAAGCCATCAATTATTCCTGAACAAGAAAAATGAACAGTTTTCGATTTTCTGACCAATCCGTTTACTTGACTACTGGTGTGACTCAAACATGAACCTTCAAATATTTATACATTGCCAAAAAGAGTTAAAAAATTGCGTTTTGAATTCTGCAGTATGTGTACCTATAAATTCAAAAAGGCACTTCTGAATTTATCTTGCAGTAAACTCTGCTTTCTCAAGCAAAAGAACATTATCAATGTCATATTGGTTTAGTCCCGATTGTCCCACATTTGATTTTATCGATAAAATTTTCGAACAGGTAAGGTATTGGATAATTCCCCGCCTGGGGCTAAAATACAGTTAGGTTCATAAATAATGTTCCACGGCGATTTCCTTAAAATTAACCAAGTTGATATGAATTGAATGAAAACAATTTGCTGATATTTTCTAGCGAAATAATTTTGTTTTTGTATCTAATGTGCACGTATACCTCTTGGATTCTGTAAATGGAACTAATCGAATAAATTGTAAAAAATACATCTTGTATATTAATTTTTTGTTCATCATGTTCAACATTTTGTAACAGTTAAATAGAATTTATGCAATTCAATCCACTCTTTACAGTCAATTCTCTGGAAAACGTCGAAACAAAAGCAGAATATCCTAAAAAATCTATGTATTCTCCTTTTGTTTCAATATTCTATGCAAAATTATACAAACAATTTGCCCGGTGATATCTTTTTCATAATTCACTGGTAGAACTCTTTAGCCACAATGCTTAAAGTTACGTTTCGCAAATATTTTTTCGTAAATTTGACTTTTATTTTTTTTTCTGAAAGACAATATTTTCCTATGAAAATTCTGAAAATTTCAAGCCAAAGTATTGCATCATTTACAAGAAATATATATTTTTGTGTTAAAATTAAACAAATTGATGGGGACAGCAGTTCAGATGTATGAGGCATTTGTCCTTTCTGTCTCAACTTTAAAAGTGTGTTTTTCGCTTATCAGCAACAACTTTAAAAATAACCAGTCTTGGCATCAAGACATACTTTAAGAAATGAAAGGGAACGTTATGTTCCTTAAAGATTCCGTGGCAATAACATTCACTTTTTCTACAAAAATGTTAAATGGATTTTACCGGTAGAATATTTAAGGAAGTTGTAATTATTTGAGATAATTCAGTCTCTTTAATCTATAAATTTACGGAACCAACTTAAATTACCAAATGGACTCAACTCTATTACTGCAATTGAAATTTCATAGTTTTCTTTCGGCATAATTAATAAAAAAAATCCATTAAAGTTCGCTAAAGCAAATGAAATAATGATTGCAAAAAGTTAAATAACAATGGTTTCTTTCGGAACAAATTTTGAACCTAACTGTATTCACACCTTTACCCTTACCTACCTTTATCCCACAAGTTTAAGGGTATATTGGAAAATCAAATGTGGGACAATCGGGAAGACACCGTCATATTTATGCAGTTAGTATTCTGCTGATTTCGCCTATGTATTTTAATGCGATGCGGCTTTTCTTTATCATAGGCCTGGAATGCGTGTTCCCTTATACTACATATCTCTTGAAAATATGGATAGTTCATAACCTTATTTTCTTCCAAATGTGGCTTATCGCTAGTGAATGTGGGATTTTTCAAGAAGAAACTTCATGCGGTCAATTTAAGTGTAGGGCCTACAAGACATGCATTTATATGCCTTTTAAAATCAGTCCGATGTGGGTTCGCAACGACGTAAGTCATAGTATTACCATTTACCGTATTTTTGTTTTTCATTCCATATAGTGCAGTACATATCTTGGAATAAGAGAAGAACAAAATCCTGTAATTTTGTTAAGTATTGTTCGTTCTCCAAAAATATGTTGTTGAAAATTTAAACTTTATTATATTCTATCAAAAGGGAATCACTTTATCTTAACTTGTATTAGTTCAGAAAGAATCACCTTGATTCTGTTTTCTAATGTATAAACTCAGCCTCCATTGCCAGGCATCGAACTGCGGTACATGTTGAGCATGTGCCGATGTGCACAACCACAAATACCAAATCATCGCTTTTCAACAAAAACCTCGTAGCTGCAGCTTGTTTTAAGCTGCAGTTACGAGGTTTTTGTTGAAATCAGCGATATATTGAGTCGTATTCTCTAACTTAACACAATTGAGTTATCCAGATTCGTGCTATATGCGCTCGACCACAAATGTTGATTATTGAAGGATTACAGCCCACCATTAGATACTAAACACTTCGCGTATCTTCGGACGTCATCCGTGGCAACGGCAATTGGCGAGGAATATCCTCGTCAATTTTCATTGTTACGGATGACGCCTGAAGATGAATATTTTGTAGTTAATGGTGGGCTTGTAATCATTTTGGGTTGTACACTTCAGTTCAGAGTCCCGCTATATACACCCGCCCGGTCAGAGGATCAATCCGGCCACCACGGACATCCTGCTGCCTCGCCGTAAACAAACACCATATCCTACAAACCCGCAACCTGTGGCTAACGAGCACCGGTCAGTGAAACATGATAGGCGTAAACAGCAGTATAACATGGGCGACATACGGGAGTCTGGTCAGTCAAGTGAAAACAACTCCGCACCATCGAGTCCAGTTATCAATAAAAATCAAAAAGCAAGACGGAAAGCGAAAAAGAAAAAGAAAGAAGGAACTACGGCTAGAAAGAAATCTGATCAAGTGAATGAACGTAGTGAAAATGGTGGAACAATTAAGATTGAAAACCTTGAGAGTGTAAAAACTTTGTTAGGTGAAGACACTAAGCGTGATGATAAGGACGATGTTAATGATCTAAATAAAGATACTAACGTTGGTACTGATGATACCTTTACAAAACAAATCGCTGAAGAAAAAACAAATAAAGTGAACACTAAACAAAGACCTGATACAACTGGTGTATATGCGATTTCTACAGAAAAATCTGATTCCGAAATTATAAACCAAATACAGACAGAAAATAATGTTCAAGCCGCGACACGCGCTATTGTAAGTGATTACTTAAAGGACATAGATGTTTCGAAAAAGGACGTAAACCCTCTCTTTAAGAATAGTATTGAACGTGAAAAGGAAAAAGCAAGATTGGCTAGAAAGCGAAAACGCTCAAAGGAAAATAAACCAGAAAATAAACAAGCAAATAAGGTACATAACTCAAAATCCAAAACACCCTCTGATCACGAAATTAATAATTTCTTCCGCGGAACTGAAGCAAATGAAAGTCAGGGGTTAAAGTTTAGAACTGTATCAAAAAGCAGTCTCGTATCAATAGCCAGTATGGAGCACGTCGATAGTGAATATATTTTTGACCAATCAGGATGGAGCACTGAACATACTTTCGACCAATCAGCATTGGGCAGCGAGAATACTTTCGACCAAACAGACTCCGCATTGGGTAGTAAACTTATACAAGACCAATCAACGTTTGACGGTGGAACTATTTTCGACCAATCAGCGCCCGATATGAAAATCCTATCGCCTGAAAACACACTTGACGATTTCAACAGCGGGAACCAGCTTATCGACATGGAGGACGAGTTCGAACAGGATGTTCGAGAGAGCATGGATGACAAAAGTTTACATTCAACCACGTCTATGAAATCTGTATTCGGAATCAAACCGTACAAAACCACTCCACAGTCGCTTAACCCGGATAACTGCAGTTTAAGGGATATAGGATTTGATGTACATAGTGGTTCAAGCACGAGTAACGTGAAAACTAAGCAAAAGTTGATGTATTCGCGTCACGCCCGGAGACCAATGTCGGAGTCTGTGCTCAGACTGGCCGGAAAGCCGCCCATCCCGCCGACGGGTCACGGCAAACTTGCACGCCCTCACTCGGACACGGTACCCCGCGGTATGCAGTCTTACTCCAGATATATGAATGTGGATACAGATTTGTTCTAGATTACAATTTGTCGATGTTATTGCAAAACCTCGTAACTCCAGCTTGATTAAAGCTGGAGTTACGAGGTTTTTCAATAACACAGACGAATTAGTGTTCCACCTTAAAGAGCCATTTGCCGGGTAAATCCTGTTTTTTACTTCCCTACAGGAAGCTAGTCTAGAACCCTTTGGGAAAAGAAATGCATATAAAAATCATTTTCTACTTTGTCCCTCGGGATTTCTATTATATACGAGTACATCTAGTAGATTCTTAGTAAAGTAAAGTTACTTTACTAGAGTCTTTGTTTCCAGTACTATTTGTTATGACTTTTCCACCACTTTTAATTCAGGTCAGTCCAAAATTCATTATTCTATACAATCTAGAATCCCATTTATGATTGTACGTAGCTCAATGTTTATATACATTTAGATGTTTGAAAAAATGTGACAATAAAAAAATTAACTATGCTTGCTTCAAGTTTAAGTATTTTTGAAATTAGCATATCGAAGGCGTTGAAAGTTAGGATTGTTCGACAAACGTCTAAGACAGTATTAATTAACAAGAATAGTCTGTTGTCATGGTTGTATAAGCGTTACTACGGTGATATAAACTAAAAATCTTTAATTCGAAATGTTAGTCATTTTAGTGCCAAAAGATCAGAGACAAAGTTAAAAAGTGTATGTGGATTTAACCAAATATCTTGACACCCATAGAATTAACCCTTTCCCAAATGATAAAATGTTGGGACAGTCCGATTCAAAAACTGCTGCAGACGAAAAAATGGGTATTGATGAAGGTAGAATGTGTGCATAATTTAGCACAGAACATATTCAGGTAACAGAGAAAATGCTGCAATCAGCATTTTCGTCTTTTGCATCAATGTTTTCCCAAGCATTTTCTACGTCTAGGGACGTCAAAACTAGGTTTTTTAATGGAAAGGGTTAAATGAGTTTGGGTCTGCGAAAGGAACACTTGTGGCATTTTGGATCAACGGCGATACAGATCAGCGCCGTATAATCAATATATATATTTTTATGTGACCCGTCACGCTAAATGGGATCTTCTGTATATTAAAAAGAACCAAATTTCGAAAAAAAAAATCAGACATAGTAAATGTCCACCAATGTCGCATTTTGAAAATGAACATGGAGTAAGATAGGAAAACTATGTAGATCTAGAAAATTAACTAAAGGTCTATTTCAGCTTGACAGATCACATATTTTACTTTCTAATAGGTTCTTTTTATAACCATATTTTTAGGGCACTGTATATGGAGTTATTGATCAGAAAACATTGAGGGAGACAGAGACATTGCTCACAATTCATTCATATATGATTTACATGTTCGTAGTATTCATTTGGATGGTTTCTATTTGTAAAAGTAGCAATTGATCAAACGCCAATCGATAGATCGATCCGCACCACGTAGAATCTAAGACAAATAATGGGGAGCATTGACATGTCGATTGTTTTGATTGTCAGTCGATAGATCGATATAATAGATTCACAATTAAACGAGAAAAAATTCAGTTGTTTTGATAAAGCAATTCAACTGTAATTATTCTCGTTTAATAGTGAATCGATTATACAACATCGCGTGCAACGAAAAATTTAAGACAAACGATGGGGTGTGTCATTTTTCTGATCGTCCATTGGCTTATCGATGGTTTTGATTGACAGCCGGCGTTTGGTCAATTGTTTTGTCATCTGAAATGCTTTTCAATTTTGACCAGTTGTTTAGGGAGATACTCGTATTCTACCGTAAAGAGCTAACGTAAAAAACGGCGACGTTCAATGCGTTTCAGTTGGAAATTTTGTATCCTCACGCAGCGTTGAATTCTGTAAAACTTAAGCTTTTTTAAAAAACGGGTAAATAGTCTTCCTTGACTGAATTTGCTTCAGGAATATTGTAACGTCGCTTTTCAACAAAAACCTCGTAACGTAAGCTTAAAGCTGCAGTTACGATATTTTTGTTGAAAAGCTGCGAATAAGACATATGTGCACCAACTTGTAACCACCATGCTTCAGGAATACATTCAGAATTCACTTCAGAGACAAAGCAAACGTCACTAATATAGTGTTTTTATTTAGTTTAATTAAATCTGATAAAACTATAAATATTTCCCTGTGAAAATTCAACTTGGAGAAAATCTCCGTACGGAGACCAGGGAACAAGTAATATGGAATGCGGTTTGGATGGTCGGGAGATTAGTCAGGAGGAGGCTATCAGATTGGCTGGTGAGTTAACTTAACCCTTTCCCAAACGGCAAAATTTTAAAGTGATCCACTTCAAAAACTGCCACAAATGACAAAATGGATTGGAAGTTATTAAAGTTTAAATATGTGTAAAATATGGCATAGAAAATATTGAGACAAAAGGAGAACTGCTGGTTATTAGCAGTTTCTTCTTTTGTTTCAATGTTTTCCCAAGCTTTTTCTATTAGGGACGTCAAAAACAGGTCTTGTTTGGGAAAGGGTTAACTTACTTTACTTTACTTTACTTTGCACAGGCGGCAATCACATGACTTTGTTATGATATGCTTTCCTAACTTATGTAAACAAAAACACTATGGTAGTACACATTTTTCTCAAATTTAAATCGAATACTTACATCTCAGTATTGAGATACGTACCATTCTATACGCCGTACTCTCCTTTTTTATACCAATTTCTTCCCTCAAATCCCTGTCAAAGCTAAGAAAATTCTTGCAAAGTGTAAATATTTTTTAAGAAAATATATCACGGCATTCAAAAATACTTTATGTTCTCAGCTAGTAGTTGAAAGTATCAAATGGCACGTATCTCAATATTCAGTGTTAAGTACTTGATTTAGAATTTGAGTAAAATATATATACTTACCGAGTTTTTTGTTTACAAAAGTTAGGAAAGCATATCATAACAAAGTCACGTGATTGCCGCCTCTGACTTTGGTCGACCACTCGGTCGAGCAGCTTTGACAAAACATTTCCATACCTCTCTATTGCTCATGGCTTCACGTAATTCATTTGTGTTTGTGAGTCCAGTGTCTGTCTTGAGTAGGTCGATGTAGGTGACATGTTTCCGCCCTCGGTTTGGATGTCCGTGGATGGGCTCCCATAACACAAGATGGGAGGCAATTTTCTCTGAGTGGCGTATACAGTGCCGTGTTAAGTTAGGGTAGAATGCCCGTAATGTTTCCATTTTAAGATTAATAAGACATCGGATGTTTTCGAGCGACGTCGATACGTATCCGAACCTATGCAGGCGTGGTCGTAAATAAACTTTCCACCGCCGAATGTTTTCGATCTCACCCGAATAATTCCGACGTCGCGCGAATCTCAATAGGGGAGGACTGCCTTAAAAACAAATAGACTCTGATTCGTGTTGTTAAGCTTTTCCATCCATTATTAGATACGCAACACTTCGTGCCATATATGACACCCAAAAATTGACGAGGGTTTACAATCGTCGATTTCCGTTGCAACGGATGACACTCGGTAATTGACGAGGCTGTCCGGGTTTTAAATTCCGGATACCATCGCCAATTTCCATTGTCACGGATGATTTCCAAGGTTGCAAGACGTGTTTGATATCTAATGATGGATGGAATACCTTAAATAGAAATGAGTAGGGATGTTGAAAATGATCTTTTATACCATTTGAGATAACGTTTCAGGATTAGTCTGTGTCTAAACGGAGATGAAACAGTGTCCAAATGTGTCCAAATGGACGGGGATCCATGCTGATCTCTTACGATTGCAACAGAGCATGCAAACGTTATTGGTGAACAACATGGTGCTTGATCAGACTGAGTGTATATGTTCATACAGGCTGATCTGGAATCATGCTAGGCTTAAAAGCAACAAGTGGCATTTCCAGATCCTGGCTCATGGGAAAATGATACGCCAAATTATCAGAGTTGAAGAGGCAATGAATTCGTACTTGATTGAAACAAATTCAATATAGGTCTCGAAAAATGACCTGGTAGTGCATCTCTAGCTATTAGCAAGAGATGCTCTGCCAGGTCGTGTTACAAGACCTATATTAACACAGATGAATACTTTATTTGTATTTCTAAGCCGACAAAAATGCTATTCGTTATTCTACCAATTACGAAGAACCGCCGTGATCATCTACTGGAATAGGGAACGATTTTATCAAGTAAACAGTGACGTTATTTTGGAAAAACAATAGTATTTCGTAGGTGTTGTTATAAATTCTCGTAACTACGGCTTGAATCAAGCCGTAGTTACGAGATTTTATAACAACACCGACCGTTAATCAAAACATAACGGTAAACGCAGTCTATTTTTGCACAAATTTCATTGCTATTTCAGTGCCTGAACCAACTTAGTTTCATGCAGATTATCTCGTCGTGTCCCTTTTTATTTTTGTTGTTGTTATTTTAGTGATGGCTTTTCTATCATTTTCCTACGACTGATTATCATAATCATAATTCTTCATTTATTATTCTATTAACAGAGATCCGACGTGAGCGTCTACTGGGATTTCAGCGCCTCAATCAGCTGAGTTTCTTGCAGATAATCTCGTCATGCCCGCTATTCATAGCTGGTGTTGTTACACTGGTCATGGCGCTGCCTCATGTGGATTATCCCGTGTTCAACTTTGGACCGGTCGTGGTGTCAATTCTAGTAAGTTTCGTTTTCATTTTACTGGCAAATATAAGTCGCTTTGACATGTAGCGTAGAACAAGATCACCCGGCACATGCGTGATTATTTAATCAAGTAGGATCCGGGACCAGTTTAACCAAAGCATTTCAGACGTATTTTTTACTTGCACTTCATGTCCTACGTCTTGCACCAATGACAAATTAGCACAATTTTGATAAACTAGTGATATCGTGTCAAAAATACATTTTGAATGGTTTGATAATAACTGCCCCAAGAATAACCTCAATTCGATCTCATCCAACGTATCGACCATGTGACGATTTAGACCTGTCTTTGTTACGTTGTTTAAATAAAATTTCGTTCATGAAAATTGTTGGAATTATGTTTTTTACATCCTCGGAAACCCAGCGGTCATAGCTACGCTACATGACCCCTGGGGTACTTGGCTAATTAAGGTATATGACCCATCATTAAAAACACCACTTTCTAGCCATGTGACATGCATCAAATTACACACACTTGTAAATACACTTCATATAAGTTGATTCACCGTGCCGGATTTCAAGATTATGCTTCAAGAAGAAAATAATTCACAAATATCTTTTTACTCAATATTCATATGCAAGGTAGGTAATCCATAACGTTTTTGTCAAATATTTCCATAATTGTGCATTAATTCAAAATTCTAAACCGTTCAAAAGGCTTCTGTTTGTATTTGGAATGAAAATATAAGACAGTTTAGGATTTACTGGCACTTTTCAAAATTCGCCTCTGGCTCTTTGGTGCTAATGATCCAGGATGTATACGTTAAACTTTGTATTGGCCGCTCCCAAATGCCGCCGTTTCATTGGTTCCATCACCATTATCATTTCATGATGGGCGAGTAGACCAATCAATCTGGCCGATACAAATCGCCAACATCTAAACAGTGATTACGTCAGAGATACGTAATTAAAACCTGATTCAGGGTAGATAACTGCGTAGGAGATCGACAAATCGCTTCGGGTAAGTTGTCAATATGGAAGATTAATATCGTTTAGCGTGCGAAAAATTTGGTGTTTCGAATTTAAAAGACTTCCAAAGAAACTTTCCCCATCTTTCTATTTTAAAGCCGTATAAGATATCAGCGATCTGTAATTATTATATAGTTGTCACATAAATTACAACTTATCATGAGCGCAGCCATCTTGGTTGTAACTGACAACGCATTGACGTATGAGAGCTGTTATTTGATTGGGTCTTGCACTCACGCGTTTCGGATCGATTTTCGGCGGCTGATTCTAAGTTTAACTAGCCAAGTGCCCCAGGGGTCATGTAGCGTAGCTCTGACCGCTGGGTTTCCGAGGATGTGTTTTTTATTACTCCCGCTCAACATTGAATAAAGACATGGTGAATTATTCAGGTTTTTGTGGTGCATGTGCATGCATTTCAAAATCGTTAAACGCACGTGCACGTTGGACGAGGTAAATGATAAGTAAAATTAAATTTATTTTTGACTGAAATTGATTGGAAATAGGTCATCTACTGAATTGAGAAAAATCAAAGCTCTTGATTGAGCGATAACTTAGTTATACAAAAATCAAATATGAGGAGTTAGCTGTGCGTTTTAGTGTACATCTGATATTAAGATGGAATATTATATGTAAGATATGCCTTGAATATGTCGGAGCAAAACCATGTAAATGTCCCTCATCTCTCCATAATTTATTTTTCATTTTAATTTTTCATTGGCATTTACAATTTTTCTTTCTCCAAAGTATGTCTTGATGTTAAGATTGGTTATTCTAGTGCGTAGAAATGCTATCAATTTTTTGAAGTTGTTAAAATCATAAGTCAAAACTACGCCTTTAACGTTGAGAGAGAAATGAATGATTCCATATAAATCTGAACTGTTGTCCACAACAATTTATCTAATCTTAACACAAAAATATATATTTTCTCGTAAACGGTGCACTATTTTGTCTTGAAATTTTCAGAATTTCCGTAAGAAAATACGTTCTTTCGGATAAAAATAGAAGTAAAGTAAAAGTGAAATTGTCACTTTAAGACCAGGGGTTGAAAGTTACGTGTTTAGATACAAGAATATTTGTTTTTTATTATATTTGTGTTTTCCGCTCAAGGTATTTCCGATGGCGCTAATTGGTCTCCTAGCAACAAGAAAAGCAACAGAAAACCAGAATGTGATCGAGACCACGGCGACGGTCAAATGTATGGTAAGATAATATCGCTGCTTTTCTTCAAAAACCTCGTATCTGCAGCTTAAAACAAGCTGCAGATACGAGGTTTTTGCAGAAAAGCGTCGATAT
Organism: Fragum sueziense; assembly: GCA_963680895.1. Taxonomy (NCBI): domain Eukaryota; kingdom Metazoa; phylum Mollusca; class Bivalvia; order Cardiida; family Cardiidae; genus Fragum; species Fragum sueziense. The sequence continues at coordinate 37,455,599 of OY804607.1, read as the reverse complement.
GTACCACTCGGGGACCTACATTTTATAGACACCACTACGTTTTGTACGTTTAACCCTTTCCCACACAAGACCTGGTTTTGACGTCCCTCATAGAAATGGCTTGGGAAACATTGAGACAAAAGAAGAAACTGCTGATAACCAGCAGTTTCTCCCTTTGTCTCAATATTTTCTCTACCATATTTTACACAAATCCTATCTTTAATAACACACATTTTGTCTTGTGTGGCAGTTTTTGAAGCGGACAATTTTATTGTTTGGGAAAGGGTTAAGTAAAGGTTGTACAATCTTCGTATTTTGTCTCACACCTGCAAAATTATATTGGAATTACATCTAGAGCCTTTCTGTCTTTGTTATCAGGCCTTTTGTTACCATATGTAAACAAGAGTCATCAACTCGTGTCTGTACTATAGTTCATAGTTTATACATGTATATCAAAAAGGTTATTGTTTTGTGTTTTTGCAAAATTTGCTATCCCTATGCAGCCACCTCTCTCTGCACTTTACCATTCTCTGTAAACCACACGACATCTTCCGGTCTTCCTCACTATAAAAAGTTCTATCAAAAGCAAAGATCAATGAGGTAACAGTCATTCGAATATTCAATATGTAAGTCTGAAGTTACAAATGTAGATATTGAATTGTGTGACTGAAAATGAAACATTCAATTAATCATGTCTTTAAGAGAAGAAAAGACTGACGTAGTAATTTGCATTATTATGGTTCAAAGATCAGTCCAATGGCATTCCTTGTAAATAGGTCAGTCAAGTTTACTGAACTATGAAATATATTCAAAGCTATAAATAGTTCATTTACACAAACGATAAATAATTATTATGCATGAAGGTTGTGATAAAAATAGATACAACATCTCTGGCAGGGAATCAAAGTATTCAAATGGATAATCAAAGTACCTAATCAAAGTACTCTAAGTACTAGACAGGCGTTAAAACATTATTAACAAATTTGCTTCCCAATAGTCCTTTCAGTACTTTGATTTTTATTTCAGATCGTATGTAATTTTGCGCTGTCTCTACTTTGTAGCCTTCTGACCGGTGTGTCCAGTTTTTACTCGTTTTATATCGTCGAACAATGCTCAGACATGAATTCAGGTAAATATTCTTCGTTAGGTCCACCTAGTTTGTCTTTTCTTCTGTATCTCGGGCACAATTTGTCATAGAAAATGCCAGATACTAATGCCACAATGGTACGTTGCACGCAATGAACCTCAAATTTTCATTTAAGCTTATAGCGACCTGTAGTAAGTGCATGAGAAAAGCATGGATCCTGATCAGTATGTACTTAGACGCACACTGATCTCGAAACATGGTAGTCTCAAATGATATAATTATGTAACTTTTGTTAGATCTTCTTTGTCAGACATCGGTTCAAATATAAACGATATAAAAGAAAGTCCACCCCTAATGAGATTCATGCGACGTCGAAATCTTTCGGCCGACATCGTAAATATTCGAAGGAAGAGATATGTCGGTTTTTCTCGTAACGTGTCTCGAGGCGCGTTCTTTAGAGCGAGATTTTTTAAGATTTCTTAAGGTGTTTTGGATAAAGCGTTTTTAAGACCGAGACTTTGACCGAGCTGTTCCGAATGCTCCATATTAATACAAATGACGTCATGATGACGTCATTTGTATAAAGTATGGAGCATTCGAAACAACGCGGTTTATGAATTATGGAGTGTTCGGAACAACTCGGTCAAATACGAGGGGCGTTCATTAAAGATTTCCCCTGGCCTACTTTCAGTTAAGGTAGGAAGTTGAAATTGTACACATACATTAACGTATACCTCTATAGGTCACATGAAAATTTGCAGCTCTGAAATGTAATTTATTTCTCATTTCTGTGTGCTGAAGTTAAGTAAGGTAGCATGATGGAGCAAGCAGTCATCAAATTCCTGTATTTGAAAGGTCGCACTCCAAAGGAGGCATTTGGTGAGACGAAAGAAGTTTGTTGGGCTAATGTCCCATCATATGACTTTGTCAAACACTGGTATACTAAGTTCAAGTGTGGATATAAGTCTGTGGAAACCGCCCAAATCCTGGGCGCCACAGTCTGTCATTGATGATGCCACCATAAAGTCAAAGCAAGGTTCCGGGCACAATCTACGGTGTTCTACATAAGAGGTCTCCAAAACTGCATTAAACAATGGCAGAAGTATGTCTCTCTGGCTAGAGGCCATGTAGAGAAAGATTAATATTTGTACCAAGTTTCAATTCTCTCTGCCTATTGGAAGTAGGTTAGGGGAAATCTTTAATGAACGCCCCTCGTATCTTTTATATTGTTTCTACAGAGTTGACCGAGCGGTTCCGAAAGAAGTATAGAGTAATGGCGGCTCCCAGTGATCGTCTTAAAAATCTTGCTCTAAAGAAGGCTTTATCGTAGAATATCTTATGAAATCTCAAGATATCTCAAGAAATCTCACTCTAAAGAACACACCTCCGATAGATCGAATATCAAGTAGGCCCTACGAATATTAACGACAACGTTCGACAAATTCCGACGTCGTGGGAATCTCATTTGGGTTAGAATACCCTAACCCTTTCCCAAACGACGAAATATTGGACTCTCCCATGTACAAAGCGGCTAGAGATGTCAAAATAGATGGCAGGATTTGTGCAAAATATAGCACATGAAATATTGAGGCAAAGGGAGAAATGCTGATGATCACCATTTTCTTCGTTTGTCTCAATGGTTTCTCATGCCTTTTCTGTTAGGGACGTCAAAACCAGGTCTTGTGTGGGATTTCAAGTGTAAATCAAAATACAAAGTCTTCTCTTTACAGAATATTACGAGTTATGTTTACCGAACAGCAAGGCGAACATCGGGCTGTCTGTGGTGGACGGGATCGTCTGTCTGATCCTACTCTTGTTGTCGGTACTCGGGACCGCCCATTTCTGCACACACGGGTTTCAGCTGTGTTTCCCCAGCGACTCGGACGAGTCATCCAAGGATATAAATCTGCCGGTCATCTTGCCCGGACACTCTGCCAGCATCGCAAAAACTAAATAGGTTAACATAGCGCTGCTTTTCAACGAAAACCTCGTATCTGCAGCTTGTTTTAAGCTGCAGATACGAGGTTTTCGTTGAAAAGCAACGATATTGAGATTAATTTTGAAGCATTTCTGGGACAGGTGAAGTGATGTGAGCATATATGTCATCGTTTTTTCTTCAAAAACCTCGTAACTGCAGCTTGTCTCAAGTTGAAGTTACGAGGTTTTGATGAAAGATGACGATATGACGATAAGTATGACATTTTATCTTAATGCGGAAACACGTTCATCCCGATTCATGGATTAAAACTTCTGCCAATAATTCTGAAGTGAAATAATTTGGTGTGAAAAAATGTCTTATTAGCATCAAATGAATAATCGACCTTTTTCGCAAAGAAAAATTTTAGCATTACGTCATATTGCAAGTTATATTGCATTTGCAAATCTAACTGTATGTTACTGTATGTTATAAGACGCGGAAAATGAGACTTTCAGTGATTTTAATCGGGATATCGATAGGTAACTAGAATTCAAGTAACATTGGCGTACAAGATTTTCACAGTGATCTCCCCTAGTGTTGTAACTTTACCGAGTGAAGAAGGGGGGTTGCTTAACCACGATGGATAATCAGGTGATACAACAATTTCAGAAAATCTTCAATAACTTTGTCAATACGGGGCCGATTTGAATTCGAATTGAAGCAGAGAAGGTGGACAGACATCACGCATTAGATGGATGTGGTGTATTTTTGAAAAATCAACTGATAAAAAAAGTTATTGAAGATAAACCAAAATTTGGGTTTATCTTCAATAACTTTTTTATCAGTTGATTTTTCAAAAATCTACCACGTCAAGCTTATTTCCGGCATTTTCCCACATTCTCTGCTTCAAACCGAATTCAAATTGTTCAAGTATTAAGAAAAATATTGAAGATTTTCTGAAATTCTGAGTCATGTGATTATCCACCGTGTTAACCCTTTCCCAAATTTTCACTGTGGTCCGAATTGAAAGTCGTTGCAGATGAAATATTTTGTGTCGTAAAGGTAAAATGTGTAATTTATTTAGTACAGAAAACATTGAGGGAGATGAGTAAAATGCTGATTATCATCATTTTCTTCTTTTGCCTCTTTGTTTTCCCAGCATATTGTTTTGGAAAAGGGTTAAACATTGCTCTTTTGGCCGAAAAATAATGGTTTCCAAACATAACCTGGCTATGAGGTCTCAATTTGAGAAGAGTTGGGGAAGCATCGAGACAAAAGAAGATAACGGACATTTTGGCATTGTGTCTCAATATTCTGTATGCTATTTTGTTCAAAATTCTCATTTACGAGGGGCGTTCAATTAATTTTGGAACTGGGTTTCTATAAGCCATAGTTATGTCGCGATTCAATTTTAAGTTTCTTCAATCCTTCGAAATAATTCTCTATGACACCCACACACTTCTGAAGTTTTGAGATCCATTACTAATATGCCAATAAATGGGCCTTTTTTGGAACACCCCGCAGACACTGGTAAATTGCACTGCATATGGAACATGAAGGCCTATACCGACGACCAGAGGCTTTGTTCGTCACCATGGGGAACACAAAAAAGCCACACGGGCTTAAGCCCGGCTATAAGGGTAGATTAAGACGCTGTGTAGCATGTGTATCTTTCAGGAAGTCTTGGACAAGATGACACCTGTGGACAGCTCCGTTGTCATGGATTTGGTACATGCCTCTTTAGCCGGTCCTAGACCTGCTCTTTTCTTGATATTTCTTTACTATCGCCGACATACATTTCTTGTATGAATGACCGGCGATAGTGGTACTATTTGAAACAGTAATTTGAACAATACACCCGTTACATTTGAAAATTACCGCGTTCAAAACTTTTGCCGCGCTTTTATTCTTTAGGCTATTACGGGCCTTGTCTGATCTTTTCGCAACCATTGCTTGTTAGTGACACGCCATTGGTGGTCATAATAGTAGATTATTGTTCAATCATATGTATAAAGCTCATAAAGCCCACATTTGTTGCATTTATTGCATTATTTTTAAAATATTTTTTACACGGATGGCTCTCCGTCCTATAGGCAGCAGGTGGGGAACCCAGTGGGAATAAACCTTTCTGTGTTTCAACCCTTTCGTCAAAATTGTATATGTCCCCGATGAAAAACCAACTTTATCTGCTATTTCTTGCACATTGAAACATGCGTCTTGTTCGTTTATGTCGGAATCTACAGCAACATTTGATTTGGTACTAGCTCTACCCGGATCGCCTGAGAGGGGGCATCGTTCAGGCCAGTTTTACCAATTTCAATGTTTATTATCTTCCTAAAATCTGCCGTATATTCAACGTTCGAATGTCCACAAATCTGATATAGTTCATTATATACATGTGATGCATATATTTCAAAGCCTATGCGACCTTTAATGTAGACCCGTACATCCTACTTCAGTTCGTTTTCAATTTTGCGCACAGCGAAATAGCCAGTGTATATGAATGGACCAACTTAAAAGTTCAATAACTTTTGAAAGAGTCAACGAATTTGTCTCAAATTTTGACCAAGTATATACAGTAATGTTCCCGCCAAGTAGCTGCAAGCAACACAAGTTCTATAGAACATTGAGGTATGGTGGACCGTTAGTACCACTTTTAATTGAACGCCCCTCGTAATCATCATTGATTCTGCCGTTTGTGACAACTTTCTAATTGGACAATTCTATAGTTTGACCTTTCCGTTACTTTGAATGTGGAACTTTTATGCTGCATGAAAACAGTGCCTCTTTTGAAAAACAATAATACCACAATTTACTCAATTCTGGAAAAATACTGATGTGCTAACCCTTTCCAAAACGAGAACTTTTAAAGTTGTTCACCTTAAAATCGGTTATAGGCCTAGACGACAACACTTTTGCTTGAAGAGTAGACGATAAAACATTTAGGCCAAAGGAGAAAATGCTGATGATTAACATTCCGGGGGTATTCCTGTCTCGATGTTTTCACCTGTCCTTTTCCAGAGAGACGTTAAAACTAAATATTGTTAAGAAAAGGATATACCGCCCATTGCAATATAGCATCGTCGTTTCTGTTATAATCTGTCGTCTTGGATGGGGTTAGACTTAGAATCGAATTTACGTTTTACGTGTTACTAATGAAAATGACATTTCAACATTGTATTGAAGTTAAAAACAATCCTTACCATCAGTACAGTCGAACTTAAAGAAATACAAATCTCCTTGTGTGTATTAAACGTTGTGAGTAAATACTTGTCGTTACTTTTTTCTTCAATCAATAATAATAGCAATGAATTCTGTGCTAAAAATTGACTAGGTTTATCGTTGTGTATTGATAAACCATTTGTGTTGCTATAAAATATAGTAACTACGGCTTGTCTCAAGCCGTAGTTACGAGGTTTTATAACAACACCTACGAAATATTATTGTTTGTCCGAAATTACGTCATGATTAACTGGATCATTCCCTATCATGTGATTGCTGCCCGTGAAAAAACTATGCACGAAGACTAATCATGGTGGAACATCGTCTTCTCTGCCAGTCTCCCGAATACTCTGCAAACTTCTTATCAAACTTTTTATCGCCTTCCTATTTCCAAATCTCGTGTCCAAGATTTAACGTTGCTTTTAGTAACTTTGGTATTAATTGACCCCTTTCAATTATCGTTTTAGTCTGTACCCAAAGAACACTTCCGGTAATCCGAGTCTTCTCTGATGAAAATTCGCTCGTTGATATTTGGATGTCGCTATTTACACCAGAGCGCTGTCCCATTCAAAAACAAAAGAAAAGTCCGACACAATGTCGCTTGTGTCTCACAGCACTCTGATGTTAATAGCGACATCAAAATACAAAAGAGCGAATTTTCATCAGAGAAAACTATGATTAACTTCCGGTGGCAAACAATGGGTTTATGGGAAATTAACATTACATTGGATCTGTAGGGTATCGAAATGGTTTTAAACTGCATCGTTTATCAATGCAAAAATTGGAAGATAAATGGCGGAAGTAAAGAGAATCTTCACTTTTTCCGATTTCAACACTGGATCAACGCAAGCGAAGAGCATGGATAAAGGCAGTGAACAGGGATGAATTTCGCCTTTTGCCTCTAAGGACGACTTCCGGTGGCTGTTGTGTGTGGGAGGTCTTATTGGAAATAAGCTACTTAACAGTTTCCCAAACGACAAAATATAAGGTCCATTCAAGCAGAAAGAATTTGCAAGCGATAAAGATTGTGCAACTTTGTATGAGAAAGGATGGGTTGCAACAAGGGTTCAAAAAATAGATTTTCTTTAAATTCTGTGAATTGATAGGGTTACATTATATCTTTAATTTGTATGTGTAAAACATCTGATGAGTGCTTATTTTTTTGGAGATAATGGCTAACAAAGTGGGTGAGGTAAATTGACATGAGAAGCAATTTTTTACTTTGAAGTTAAATAACTTTTGCTGTAAAGATCAGATCGAATTGAAATTTTGCATGTACTTTCAATGCAATAGGGGCAGATAATTTTTGGAATCATTATTCATGTAGATTAGTTTGTTGATTATCTGTATTCGTCCTTCTGTCAATTTCAGAATTTGCTTATTTTTGATGTATTAACTTTACGAAACTATCTCTACAACCTTTACTTTTGTATGAATTGACATGATTATTTTGTGAACATGATTCTATATGATGTTACTAAATATGTGTAAACTTTGGGTCAAATTCATTACAAAGAACCAAAGTTATTTGACCCTGACCTTCAAAGATCATTCTAAAAAGTCACTTTTTTATTTTCAGCTATATCTTGATATAAAAATGGGATTACAAAGTATATTTCAATAAATAAAGTCACAGGTATAATATTCTTGCTGATGTGAGTTTTTTCAATGCTAATTTCACAGTAGACCTTGACCTTGACATACAGAACAATAATGACTATTGAAAAGGAAATTGTCCAGTTGCCGCTTCAAAAACCCTTGTTATTATGTGCATTAAAGTTAGTATCAATAGTGAATTTTCCACTTAACTAAGTAATTACAACTAGAATATTATGAAAATATAGTTATTCCTTTAAAATTCACTTCATATACCAATTTTCATAATAAAATTTAGCTCAAAATCTTAAAATGTAATATTTTAGAATAACCTTTGAAGGTAAAGGTCAAATAACTCTGGTTCCATTCAATGGATTTGACCAAAAGTTTAGACACATTTAGTTACATCATATAGAATCATGTTCACAAAATACCATGTCAATTCGTACAAAAATAAAGATGGTAGAGATAGTTTCGTAAAAATTAGTACATCAAAAATAAGCGAAATCTGAGATTGACAGAAGGACGAATACAGATAACCAACAAACTGATATACATGATTTATGATTCCAAAAATCATTTGTCCCTAGTAGAGTCTACATTGAAAGTGCATGCAAAATTTCAATTTGATCTGATCTTTACAGAAAAAGTTATTTAACTTCAAAGTAAAAATTTGCTTCTAATGTAAATTTACCCCACCCACTTTGTTAGCCAATATCTCCAAAAGCCTTGCCAGTTTTTTTACATATACAAATAAAAGATATTATGTAACCCTATCAATTCACAGAATCTAAAGAAAATCTATACTTTGAGCAATTCAATTTTGAGCCCTTGTTGCAACCCATCCTTAGCACATTGTGATATGCGAATTATTGAGATAAAAGGAAAAAACTGGATTTCAGCACTTTCTTCTTTTCTATTGATGCTTTCTCAATGGCGAATTTTCATAACTGGTTAATGTATATCATAATTCCTGGAAGTATTTTAAACAATGTCGTGTAAGTACGAAATAGAGTTGTTTAGTTTAGCTCGCCATGTACTTTTTTATTCTTCCTAACCTGTCTGAATCCCAATTCCGTTTCTCTTCATCATGTTCCTCTCTCGCCCTTTTTAATTTATGGTCACTTCTCAACGAAAACCACGTAACTGCAGCTTGTCTTAAGCTGCAGTTACGAAGTTTTCATTGGAAACCATCGGTATACGATATGTATCTCATTCTACTGTATGCATCAATCGATGGAAAACTAGAAACCTTATAGCTAAATGTTTGTTACAAGTTTCCGTGCCTGTATCCAAGATTTTACGAGGTTTCTTGATTCTATTGTATCACTCAATTAACAGTTTCTATTCATGGAAATATCTGTACATCTCGACCGCCGCAGGCCAAGTGCAAAATACTTAACCCTTTCCCAAACAAGATCAGGCCCCGGTTTCTCGAAAAAACTTAAGTACGTTCTTATGCTCAAATCTGAGCACCGTGCTCAAATCGCACGAAATCCACGTGAACTTTAATCGAATACCATTCAACGTTGGAGAGTATCCCTTTGAAGTTAAGCATGTTCTCATGAGTTTGTACTTAAGTTTTTTCGAGAAACCGGGGCCTGGTCTCCAAAGGAGAAGGCTTTGGAAAGCATGGGCGAAAACACGGAAGAATGATGGTCCTCATTTTCCCCTTTTCTCACAATATTAAGAAATCCTGATTTTCGTAACATTCATTTCGTCATCTTCAACACATTTGACTTTGGACTATACCAATAAATTCAAGTTTTGGAAAGGGTTTACAATGGCCGGTCACGGATGCTTTAAGGTATTCCATCCATCATTAGATACCAAACACTTCATGCAACTTCGACGTCATCCTTGCCAACGGAAACTGGCGAGGTTATCCGGATTTTAAAATCCGGATAACCTCGTCAATTTCCGTTGTCACGGAAAACGATGAAAACGATCAACCCGAAACTTGCAACTTTTAGTAAATTACACGAATCAGCCTCCGTACATGGTACTATTTTTTATTTCCCGTGTTGATGGCCATGTGCGGTATAAATATCTCGAGAAAAATGGCCTAGCACATCCACGGTGGTTAATCACGTGATTCAGAATTTCATAAATTATTAATTCTTTTGTTAATGTTTGACCAGTTTGTATTCGGTTTGAAGCAGCGAAGCTGGACAGACGTTACGCATTAGATAGACGTGGTGGATTTCTGAAAATCAGCAGATTAAAAAAGTATATATAGAAGATCAACTACAATCTTGGTTGATCCTCAATATCTTTTTTATCAAATAATTTTACCTTCTCTGCTTCGAATCGACTTCAAATCGGTCCTGTATTAACAAAATTATTGAGGATTTTCTGAATTGTTTGTATCACGTGATTATCCACCCTAATATCATACACATGTACAGAATAGCGTAATTTACGCTTTCTTGACAGCTTTATACCGTGGCGGAGAATCACGTGACACAACATATTCGATTTCATAATGACATCAATCAAATTATTTCGTATTTGCCCCGTTACATATCGTCGGTGTAAATTCAAACTTATTCGGGCGCGGTCGTAGACAATCGGCGGTGGAAAGTTCCACCGCCGAATGTTTTCGGCGTCGCTCGAATAATTCCGACGTCGCGCGAATCTCATCAGGGGTAGTGCATGATTTATGTCGATCCTGATCGCACTGCAGATTTTGACTATTGTTAAGAATTGATTCTTGCGATTTTCAAAGTACAAACTTGTGTGCCCAGTTAAGACAATTCTCGCAGGGTTTGAGATATTTCTACTGATCAGTATCAATGTTACATTATTTATGAACAATATGTCCAAATTTCAAGTATAGCATTTCCGTTTGGGAAAAGTTATTACACTCTATTCCCTCCCCTTTAAATTTTTCCAAAAACGAGATACGATGTTTTGCATTTACAACGACAATATGAGAGGTAAGCCGTATTGGTCAGAGGCCGAAGGCCAAAGGAACGCCGATTTTCGGCCTCTCACCAATATGCCTAGAGTCTACCTCGGACCTGTAACTTGGGCAATGCGAGATAACTTGATTAAAATACTCGTCCTGTGGTCATTTGAGTTCATAAAACATCGAATATTTTTGACCTTCGTCGTTACGTTTCTAAAACCTATTCGGACACGGTCGTAAACATTCGGCGGTGGAAAGTTCCACCGCCGAATGTTTTCGACGTCACCCGAATAATTCAAAGCTAATTTTATTATTTTTAACAAAGCTAATCCTTTAGAGTCAAACCAAGTATACCTGATGGTATTATCAAAGGTAAGTTGTACAGAAGTTACACAACATGAATTTCGTTTCTTTGCTTTATATTACGAATCAATGATACATTGTTACTTTATTAGATTTGGAAACCTTACCTTCCCATAACAAGAAGCCATATCAGACAGTCAGGTGTTGTCGTCGCATAACCTATTTTGATAACCCAATGATTTCTACATGTATGTATATGTGTTCTTCTCACTTTAGGATCAGTTTCTATTCTTAACAAGGGCGGATCCAGAATTTTCCGGGGGGGGGGGTTCCAAGCCCAATTTTTTTTCCGGGGGGGGGGGGGGGGGGGGGGGTCCAAGCCCAAATTATGGCTTAAAATGTAGTAAATAATTATGTAAGGTTACACTAAATGTATATAGTCAAAATTCAATTTTCGGCCAATGCCAGGGGGGGGGGGGGGTCCGGACCCCCCCCCCCCCCCCGCATCGACCCCCCCCTTTGAGGGTATTCTTTTAAGCTTCATGGAAATCGACTCTTTCGCGCTATGTTTTTTAGCTCCACTGGCCTTTCAGGCCAGCGGGCTATTGTCATGGCGGTGTGTCCGTCGTGCGTCCGTCCGTCCGTCCGTCCGTCCGTGCGTGCGTCCGTAAACTTTTTCTTTAGAAATCTTCTTCTCAAAAACTACTAGATGGATTTCAACCAAACTTCACAGGAATGATCCTTGGGTGACCCTCTCTCAGATTCCTTCAAAGAATATGGATTGAATCAGTATAACCTGAGTTATCTGCCCTTGAATGTCAAAAATAGCAGGTTTTGACTAGTTTTCTTCTAAAATCTACAAATATTGAACAATCAAGACTCTGACAGAATCATGCTGACTATAAGATCTTGCCTTGGTAAAATTTTCAGCTTGATCTGAATTTTACATCATGAGTTATGTGCCCTTGAAATTGACAAAATTGCCATTTTCAGCTGTATTTTGACTCCATTGTTTTCACTCTAGCAACTACAAATATTGACTAAACAAGACAAAACTTTGACAGAATAATACTGACTATAAGATCTTGCCTTGGTAAAATTTTCAGCTTGATCTGAATTTTACATCATGAGTTATGTGCCCTTGAAATTGCAAAAAAATTGCCATTTTCGGCTCTATTTTGCTGGTTTTGACTTTATTTTTACTATAAAATCTATAAATATTAACCAATCAAGACAAAACTTGAGCAGAATATATATAAGCATTATATGCTGCCTGGGTGTAATTTTTAGCTTGATCGGAATCTTACATCATGAGTTATGTGCCCTTGAATTTGACAAAATTGCCATTTTCGACTTTGTTTTCACTCTAACAACCACAAATGTTAACCAATCAAGATGATACTTGGAAAGAATCTTGTTGACAACAAGGTCTTGCTTATGTGTAATTTTCAACATTATTACACCGTTACAATCTGAGTTATGTGCCCTTGAAATTGACAACAAAATTTCAGTTTTTCGACACTTTTTCCACTCTTGAAGCCACAAATATTGACTAATATAGACAAAATTTGAATAGAATGATAGTGACCATAACATCTTGCATGTGTTTAATTTTCGATTTGATTTTAAATATACATACTGAATTATTTGTCTTTGTATTTGGCAAAATCACAGTTTTCAATTTTATTATCGCTCTTCTAAAATATTAGTCAATCATTTACTTTCTTTTTGCATTGACCACATGATTGCTGCTTTTGACTTTGCTGTAAGAACCATAAGTATTCAAAAATCTAGTCAAAACTTGGATTCGATATTAAAAGAAATTCAGGACTGTGGAGCGACTCAAGACCTTCAGGTCTTTCTAGTTTTATTTATTATCGTTATCATTATTATTATTATTATTATTATTATTATTATTATTATTATTATTATTATTATTATTATTATTATTATTATTATTATTATTATTATTATTATTATTATTATTATTATTATTATTATTATTATTATTTTATTATTATTGTCCAACAAGGTTAACCCGGGACAACTTAATTTTCGTGCGCAAAGTCCGTTAGTGGAGCGTCTTAACAAAACAAAGCCGAAGTGGGGTCATTACATATGCAGATGTCCCGGGTTAATCTTGCTGGACAATACTATTATTATTATTATTATTATTATTATTATTATTATTATTATTATTATTATTATTATTATTATTATTATTATTATTATTATTATTATTATTATTATTATTATTATTATTATTATTATTATTATTATCATCATTATTATCATCATTATTATTATTCATTAATTTATTTATTTATTTATTTATCTATTTATTTATTTATTTATCCATGCCATTTATTTTTGCCATTTTCTATCCGGGAGCTATATATCGCATGTGCAATTTTAGACTGGTTTTCGCCTCTCATACTACTTCGTGTTTACTAATCAAAGTACTGACAGTACTGTTTGGAAGCAAATTTTTAAAAAATGTAGGCCTGTCCAGGCCCCAGTTTCTCGAAAAAAAAACTTAAGTATATTCTCATGAGAACATGCTCAACATCAAAGGGATACTCTCCAACGTTGAAGGGTATTCCATTGAAGTTCACGTGGATTTCATGCAATTTGAGCACTGTGCTCAGATTTGAGAACATACTTAAGTTTTTTCGAGAAACCGGGGCCAGAAATAGAGTAGTTTGATTAGGTACTTTGATTATCCATTTGAATACCTTGAATACTTTGATTCGTAGAGTATTTTGATTAAGTACTTTGATTATCTAGAATACCTTGCATACTTTGATTTCATGATGGAGTTGTATTTATTTTTAGCACAACTTCATGCATATTAATCGTTTGTGTAAGCTGAATATATTTCATAGTTCAGTAAACTCGACTGACCCATTTACAAGGAAGGCCATTGGACTAATTCTTTGAACCATAATAAAGCAAATTACTACGTGGATCTTTTCATCTCTCAGAGACATGATTAATTGAATGTTTCATTTTCAGTCACACAATTCAATATCTACACATAACTTCAGACTTACATATTGAATATTCGAATGACTGTTACCTCATTAATCTTTGCTTTTGATAGAACTATTTATAGTGAGGAAGACCGGAAGATGTTGTGTGGTATGCAGAGAATGCTAAAGTGCAGAGACGCATGGCTGCTATGAGAAGCAAATTTGGAAAATTTGCTTCCAAAAACGGGAAGTAGTATCAGAGGGTAAACGCAATCTAACTAAGCTGGTGCAAGCGCCAAAGGGCTTCTGGATAGAAAATGGCAAGGGAACGGAACTACACGACCCCTAATTTGAGAGTCTCCGACGTTACCGAATAATATGACGTACTAAATGGGTCAAAAGTCTATATAGAGCGTGTGCGCATAAAATATACGCGTCGACGCATATTTTTTCAACTACTCGCGTAAAATTTACGCGAGAAGTTGAAAAGATATGCGTCGACGCGTAAATTTTACGCGAGCAGGAGTAAAAAATGTGAAACCGAGGCTGGACAATGGGAGAGGCGGTTAGAAACCTTTCCCTTTATATCATAAAATTGATGGATGAAACGAAGGATCTGATTGGTTAATAGATAAAATACGCGTCGGCGCATATGTTTACGCGAGCAGTTGAAAATTTACGCGTCGACGCATAAATTTTCAACTGCTCAAGTATATTTTATGCGTCGACGCGTATATTTTATACTTGCACGCTCTAAATAGACTTTTGACCCATTTGGTACGCCACAGTATGACCCATTCGGACTTGACTGGCTGTGTCGAATTGTGAATATTCGTAAATTTGTAGCCATTTGAATTCCGAGACAACGAGTGTCAGCTGTAATTTGTAATACTGGTGAACGAGAAAAACCAGGCATTTGTGAATAAGCGGTCCAATCACCAATATTCACATCAGCTATAGCGGACGAGAATTGACCTGGCAGAGCATTCCATTCGATTAGCATGGGCTGCTCTGCCAGTTCGATTCTCGTCCGCTATATGGTACAGTCGTAATATTATGTCATATATTTACAAAATTTACCAATATAAACAATGGGAAAAGTATTCACAAAATTTTGACACCTGCAAGATTCGAACCAAAATAATAGCAAAATTAAAATAGTTTAGAGCTCGATATTGTGTTACTTAAATGAAGATAAATTTTGTAAACGTGTACCATTATATCATGACGGGACTATCGAGTGTTGAATATCAATACATGGTAAATAAATACGACGTTAATATACAGAGAGTGTAGCTTTAAGGTTATTCACATTGCCAAAACATTATACAGTCAGTCACACAAAAGGAAGTGTGACTATATATGGATATTACAGCGTATAAAAAGACGGGATGAAATAATCATGGAGACAGAGGATAATATCGAGGTATGAACTTATCTTTTTTTCTCTTTCTTCATTTTTCATTTGTACTTTCAATGATTAACATTTGCCAATGCATTGCTAGCTGAACGGGTCGAAAGTTGTCGGCGATGCATGTGGCTGATAACAAACGACGCAATTTCGAATTTGGATATTTCGTCTTTGCAATTTGAGCATTTGAAGTAAAGTTATCTATTTGGGGAAGTTTATGAATGCAACAAGAGAAAAGAAGAAATATTGTCAATCTATATTTTTCTCCCATTTGCTCATTTTTTTTAAATTCTCTATATCTAGGTAAACATTCAATTCTTAGGGACTCGGGTTATGTTCTTGCATGCAAACCCTCTCAATTTGGAACAGCGCATAGATCTCCCGTATCGGAACTGGTATAAAATGCGCAGACCCAGCGATGGACCCGGGCCCAACTCGAATTTGCAAAAAAGGCTTATCATAGTGATTTTAGGAACTTTTCAAGCGGAAATACAGTCGGGCCCTACCTGGAAAACACGGACCCCCCTGGGGAAACTGTCTGGATCCGCGCGTGTGTAAAGAATCAAGAAGCCTGGGCAAATTGCATCATATTGTATTTCCTCCGTAATAAGAGTAAAGTTTGTCCTCTTAGTTAAGGTTTAAGTAAAACCATTGTACCTGGATAACCCATTCAAGCTTTTAATCAAATTAGATAAGCGAAATACCATAGGTGTGATAACAAAACATTGAAATAGACGGGGAAATGGACTGGTCCAAATCAATAACTGTTGCAGACGACGGATCTTAAGGTAGAATATCCATAATGGGACCATTTTGAGATTCATAAGACATCGGATTTTTACGACATAGACATAGATTTTATTGACACAAACTTACACAAAGTTTCTGGTCATTTAACAATAATACATTGAACAAAGAAAAACGTGTGAAAGGTTAGCAATATCATCTGACAGTTTTCCGAGCAAAAGACCTGGTTTTGAATTCCCTGGTTATATTTACTTGGGAAAACATGAAGGCAAAAGAAAAAAATGTTGATAGCCAGCATTTAATGCTTTCCCCTAAATATTTTCCATTGCAATATAAAAACTTGTTTTTGTCATCTCTGCATGTTTCAAATGAGATCGACCTGGAATTTTGACATAATGAAAACAATTAACAAAGTTGATTTGTAGTCAAAAAGTAAACAAAACAGTAATATCGTTTACTTGTTGGAGGAAGAACATGGTAAATGTAAGGAAATTTAAGAATTGTTTAACAGCAAAGAATTGCGTAAGATGAATGACTCGTGGATAAATTTGCTTGTTTTTCTAATAGAACATTTATCATTTGAACACATAAGTGATACGAATTTGAAAACATTGGGTCTAACATGGAAAGACTTTGGAATACATTTCTTTCTAATGTCATCATAAACAGGACAAACTAGCATAAAGTGATATTCGTCCTCTACATCCATAGAATTACACATAAGACAGTGTCTAAGTTTGAGTTTATTGGGGTTTTACGCCGTTTTCAACTACCAGGGTCATATCGCGGCGGCTGGAGCACCTACCCATGGATTCCTGTTGTTTCTCAAACCAGTACTACCACAACACCCTTACCGAGCCTCCAGCTGCTCGCCCACTTAGGTTAACGATTTCAAACCCATTGGTGGGTGACAATTTTGTCAGAAAGGGTATTAGCCGCGGCCGGGTATCGAACCCGGGACCTCTCGAATGAGGGTCAGATGCGCTACCAACTGCGCTAAGGCCGCGGCCGACAGTGTCTAAGCGAACGGTCAGATGTTTCAGCATTGTATCGGCCAGATTCAATTCTTAATTTGTGGGAACTAAGTCTTAATTTCGTAAATGCATTTCTAAACTTCTTTGGCAAGTAATCCAAATACTTTTCAAACTCAAAATTTGCTTTATATTCATTGTATAATGCTAACGATCTGCAGATTTGAATACTATTAATCCAATTTTGTTTGAAAACATCTAAAAGTCTAGCTTTAAATTCTACATGGAAAGACTTTAAATTTACGTTAGATGGATTAATCCATACATATGAAAAACCATAGGCGTCTAAAAGAGATTTAACCTGACTGCACCAGTTAGCTTTGTTGTTTAAGGTGTCCGAGCGCAATGAAAGATATACCGTTTTTAATAGTATGTTTTCACTCCTTTGAATTTTACACCAATATTTAATTATTCTTACATAGCGATGAATATAAAGTGGATAGCGTCCCAACTCCTCATAGACTGCCATGCTCGACGTTGATTTTTTCACATTAAGTAGTTGTTTACAAAACCTGAGGTGCAAACATTCAACACTTTTGTTTTTACCAAACCCATTTAATTCACAACCAAAGTTAAGAATAGATCCTACGAATGCATCAAAAAGTTGCATCATAGTTGATGGTTTTAAATTGAGTTTTCTTGTTTTATTTAGAAGAACGTTTATAGCTTTAAGACCTTTTCCGTTTAGTGTCTCGACATTTAAATTGTAAGAACCGGTGTAATAAAAGACCGTTCCTAAATAATTAAAATTGTCTACTACTTCAAGTTCATTACCATTATACGTCCATCTTTCGTCATTAGTAATATAACCGCGTTTTCTAAAGACCATGACTTTGGTTTTATCTGTGTTCACTTCTAAACCCCATCTGCTACAATAGTTGGATAGTAAATTCAAACTGTTCTGAAGATCATTAATACTGTTACCAAGAATTACCATGTCGTCTGCGAATAAAAGTAAAATAAAAGTTATATCCTCTAAAGTCAATCCAGAAGAAGGCTTATCCATTAGGAACATTTCAAGGTCCTCAATAAAAAATGAGAAAAGTAGAGGAGAGATTACCTCCCCTTGTTTCAAACCGACTGCACATTCGAAGAAATCTGAGTAAGAATTACAGCCTTTAATACAAACTTTTACATTGTCATAAATACTACGTAACACCCTTAGTAATTTGCCATTTATTCCAAGACAATGCAGTTTATACCATAAACCATTGAGATAGACGTTATCAAATGCTTTTTGAAGATCAATAAAAGCACAATATAACCTTTTCTTATCGTTTAAATATTTTTGAATAATTCCATTTAAGACAAAACTAGCATCGATTGTTGATAATTCTTTACGGAAACCAAATTGAGCGTCACTAAGAATGTTATTATAATCAGCCCATGTGCTTAACCTTTTATTTAATATACTGGTAAATATTTTTGAAAAAATACTAACCAAAGTGATACCTCTATAATTATTAACATTTTTCTTATCACCTTTTTTAGGAATGGGAATAATAAGCACGTTTTATTAAAGACTGTTCTTCGATAATTGCATGCCCCTTGACTCATATTATCAATTTGTCTTTAATTCAGGGAATTGTTCCACCTGATTTAAAATCAGCTAGAGTCGTTCCTTTATATAAGAAGAGTGATAAAACTTGCGTTGGAAATTATCGACCAGTATCTATTTTAAGTGTTATTTCAAAAATATTTGAAAGAGTTGTTTTTGATCAAGTAGAAAAATATCTTACAGAAAAAGACCTATTGTACAATCTTCAATCTGGATTCCGAAGAGGTTATTCCACAGACACCTGTCTCATCCACCTTTCTGACTACATTAGATTTCAAATGGATAAAGGTTACTTTGTAGGTATGGTACTGCTTGATCTACAAAAAGCGTTTGATACTGTCGACCACTCAATACTTCTTATGAAACTCGAATCAATAGGACTGGGGAAGGACATTACAAACTGGTTTTCTTCTTATCTCAGCGATAGAAAACAGCTAGTTGATGTTAATAAAGTTCAGTCTTCACTTGCTAACATTACATGTGGTGTTCCCCAGGGTTCTATACTTGGTCCACTGTTATTTCTTATTTATGTTAATGATATGGCTGCTGTGGTAAAAAACAAACTTTTTCTCTATGCTGATGATTCCGCAATACTATTTTCTGGTAGAGACAGGGAGTCTGTGGAAAAGGCATTATCTGAGGATCTTAACATTTTAAGATCTTGGCTTATTGACAATAAATTATCTTTACATCTTGGTAAAACCGAATGTATTCTTTTTGGTACGAAGCAAAAGCTTAAATCAAATGCAAATATAAATGTTTCATGCAATGGTAGTCAAATTAATTCAACTTCATTTGTTAAATATCTAGGAGCTTCTCTAGATCAAAACTTGTCCGGTGAATTAATGGCAAAATCATTACTCAACAAAGCAAACGCACGCCTTAAGTTCTTGTATCGTAAAAGCAAATTTTTAACATCTCATACCAGAAAACTACTTGTTTCATCATTAATTCAGTGCCATTTTGACTACGCCTGTTCATTTTGGTATTTTGGTTTGAATAAGAAATGGACTGATAAATTACAAATTATGCAAAATAAAATGATAAGGTTTGTTCTAGTGTTGTCCCATAGATCCCGTATTTTAGATAAACATTTCAAAATGTTAAACTGGTTGCCTGTTTCCAAAAGAGTAGAAGAAATAACGCTTATGCATGTTTTCAAAATCAAAAATGGAAAATCACCTGATTATATGAAAGAGCACTTTGCAGCTCCGGCATCTTCAAATAATTATAATACGAGATTTTGTAGCAGTGGCTGTTTTGCGCTTCCCAAGGTTGGATCCCATGGAAGGAGGTCATTTTCTTACATGGGTTGCAGTCTTTGGAATCGTTTACCGGCCGATATCAAAGCATTAGAGTCTGTCACTCAGTTCAAAGTAAAAATAAAAGCTCATTTAGGCAAAACCTTGTAAAACTTGCTCGTATGTTACTGTGATAATAATGATGTGATATTGCTGTGATATTGATATATTTTATGAAATTTAATATTCAAATATGTTAATCACCATGTCCCTCTATGTCGGCCACACCCGTACTTAGGACCGCAATGGAAATAAGAGATCGCTTTTCTCTTTTTTGCGTTATCCTAGGTAGGGATGTGGCAGACATGGTACCTAGTATATAACTGTGATCATGTGTTTTACGATATTTTATTTGCTTGCTACACTGTGATCCTTTATTTTATGTTTTACCATGTATTGTCACGAATCTTTTACCTAAATAAAATCTATCTATCTATCTAAAACCCTCCGACCAACTTTTAGGAAAGTATCCGCATTCTAATATAGAATTGAATATATCTACTAAATGGGATGATAAAATGTCAACTGTAGAAATGAAATACTCGTTTAATAAATTGTCACCTGCATAGGCTTTGTTACATTTAAGAGAACGAATTGCAGATTCCTCTTCGGTGATAGAAATAAGCGTGTCTAATTCTTCAAAATTACACTTATTGGAATTAAAATCATGACTCTTACAAAAATCTTCACTCTTTTGTTCCGATGCTTGGGAGAGTTCATTTTGCAATTGTGAAAAGTGTGTAAAAAATTATTGCAAAGAAATATCAGAATTAGTTGAATTCTTTTTACTAAAAAGTTTCCAAAAATCTCTGGGTTTAGAATGCCTTAAATTTTCAAGATTTTTAACTTTTTTGGCTTCAGACTGACGTTTCTTTTTTCTTACAAGTTTCTTATAATACGATTTTGAATTCAACATTAAAATCCTATTTTCCCGAGATTTTGAATGATTTACGAGCGGCGTCGTTACGTACCCGAACCTATTCGAGTGCGGTCGTAAATATTCGGCGGATGAAAGTTCCACCGCCGCACGTTTTAGACCGCGTCCGAATTATTCCGACGTCAGGCGAATCTCATTAGGGTTGGACTACCTTAAACATTTAAACAGGTGGGGTAATGGTCTGGTCCAAATCCATAACTGTTTTAGACGACGAATCTTGATACGACTAAATGAATAAAAAGATGAGCAAGAACTGCTTGGAAGTATTGTGAAAACAAGAGCAACGCTGGGCGTGGCATTATACGCCTGAAGCTCAGAAATAAATGGGTGTGTGATATTTGTTGATGTCCTGTTCTTTTCTAAAAGTCTCTTGCGAGTATCCGATAAAACAAAATTCACCGAGTACTAAAATATTCACGAAGTGTTGAAAGTACCCGAGTACTACTAAAAATATTCACAAATTTAATCAGATTGAAATAATGTAATCAAACACCCTAGCTATGCGTTCTACACACATGTGAAGTTTCAACATCGTAGGCATTGTATTTTGCAAGTTATGGACTGAACACGAATTTGCAAAACTAGATCAAACAAAGGGCAATAAGTCAAAAATTATAAATGAGTTAGGGTTATTGCACTCTGCACATCCTAGCTATGAGATCTATACACCTGTGAAGTTTCGAGACCATAGGCCTTATAGTTTCAAAGTTATGGACCGGACAATAATTTGCTAACTGAATCAAACAAAATCAAACAAAGGGCTATAAGTTAAAAATTACAAATGGTAGAGTTGTGGTTCTTGCGCTCTGCACACCCTAGCTATGAGATCTATACACCTGTGAAGTTTCAAGACTATAGGCTTTATAGTTTCAAAGTTATGGACTGGACACGAATTTGCTAACTGAATCAAACAAAGGGCAATAACTTAAAAAATAACAAATGGTAGAGTTGTGGTTCTTGCGCTCTGCAGACCCTAGCTATGAGATCTATACACATGTGAAGTTTCAAGACCATAGGCCTTTTAGTTTGAAAGTTATGGACCGGACACGAATACTGAATCAATCAAAATCAAACAAAGGGCAATAACTCAAAAAAATACAAATGGTAGAGTTTTGATTCTTACGCTCTGCACACCCTAGCTATGAGATCTATACACCTGTGAATTTTCAAGACTATAGGCCTTATAGTTTCAAAGTTATGGACTGGACACGAATTTGCTAACTGAATCAAACAAAGGGCATTAACTCAAAAATTACAAACGGTAGAGTTGTGGTTCTTGCGCTCTGCACACCCTAGCTATGAGATCTATACTCATGTGAAGTTTCAAGACCATAGGCCTTTTAGTTTGAAAGTTATGGACCGGACACGAATACTGAATCAAACAAAATCAAACAAAGGGCAATAACTCAAAAAAATACAAATGGTAGAGTTTTGGTTCTTACGCTCTGCACACCCTAGCTATGAGATCTATACACCTGTGAAGTTCCAAGACTATAGGCCTTATAGTTTCAAAGTTATGGACTGGACACGAATTTGCTAACTGAATCAAACAAAGGGCATTAACTCAAAAATTACAAACGGTAGAGTTGTGGTTCTTGCGCTCTGCACACCCTAGCTATGAGATCTATAGACCTGTGAAATTTCAAGACTATAGGCCTTATAGTTTCAAAGTTATGGATCGGACACGAATTTGCTAACTGAATCAAACAAAGGGCAATAACTCAAACATTACAAATGGTAGAGTTGTGGTTCTTGCGCTCTGCACACCCTAGCTATGAGATCTATACACCTGTGAAGTTTCAAGACTATAGGCCTTATAATTTGAAAGTTATGGACCGGACATGAATTTGCTAACGGACAGACAGACGGACAGACAGACGATGCAGGCGATAACATTAGTCCATGGGCCCATAACCGAAACCCTCCCCCCCCCCCCCCCCCCTAGTGGGATTTTTGAAGACCTATATTTTCTTGAAGCTTATGATGTATAGCAATGGATTCAGGTTGTTGTTCAATTTAAAACTGCTGGATAAGCAAATGGCGGGCTCGTTTCCATGGCAACCGTCCATTTTTCCACATTCCAGCGCTTCGATCAATTAATTGCAATAAAATTACTTATTTTTGTCATAAATCTTTCAAAATAGTTTTAAATTATTACCAAAATATTTTTTTCGCAATATAGATATTTTTTAGAAAAATTGCTAATTTGCATATTCATGAATATTAATGAGAAAGTCGAAAATGTGCTAAATTTGCTAAAAACAAGACTTTACTAGTGAATTTAAACCTCCCTATCAGGTAGGATTTTTGAAGATCTATATTTTCTTGAAGCTTATGATGTATTTCAATACATCCACGTTGTTATTTGATTCAAAAATGCTGATTAAGCGAGTAGTTGGCTTGTTACCATGGTAACCACCCATTTTCATTCGTTCCAGCGATTGGATCAATTAATTGCAATAAAATTACTTATTTTGATCAGAAAACATTGAGGCTAGTTTTAAAATGTTGTCATTACATTTCTCTCACAACCAAGATATTTTTCAGAAAATTTGCTAATTTGCATATTCATGTTTTTATAATGCCTAATGTTTCAAATGGATAAGAACACTAATAGATCAATAATAAGTTCATAAACCACTCATCAGCTACACAGAACAAGCGAATACAGGCTTATTCGCATTCACAATTATTTGCATACTTTTTTCTAAATGGCAAATAAAATCTCGAATATTCTCTTATTATGTTAATGACTTTCATTTTGGCATCTTTTACCCTAAATTGTGTACTTGTTGTGTTTGAAAACTAAAATTTCATGATTTACCAATTAACCCTTACCCAAACGACACAATTTTAGGGTGATCCACTTCAAAAACCACAAATGACAAAATGGATGTTATTAAAGGTATAATTTGTGTAAAATATGGCACAGAAAATATTGAGAAAAAGGAGAAACTGCTGGTTATCAGCAGTTTCTTCTTTTGTTTCAATGTTTTCCCAAGCATTTTCTATTAGTGACGTCAAAACCAGGTCTTGTTTGAGAAAGGGTTAAAAGGGAGAATATTGACAATGCATGCTCTGAAAAATTACCGTATAAATGACAATAAAATTCCATTTAGCGCAAATGACATGCTGAAAACTTAAACCTACTTTCTTTTATTTTTTTCTGTGTGAAATACAGTTTTCTTTTATACAACAAACTTTATTTTGTTAAAGTTAAGTACTAAAAAAAATTGTAAAGCGTTTTTAATAATGAATTCCCATTGGAATACATGTATGATCACTTTTCATTTATACCATTTCTGCCTTGTAATGCATGCTTTTTTACATTAAAATTTTGCTCCAAGTTTAAGCTTAACAATACTATTGGAGACATGCTGTGCTGAAGAGAAATCTTCCCAACCACTTCTATTAATTGGAATGATATGTTACAGGAACAAAGTTTACCAAACATATTCTAATAAGCGATAGTTGAAACTGGACAATTTCATATTTGCACTATCATGTGCATCAATTGATGATTTAAAATTGCCTATAATAGCAATTGAATTATTCATTTCTTTTTTGAATTGCACTCGATTGATATCGTTTTACACCTTTATAATTCAGAATACTTACATGTGATAATATAAACAGTTATAGATTGTACATATGTACCTTATTTGATACCAGTGCTTCGAAAACACTTCATTTGTGAGGAATCCTCTTATTCGTGTACCAAAATGTTGATTTGAAAGATTTCGTTTAAATAGCAAACACAATTTGCAATTTCTGTTGATTATGATGAGAGGAAAACACATCATAATCCAACTTGTCGTGTTGTAATATGTCGCTGGCCGAAAATTTGAAATCCTTTGTTTTGTTATCAGTTTTTAGATATGCTCAGGCGTTTCATAATTCATTTCAAACATCTTCACCACAAATTAGTTTTTGGAATTCTAACTTTTGTGGAAGACAACAAGCTAACCTCAGGATGAAGTAAAATCCCTAAAACACAAGGGCTATCTATGAATAATACATATAAGCAATTTCCAATCAACCAAGGAATCTGCGATTTATATATGTCATTATATGTGTACAAAATTGTCTAAATATACGATTATTAGAAAGCCTTTTCACAAAAAATGAGTAGCCTGCTATGGTTCGACACTTGTATTGAAACGGGAATGAAGGTAAACATGCATGATGAGTTTACTGGTCTTCTGTACCACCGTATTCTCAAGTAAAATATCGTGCTGGGGGGGGGGGTTATAACGCCACAGAGAAACTTAAGAAGATGATGTTTGGTCTGAAGGCAAAGTTGCAACCACTGTCGACGGTATGTGTCATAAATTCACAGATCTGGTATACTTGACGAGCGAATTAAAGTTATAAATTGTCCATGCATTATCTTTTTCAAGATATTGCTTGATCGCAAAAGGATGCACAAACTTACAGACTGTGCGGTCTAAAATTCATCAGCGATAAGCAAATGACAAAGAGATTACCAGTACTTGTTGCATTCTTATGAACGAGAAAATGTCCAGAGTCCTAGGTACGTTGGTATGGAATCCCAAAGGCCAAGAAAATTATTCAATATTACAGACAAGGTTCAGTATTCAATGTTTTGGGACAATTGGGGGTTGCAATAAAACATTTTGTTGGACATATTACCCAAGAAAGGTACAATTAACGAAGCATACTATGCCAAGTTGCTAGACAATCTAAAACAGACCATGCGTGAGAAACCTTGCGGCAAACGCTCAAAATGTGACCGCTGCTTGCGACAGGAAATTACATTAGTACACGATTGCCAAAGTACAATGGATGCTGTCCAGAAAAATGGTAATCAATTTTATCACACCCTTCCTATCCACATGACCTTGCTGCTATCGACTTCTGTCCTAAAAGGGATATGAATGGTTGAAATTTTAAGTCTCACGAAAAAAGTTATTGATGCAATTTAGGTATGGTTCTTTGGAAAGTTTTCGTACTTCTTTACTTCTGGACTGATGTCACTTGACTACCTTTAAAGTTGATTAATTTGAGTTTAACTCCTTTTTCAAATGCTATGGTCATATCGTTTGGTCAAAGCGCATAGGCCTGGATGGAAAGTATTTCAAGAGAAAAGATGTCGATCTAAACATAAAAAAGTTAGGTCAGTTATTCATTGACCCATGCTCGTATTTGAGAATTTAGGCAGATTACTTAAAATACTTGTTATGGTATTGTATTATATGTCATGTAAATTAACAGCGAAGAAACCATTTTAGAGTGGCAAAATTGTTGATATTAGTGTTTTGTATTCAACATATCCAACCCACAAAAAAGAGCTTAAACGCGTTATGACCAAAATATGCCTTAATGTCTTTATACCCTCTATAACACCTATTATCCAAAGCGTCCCTTGTCCATGTAGACTTAAAACCTTCATGAAAAAAGATGCCAATGACGTACTCCAATGTGGACTCATCATCAAAGAATCGGGTACATGGTTTCTGTCAAAGAGGGAAAATGCCTATCTCTCCTAGAAAATAAACAATTTGGATTTTCTTCAGTACTTAATTTATGGGTATGGGGATTTATTACCATTTATACGGTAATTAGGTCCTTTCTGGAAATATATATTTTCAAGGTTATGTCATTTATTTACTTATTGAATCATGTAGTTTTAATAAGAAATTGAAATACATCTGAAAATACAATATTAAGTGCAGAAGATTTGCAGAAATGAATAACATTTACATCATTTTTGCATATTTGAGATTGTGGCGGCCATTTTGAAAATTAAAAAAAAACGACAAAAAAGCCTATATTAAGCATGGTGACACTCTTTTAGATTTAATATACTCAATTTCCTAAGAAATGATCTCATTTACATACAGAACATGATAACAAATTATAGGGCAGTGATATTTCGCTATTTAGTCAAGTGGTCATTTTGCGGCGGCCATCTTGAAAATCATTTGAAATGTGGAGTATATCCTAGAATGTTGATCGTAAACTCTTTGATTTTAATTACAAGGCATCTAATAAACACTTTAATACAAATTCTAGCAATTATTCGCTGTAGAAATGATTTCCAAATGCAAAGTAAATATAAACAAAGGCAATAGCTATACTATTTTTCTCTTGTTTTACATATTCAAGGGGCATAATTCGTGCTAATTTTGGTGTGAAATTATCTTTTACTATTCAACGATGTGAATTGATAAAATATATAAGCATTTTGGTCATTTGCGCTTAAATTTGGGTTATTTTAGATCCCATGAATGTGTATAAGGTGAGTTATAAACAAGTATTTTTTGTTATTCAAGGGGAGATAATCAATCGTTCTGCATATGCTTATCCAGCACTTATATATCAAACAACAAGTTGTATTTGAAAGGGAATTCATCAAGCTTTACAATGATATAGGTGTCATAAAATCCCGGTAGGGGGGACCTAGGGTGTAGCCAGCCCACGGACTACATAAAACGACCCTTCGGGCGTATAAAAATGAGGAAATAGTAGTTACTTGGGTCATCAATGTTTTCTAAACCATTTCAGCCAGGATCTGAAAAGGGGGCCCTTATGTCATTTTATAAAAGAAAGGTATTTTACCAGATCAATGTGTTATGTGCGCATGCACAGGCTGATCTAGATCCATGTTGTTCTCAAATGCAACAATGACCCTTTTCACGGATCCCGGTGCATTTCCTTTTAATACCGAAAATAGCCCATTCAATTTTTAATCAATTTAGATAAGCGACACAGCTCAGGTGCGATACCAAAACAAGGAAATTCATTGTAAACAGACGGCATTTTAATTTTTTTCTTGCAGACGACAAATTATAGGTGGATAAAAAACAGGAAGTCAAGTCCCAAGTCAGAGTATCGAGCGAAATGGATAGAAAAGAATTAGGAAACTAACGTGTCCATCTCTCAACAAAAGTGTGAAGCGTGATTTGAAAATGTTAAATATAAAAAAAAAAAACATATTAATTTCAATAATGCATTTCATATTTCGATTTTTACATAATTATCAAATCGATGAATATAGGTCTACTGTAAGGTAATCATGTGCTTGTCTTTGGGTTATCCTATTTAAAATAATTTTCACATGAACAGCCAGTCTTTCGGACTGTAAACGAAGATCGCGTCTCCATATGACCTTAGCTGTTGAGTGGGACGTAAAGCTACATTCAACCAATCCTTATGGACAGACCGATATGACTATCGACACAGGAGTGATTCGACCACATGCGTTCTGGTAATGATAAAAAAGCTCGACATTGTGTCACTATAGTTGATAAAGATGATGGGGCCAGAAATAAGCGCATCATTTAACAGATAACCTAACACCCTAGTCTTACCTTAATATCTTAAGAACATCTCAACATTGTAGTTTCGACTATTCCTATCGAAAAACAATACCTTTTCAAAGTCATCTATTTACTCTTTCCCGAATTGAGAGCAGCTACAAACCACATAATGAATCCAAAATAAAGATTACATAAATAAACAATATAGCACAAAAAATCTTGAGGCAAACGATGAAAATGTTGATTTGCAGCATTTTTTTTTTTTTTTTTTTTTAGTTTTTTTTTTTTTCAGCATTGTCTCAACGTTTTCCAAATTTTTGTCAGGATTAATCTTACAAAAAAACGAACTAATATTCAATAGTCAAGCTCATAGTTACCGACGTATAATTGATCCCATAAAAAAGATCGAAAAGACGAGGAATCGAACCAGCAACCCATTAGATAAAAGTTGAATGTGTTGATAAAGCTGACCATTTATAAAAGTGTCCGAAACACTGGTGGTGAACTCGGCCAAAGCGTGGGACGTTTTTCCCGATCATAGTATTCCGTCGGTGTTGTTATAAAATTTCGTAACTACGGCTTTATCGAAGCCGTAGTTACGAGATTTTATAACAGCACAGACGGTTTGTCAATACATATCGGTGTAAACCCGGTCTATTTTTAGAACAAATTCATTGTTATTAGAAAAACTATCCAGTCAGGTCTTTAAACTCACATTTAAACGCAAAATATCTGTACCTTGTTGTAGCGAAAAACGTCTCTCGCTTTCGCCGAGTTCACCACCAGTGCGAAAATGCTTTTTTTTTTTTACACATTATACAACTTTTGTCGACACCGTTAACCTTTTACCAAAGAAGACCTCGTTTTGACATCCCGAACAGAAAATGCTTGGGAAAACATTTAGGCAAAAGAAGAAAATGCTGATAACCAACATTTTCTACTTTTGTCTAAATATTGCACGTGCTGTATTGTGCACAAATTCTTTCCTAATCAAGACAAGATCAATCTTTCCACAGACAAGAGCAGTGTTTGAAGCATAAACGCATTTCGTGTTTTACAACTATTTCTCTTTAAGGTAGCCCGACCCTAATGAGATTTACGCGACGTCGAAACTATTCAGGCGACATCGTAAATATTCGGCGGTGGAAGGTTTCACCGCCGATTGTTTACGACGTCGCCCGAATAGGCTCGCGTGAATCTCATTAGAGGTAGACTACCTTAAAGCTGGAGGGTAACATATGGTCTTATTGCAAAAAATGATTTTTTTAAAAAAAAATATGCAAAAACTTTGTGTTGGGCACCTCAGAATGGTTAATAATATGCGATTTAGACAGAGATTGAGCCGAAATTATAAGAGAGACAGTCGAATTTGGGGAGAATCCAAACCCAAATTCAACTCCGTCACAGATGCGGTTAAATTTATTTTTTTAACTGTCACGCATGCGCATACAGCGCGGAACAAGATTCAAATGAGATTCATACTTGAATTTCAATATGACGTCATCATGTATGTTGTGACGTCATTCAAGAAAGTCGCATGTCCTACTGTTTTGACCTACTTTCGACATCGCTTCATGAATTTTGTATCAAATTGCGAAAAAATGAGTCGTTGCTTCAATAGTTTGTCGTAACCATTTAATCAGGTCATATAAAGCTTAAAAAGTGTACATTTCGTTTGTTTTTGACAATTTTCGGTCCAAAATCTGGGAAATAGCAGCTTTAATGGACTCGAGAAGCAGACATTGTTTTGGAAAGGGTAGAGTAATATAATACTAGAATGTATCTTGATTTATTTAACATTGAGTAATCATACTGACAATGGATTATTGTTCGGTCGTCTTTTGTTGACGAAATATGACATATTTATTCAATTAATGACAAAGAATTTTGTGCTAAAAATAGATCCGGCTTATCGTTATGTTTTGATAAACCGTCGGTGTTGTTATAAAATCTTGAATCAAGCCGTGGTTACGTGATTTTTTAACAACATCGACGAAAAACTATTTGTTTGACCGAAATTACGTCACGTTTGTTTGGATAAAATCGCTCCCTATTGAACCCTTTCATAAAGAATGAGAATTCTGATTTTGAGTTTATTGGGGTTTTACGCCGTTTTCAACTACCAGGGTCATATCGCGGCGGCTGGAGCACCTACCCATGGATTCCTGTTGTTTCTCAAACCAGTACTACCACAACACCTTTACCGAGCCTCCAGCTGCTCGCCCACTTAGGTTAACGATTTCAAACCCATTGGTGGGTGACAATTTTGTCAGAAAGGGTATTAGCCGCGGCCGGGTATCGAACCCGGGACCTCTCATATGAGGGTCAGATGCGCTACCAACTGCGCTAAGGCCGCGGCCAATTCTGATTTTGACGTCCCGTAATTAAGAGCCTTTGAAAACACGGGTTTGAACTACGTTTTCTCTTTTTCCAACTTTAATTAAACCTTTACCAAAAGGAAACTATTTGGACTGTTTCGATTTAGAAGCTACTGCAAGTTTACAACAAGTTTATTTCAAAATAAATGCCCAATGTGCACGATGGCACAAACATGAGCCAACTGTACAAATTTTACAAGACACAATGGTCAACATGCAACATGGCAACATGCAGACAACAAAGACGGCATTTTCTACTTTTGTCACGATGTTTTCTCAACCATTTTCTTTTAGGGACGTCAAAACTAGGTCTTATTTGGGAAAGGGTTAACAAACTCTGGCATATAATATTTTTTTGGATTTCGTTAATGTAATATCTATTTTGGTATCTGCAACGTCTTTGAATTTTAAACTAAGCTTTAAAATTTATTGGTTTGGGAGAAAGAATAGTCTTAATACGATATTCATACTGTCTGCTTTTCACCATATTGCTATCATTTGTCTTCAAGTTATCAATTTGGATTTGTGATTTTTTTTTTTTTTTTTTCAAATAAAGAGACGCCCCTGTCGAGCGTATCCAACGTTTGGTCCAAACACCTAAAACGCATGCAATAATTATGCGCGCATTGGTTTGAAATACATACCAACATTTTCTTTTTTGAAAACGTTAATCTGCTCTCGACAAAGAACGAGACGAAGTCCCACAGCGTCTGATAGAAACTATTGCCTTTCTCACCACGCTGTGTCCTGCAGTTTAAAGCATAACTATTCCAAATGATAAGTTTAATTTTGCTTTTTTGTATCTAAAGAGCCAAACTTACGATTACTATTTAAAGTTAAATGTTGCATTTCAACGATGACACCAAATTTTGTCTTTGTGAAATACGTTGATCAATTAGAGAACTTCCGGACGATAAGGGTTTAAAACAAGCATACCTTTATTCCTACCTATGTTTACATTACCGTGAAACTGTCAACGTCCGTAAACGCTCGGGTCTTTCCGTAATTTATTGTCAATTTCAAATATTAAAGGTATATTCTCTGTTGATTCAGGTTCGTATACAGCCGTAACGCCATTACCAGACGACACAATTTTAGACTGGTCAAAATTCAAAGATGATCTAGCTCAAGTGATCTAGATTTAAATTTTGTTTTATTGATTCAAGCCGTATAATTACGAGATTTCATAACAACACCTACGAAATACTATTGTCTGGGTTAGGGTTAGGGTTAGTTAATAAAATTGTTCCCTATTTCTGTTCCAGGTCGGATCCCAGTTTCGGAAGAATCTCATACGGACGGACAGTTTACAAAAGGAGCTGGTGGAGGAGGACACGCCCACAATCCGCGACTATAACGACTATGTGTGTTACAGACGGAAACGAGCCGCCATTATAGCCATTGTTGTTGTTGTTCTGCTGGCGCTTGTAACTTTCACGATAGTGTACTTCACACGTAAGTTTATTTTGTGGGCTTTTAGTAAAGGTAGTCCTCCCCTATGAGATTCACGCGACGTCGGAATTATTCGGGTAACGTCGCAAACATTGTGCGGTGGAACGTTCCATCGCCGAATGTTTACGATGTCACCAGGATAGCTTCGGATATTAACTAATGTTTACGACGTCGCACGATTACGCGTGCATCTCATGATCTCATGATAGTAATGGTGTTACCTTAAATAACTTTCGCAAAAGTTCCTTTCGTATGTTGCATTCGAAACCCTGCTGTTACGCAATTGTCGAACGGGACGACTGTATTTCAAATAAAGTTAAAGAGACATATTAACATTCCAATTTCATTTTTTTTAAAGTATGTCTTGATGCAAAGATTGCACATGGTCATTCTTATGCGTAGATATGCTATCAGTTTTTTTGGGTTTTTTTTTTTTTTTTGTTTGTTTTTTAAGTTATTATATATAAGCGAAAAATATGCATTTACAGTGGAGCCAGAAATGACAAATTTCATATAAATCTGAACTGTTGAACACGGTGCAATAGATCTATTTTGGCTTGAAGTGTTCATAATTTTGATAAGAAAATGTGCTCTTTCAGATTAAAATAAAAATAAAATCCATGTAAAAATAAATGTGAAATGTCACTTTAACAGTATTAGTGCCATTTTGAGATTCATAAAACATCGGATTTTTTTCGAGCGTCGTCGTCACGTATCCGAACCTATTCGGGCGCGGTCGTAAACATTCGGCGGTGGAAAGTTCCACAGCCGAATGTTTTCGACGTCACGAATCTCATTAGGGATGGACTACCTTAAGACCTAGTCCCTATTGGTTGATCAGGAATTTATCCTTTTCTGATGAATAAGAGAATGTTTCATGCCAAATCTCTTGACATTGTTAGGCTGCCAATTTGAGCTATGGCCAATCTTTTACACGGATGCATTGAAAGAACCTTTTAGCACTTGGTCAATATTTCGGTCTGCCAATATCAGTGTCTTGTGTCTAAATATGACAATATAAAATTGTTCTAGACCTAGATCTATTTTTTCTACAAAATTACTATAATTGGTTTGAGAAGAGTAACCTAAGGGACGTTCGAGGGACGTCAGAGGATTGCGTCGCCGACTATTTTAATTATTTCCTAAATGGCACGATTTTTAGGGTAGTCTAATTTGTAAGTTGATGCAGACGACAAAATGGATGTTGATAAATTTGAGAATCATCTAATATCTAGCACAGAAATTATTGAGACAAAAGAAGAAAATGCTGATTGTCAGCATTTTCTTCTTTTGTCTCAATGTTTTCCAGAGTCTCCTCTATAAGGGACGCCTAAACCAGGTATTGGTTTGGAAATGTTTGTAACAAAATAATACAAGGTCGACAAGAGCACATAGACCTGACTTAAAGTGTGTCAGGATTATTGGTCTTGGCAAATGACACCGAGTTTCATTTACCCGGGACAGCTGCATACAAAATTACCCCGCTATGGCAATGTTTTCGTAAGACGGACTTTCAGCTATCGGACGAAAATATAGTTGTCACGGCGCAATACGACCCAGTTTTGCCTTGCTCTGTAAATGTTAAATGTTGGAGAGGGTCAAATGTTAAATTGACCCTCTCCAAAACCAGGTCATTACAAAAAAGAACTTTGGAAACAAGAGGGCCATTGGCCCTGAAGCGCTCACCTGACAGGCCCATAGGAAGCAATTTCATATTGGGGGGCTATAGACTCTATCCTAAATATTGGGGGATGGGGGCTAACTGGGATTTCCCCAAAATTTTAAGTGTAAAATTAAGAAAAACTGGCATTTTTGGCCAACTTAGGAAGGGTTTAGCCCCCCCCCCCCTAGCCCCCCTGTTCCTACGGGCCTGCCTGACATAATAGCTTTCTGTATATGGTGTGTCTGAGCCTCCAAAATGATCACATTTTACTAAGATTTGTGGCCTGTATAAGATAATCATTCTGACAAATTTTCAGCTTGATTGGGAAAAAAATCCCCAAGACTGGACCCCATGACCTAGTTTAGAACCCCAGATGACCAAATTTTGAAATTGTCCGAGATTTTATCAAGATAATTATTCTGACTAGGCTGATTGGGCATGAAATGTGGCCTCTAGAGTGCATTGTAAATAAGGTTTTTCTTAAATTTGACCTAGTGACCTAGTTTTTGACCCCAGATGACCCAATTTCAAACTTTTTGTACATTTCATCAAGACACTTATTATGAGCTAATTTCAGGTTGATTGGGCAAAAAATGGGCTTCTAGGAGTACAAACCAGGTTTGAACCTGTGACCTAGTTTATGACCCCAGACGACCCAATTTCAAACTTGTCCAAGATTTATCCAGGACAATCATTCTGAGCAAATTTCAAGTTTATTGGGCAAAGAATGTGGCCTCTAGAGTGCACACAAGGTTTTTCTAAGATTTGACCTCATGACCTAGTTTTTGACCCCAGATGACCCAATTTCAAACTTTCCGATATTTGATCAAGACAATCACTCTGAGCAAATTTCAGGTTGATTGGGCAAAAAATGTGGCCTCTCGAGTGCACACAAGGTTTTTCTAAGATTTGACCCCGTGACCTAGTTTTCGACCCCAGATGACCCAATTTCAAACTTGTCCGAGATTTGATCAAGACAATCATTCTGATCAATTTTCAGGTTGATTGGGCAAAAAATGTGGCCTCCAGAGTGCACACAAGGTTTTTTTCTAAGATTTGACCACGTGACCTAGTTTTTGACCCCAAATGACCCAATTTCAAATTTGTCCGATATTTCATCAAGACAATCATTCTGAGCAAATTTCAGGTTGTTTGGGCAAAAAATGTGGCCTCTAGAGTGCACACAAGGTTTCTCTAAGATTTGTCCCCGTGGCCTAGTTTATGACCCCAGATGACCCAATTTCAAACTAGTCCGAGATTTCATCAAGTCAATCATTTTGAGCAAATTTCAGGTTGATTGGGCAAAAAATGTGGCCTCTAGAGTGCACACAAGGTTTTTCTAACATTTGACCCCGTGACCTAGTTTTTGAACCCAGATGACCCAATTTCAAACTTGTCCGAGATTTCATCAAACAATCATTCTGAGCAAATTTCAGGTTGATTGGGCAAAAAATGTGGCCTCTAGAGTGCACACAAGGTTTTTCTAAGATTTGACCCCGTGACCTAGTTTTTGACCCCAGATGACCCAATTTTGAACCTGTCCGAGAGTTTATCAAGACAATCATTCTGATCAATTTTCAGGTTGATTGGGCAAAAAATGTGGCATCTAGAGTGCACACAAGGTTTTTCTAAGATTTGACCCCGTGACCTAGTTTTTGACCCCAGATGACCCAATTTCAAGCTTGTCTGATATTATAGCAAGACAATCATTCTGAGCAAATTTCAGGTTGATTGGGCAAAAAATGTGGCCTCTAGAGTGCACACAAGGTTTCTCTAAGATTTGACCCCGTGACCTAGTTTTTGACCCCAGATGACCCAATTTCAAACTAGTCCGAGATTTCATCAAGACAATCATTCTGAGCAAATTTCAGGTTGATTGGGCAAAAAATGTGGCCTCTCGAGTGCACACAAGGTTTTTCTAAGATTTGACCCAGTGACCTAGTTTTTGAACCCAGATGACCCAATTTCGAACTTGTCCGAGATTCTATCAAGCCAATCATTTTGAGCAAATTTCAGGTTGATTGTGCAAAAAATGTGGCCTCTAGAGTGCACACAAGGTTTTTCTAACATTTGACCCCGTGACCTAGTTTTTGACCCCAGATGACCCAATTTCAAAATTGTCCGATATTTCATCAAGACAATCATTCTGAGCAAATTTCAGGTTGATTGGGCAAAAAATGTGGCCTCTATAGTGCACACAAGGTTTTTCTAAGATTTGACCCCGTGACCTAGTTTTTGACCCCAGATGACCCAATTTCCAACCTGTCCAAGATTTTATCAAGACAATCATTCTGAGCAAATTTCAGGTTGATTGGGCAAAACATGTGGCCTCTAGAGTGCACACAAGGTCTTTCTAAGATTTGGCCCCGTGACCTAGTTTTTGACCCCAGATGACCCTATTTCGAACTTGTCCGAGAGTTTATCAAGACAACCATTCTGAGCAAATTTCAGGTTGATTGGGCAAAAAATGTGGCCTCTAGAGTGCACACAAGCCAAAGGTTGACGCACGACGCACGAAGGACGACTGACGACGGACACAGCGGTATCACAATACCTCACCATGAGCACTATCGTGCTCAGGTGAGCTAAAAATAGAGGCAAAAAATGCTGATGACAAGATAATTAAAGTTTTTAGTCTAAATACTTTCTGTTCTTCATTATTTACAATGTCTTCTTTTCTTAAGATTTTTCTTGTGGGGAGGTAAAAAGCGTCATTTTATGGAAACGGATTCATCTGGTAAACGGACATCGCTTTTAATAGTACAACAAATTGTGGTTATTGTCACATCTTTATAGAGTCTAGAGCAAGTTGTATTTTGTATTGTGTCAAATTAGTTATATCACATCTATCCACATTTCTCCCAGGCCAGAATGTCTACAAGCGTCCAAATAATTATCCTGGTTTGTGTCCGACATTATTTGCTCCTGGACATACTGCGTCTGGTGCGACAATTTGCATAGTGGTTATTGCATCTGCAATTAGACTTTCTCGTACTTGGTGTATTCATCTTTTCCCAAACGGCAAAATTTTTGGTGGTCCCATTCAAAATCTGCTTCAGACAACAGAATGGATGTTTACTTATATGGTAAAATCTAACATACTAGTACTAAATCGAAGACAAAAAATACAAGAACAAAAATCTTTATGTCCATCGATGAATGCCTGAAAGTAGTTTTTATGTCAAGTCATTTTTGCGAAATAATTATCATTGTCATTTCTTCCTGCTCTTGTCTTATATGCCTTCAGGTAGGTCAGAATAGACCAGGATAAATTAGGAATTCCCAGTGACCTACATTTCTACAAGATTACAATAATTACGTTCATTTGTGTCTGACTTAATTCGCCTATTAATCTAATCCCATCATTTGAACAAGGACAATTCTACAATATTTAACATTCGCCAGGGCTATCAAAATAATGAGGGGGGGGGGGGCTCTGTTGCCTTTGTGTCGAGCAAGATTCCTCATAGGCGATCAATGCAAAGATTCTGATCGGAATCCATCCATTTTGTGCGCCTATAATTGCATCGTTACCTTAAGAAGTCGTATGAGTCAGTAGCAAGGATTTCGGTCAGTCTGTGCGTTAACCTGCGCATGCTGATCAAGATCCATGTTGTACTAAACAAAATAAATACCCAATTTCCATACTCAAGGTCTCATGCATTTTTACACCATTCTCATCAATCGTTCCACTACCATATTATATGATACCATACAAATAATTGAACCATTTTCTCTTTGCAGACATACGTCCAAACTCGACCAAGGGAAAAGAATTAGAAGGTATCAAATTTTGAATCTACCACTTAGGCCCTATTCAGTAACATTTTGACAGGCCGGAAAATGTTGAACGAGAAAAAAACCGACAGCTCAGACAACTCAATTTTTCAAGCTATCACGCTTGTTCTTTAATCGAGATATCGAACAAAACGTTATAAATTAACCCTTTTCCAAAACAAGACTTGTTTTGACGTCCCTAACAGAATGGGCTTGGGAAAACATTGAGACAAAAGAAGAAACTGCTGGTAACCAGCAGTTTCTCCTTTTGCCTCAATATTTTCTGTACTATTTTCTATACAAGTCTCAATCTCTCAATGTCTCAATCAGCATCCATTATGATGTCTGCAGCGGCTTTCAAATTGGACCACCCTAAAATTTTCTCGTTTGGGAAAGGGTTAAAGGAAACAGTTTTTGCTCATACATTTTTTCACTTGAACATGAATTTCTCGCCTGCAGCACCTTTGAAACATCATAAACTCCATAATTATTATATGCGATGGTTAATGGTTTTTCTAACATTTCAGCATGTAAAGGTAACCAGCTACGCTTCCAGCCAGTGGAGAACAAATGTTTTATCTATAGAGACGTAAACACACGCGAAATTATGTTCAAAGGGAGCGCTAAAGAGTGCATGGAACAATGTTTTTCATACAGCCATTGTTTGAGCGTAGATTTCTTCCTCACTGACGGAGAGTGCTGGCTCTTCACCGTGACGTCACGGCAGGTGCTCTGGGAATGGAGCGAGAATCAGAAGATGAGTCAACTCGACGTGAATCAACGACGAAAATTACAAAACTGTGCGCACTATGATCGATTGTGTATGTGAACATTATGAAATTGTGGGTTGGGTTGGCCTACTGTATGCGTAGCCTATGTGGTCAAAAGTGGCAAAATTGTGAGGACAACCATCTTAACAAATTTGTATGTGAAAGTTACAATAGTGAACGCAAACAGATAGATCAGTACATGATCTGATGAATGTGGAATGAAAATCTGTGTGTACAATGAACGAATGTGCAAATTATAAAGTTTTGCAGTATCACATGTATATTTGTAAATAATCTAAATGTTACATCTACTAAGATTCTTACCGGCATTGTTAAACCCATCAAAACAGCTTAGAGCAATCGTAACGAAAACCTCGAATCTACAGCTTTAAACAATATGTAGATACGAGTTTTTTGTTGAAAAGCAGCGATATATCAAAAGCTTTTATCTGTATATAATTTGTGAAAATTCCTTTACAAAGATACTGTATGTGTACACGGCTATTATCTGTATATGTGCGTTTACATGGCAGAGTTCTATTAGAGTGCGATTTGAATTTGTCAATGACTAATTTGAGTTCCCCAACTGATTTTGCACACATCGCTTCCTCTGGCAGTTGGTTCCACTCTGTGATTTTTCTTACATGAAATGAGTGTTTGTATTGGTGACATTTGATGTTTTGTTGAAAAGCAGCGATATTGCTTTTAGTCCGGTCACGATAAATTGCGGCACATGTTACAAAATTTACTAATATATACAACACAAAATCGAACTACAGTAATTTTGCATTATGATGGTTCAAATGATGGTTCAAAGCTTGCAGATGTCTCACATCTGAAAGATTCAAACCAATGCATGTAAATTTATACTAAAAATTAAGAACAAATTTTCATTTTGTTACATGGAAACAGAGCGTAAACATGAGCCATATTATTGTGCTGGACTATACTGATTAGAACTTCCGGGATAGAAAACTGCTTCAGTATTAAGATTTTATACCAGCTGGGCGACTACTGTTCATTGCCATTAAATCCTTTCGAAAACAGTCCATTTTATATCCCTAGTAGATCTATATCTCACGATAAATGACCTGGTAGAGTATCTCATTAGATTAGCATGGGCTGCTCTGCATTTATCGTGAGATATACAAATTAAATGTCGAAAATCTTGAGATAATAGAAAACTTTGATTATCAGTAATAACTTCTCTTCCTCGTGATTAACATTTCAACTTTTCTGCCTTCTGACAAAGTCTATTGTAATCTGCAAGTTTTAAATTTGGACCTGTCTATAGTTTTGTAATTTGGGAAAATATATTGCATGAACAAAAATGTGATTACTTTACCATGTTGGAATATATCAGGGGGGAAAATGTATATCATAAGGAAAATAAAATTTTTGATATCGGATATATTCTACTTTATATTTTTTGGTTCACTAGCATATTTTATAAGCATCGCTGAAAACTGTTTGTATCCAACAATGATAGCGTTAATTGATTATCCGGTCAATTAGATGGTTGGTTGATTGATCGATTGATTGAAGTTTAACATCCCATTAATCGTCATCCGTCTTACCTAGACGAGACTTACGTTAAAAGTCTCATCCAAAAAGATTGGACTAGTAGCAGATGAACCCATGGGACTAGTTTTAACCTTTAGGCAAACTATAAAATTCTTGATGGTTCTTGTTTGAAAGCTGCTGTTGACGACAAAATGCTTTTGATTGATTGATTGGGGTTTAACGCATCTATCTGCTATGGTCATTTCGCGGCCGCTGGAGCACCTAACCATAAATTCCTATCATTTCTATACCAGTACAACCACAACACCCTAACCGAGCTTCCAGCTGCCAGCCTACATAGGTTAATGATTATCAAACCATTGGTGGGAGAAAGATGATAGAATGGAGTATGATAAAAAGAAAATTATGTTTACTACATGGCGGAGATAACTTTGTATGATCAGGAGAAAAGATGGTTATAATCATTTTTTTTCTTTTGTCCTGGACATTTTCCGGAAGATATTTTTATCGGGTGCGTCAAAAAGCGTCACCGATTAATGTTTGGGAAAAGCTTATGAAACAACCTTTTCTAGTATTGAACAAGCAAATTCGTTGAATTGATATCCCCCGCCGAACATATTTTCATTGTCAATAAAGTAGCGCGGAAACGAATATAACTCTGTATGTATATGGCTTCTTCAACAGAACGAATATCACTCAATATGTATATGGCTTCAACAGAACGAATATCACTCTAAATTCGGCGGTCGAACCGGGTAACCCCGACGATATACGCATGTCCTCATTGTAGTAAAGCTGCGTGCCAAGTTTCATTGAAATCCGGTCTATAGTTTTCAAGAAATAGCGCGGAAACAAATATCACTGTATGTATATGGCTTAAACAGTCAGGGGCAGTAACTCTAAATTCGGCGGTCGAACCGGGTAACCCCGACGATATGCGCATGTCCTCATTGTAGTAAAGCTGTGTGCCAAGTTTCATTGAAATCCGGTCTATAGTTTTCAAGAAATAGCGCGGAAACGAATATCACTCTGTATGTATATGGCTAAAACAGTCAGGGGCAGTAACTCTAAATTCGACGGTCGAACCAGGTAACCCCGACGATATGCGCATGTCCACTTTGTAGTGAAGCTGTGAGCCAAGTTTCATTGAAATCCGATCTATAGTTTTCAAGAAATAGCGCGGAAACGAATATCACTCTGTATGTATATGGCTTAAACAGTCAGGGGCAGTAACTCTAAATTCGGCGGTCAAACCGGGTAACCCCGACGATATGCGCATGTCCACTTTGTAGTGAATCTGTGTGCCAAGTTTCATCGAAATCCGGTGTACAGTTTTCAAGAAATAGCGCGGAAACGAATATCACTCTATGTATATGTCTAAAACAGTCAGGGGCAGTAACTCTAAATTCGGCGGTCGAACCGGGTAACCCCGACGATATACGCATGTCCACTTTGTAGTGAAGCTGTGTGCCAAGTTTCATAAAAATCCGGTCTACAGTTTTCAAGAAATAGCGCGGAAACGAATATCACTCTGTATGTATATGGCTTAAACAGTCAGGGGCAGTAATTCTGAATTCGACAGTCGAACCGGGTAACCCCGACAATTTGCGCATGTCCTCATTGTAGTAAAGCTGTGTGCCAAGTTTCATTGAAATCCGGTTTATAGTTTTCAAGAAATAGCGCGGAAATGAATATCACTCTGTATGTATATGGCTAAAACAGTCAGGGGCAGTAACTCTAAATTCGGCGGTCGAACCGGGTAACCCCGACGATATGCGCATGTCCACTTTGTAGTGAAGCTGTGTGCCAATTTTCATCGAAATCCTGTCTACAGTTTTCAAGAAATAGCGCGGAAACGAATATCACTCTGTATGTATATGGCTTAAACAGTCAGGGGCAGTAACT
This sequence comes from Fragum sueziense, assembly GCA_963680895.1. Taxonomy (NCBI): domain Eukaryota; kingdom Metazoa; phylum Mollusca; class Bivalvia; order Cardiida; family Cardiidae; genus Fragum; species Fragum sueziense. The sequence goes on along the minus strand of OY804607.1, from coordinate 37,413,874 downwards.
CTAAATTCGACGGTCGAACCGGGTAACCCCGACGATATGCGCATGTCCTCATTGTAGTAAAGCTGTGTGCCAAGTTTCATCGAAATCCGGTCTATAGTTTCCAAGAAATAGCGCGGAAACGAATATCACTGTATGTATATGGCTAAAACAGTCAGGGGCAGTAACTCTAAATTCGGCGGTCCAACAGGGTAACCCCGACGATATGCGCATGTCCACTTTGTAGTGAAGCTGTGTGCCAAGTTTCATCGAAATCCGGTCTACAGTTTTCAAGAAATAGCTCGGAAACGAATATCACTCTGTATGTATATGGCTTAAACAGTCAGGGGCAGTAACTCTGAATTCAATGGTTGAACCGGGTAACCCCGACGATATGCGCATGTCCTCTTTGTAGTGAAGCTGTGTGCCAAGTTTCATCGAAATCCGGTCTATAGTTTCCAAGAAATAGCGCGGAAACGAATGTCGGACGGACGGATGGACGGACCGACGGACGGAACCGGGTAACCCTGACGATTTGCGCATGTCCTCATTGTAGTAAAGCTGTGTGCCAAGTTTCATTGAAATCCGGTTTATAGTTTTCAAGAAATAGCGCGGAAATGAATATCACTCTGTATGTATATGGCTAAAACAGTCAGGGGCAGTAACTCTAAATTCGGCGGTCGAACCGGGTAACCCCGACGATACGCGCATGTCCACTTTGTAGTGAAGCTGTGTGCCAAGTTTCATTGAAATCCGGTCTACAGTTTTCAAGAAATAGCGCGGAAACGAATATCACTCTGTATGTTTATGGCTAAAACAGTCAGGGGCAGTAACTCTAAATTCGGCGGTCGAACCGGGTAACTCCGACGATATGCGCATGTCCACTTTGTAGTGAAGCTGTGTGCCAAGTTTCATCGAAATCCGGTCTACAGTTTTCAAGAAATAGCGCGGAAACGAATATCACTCTGTATGTATATGGCTTAAACAGTCAGGGGCAGTAACTCTAAATTCGGCGGTCGAACCGGGTAACCCCGACGATATGCGCATGTCCTCTTTGTAGTGAAGCTGTGTGCCAAGTTTCATCGAAATCCGGTCTATAGTTTCCAAGAAATAGCGCGGAAACGAATGTCGGACGGACGGACGGACGGACGGACATGGCAAAAACAATATCCCCCTCGAAAAATTTTTTCGGCGGGGGATAACAAAGACTGGAGTCCAATATTCATCAATTATCTTTTTAATATTATTCCAATATTGGTACAAAATAAATTCTGAACTACTTCTTTAATAGCACTTAACCCTTTCCGAAACAAGGCCTAGCTTTGACGTCTCTTAGTTATACAAAACTGTTGGAAAACATTGGTAACCAGCCCTGCGTTCAGTAAGACAAAACGTTAGCTAACGTTGGCCGTTTCATTCGGAATACTGGGCCAATTCTGTGAAATATGTGTCAAAGACTGTTGCTAACGTAAGCTAACTTTTTGTCTACTGAACGCAGCCCACAATTTTCTCCTTTTGCCCCTTTTTTCTATGCTATATCATACATCATTATACCCTCCAATCACAAACATCCATTTTGTCGTCTGCTAAGTCTTTGTATTTGGACCAGTCTAAATTTTTGCGATCTATCATTTGAAAGATGGTTTATGATTTTTTGAAGAATGACATTAGTGATGTTTGTTTTCCTGATGCTGGTTGACCCTTCTTTCCAGGTGATATTTTCTTCTTGGGTGATCCCTTCTTGCCCTGGAAATGATTTCAAATAGAAGTATTAACCCATTACCAAACGGCAAACTTTTAGACCGGTCCAAATTCAAAGATGTTGCAGACGATAATTTTATGTGAATTAAATTTAAAATTATTTGGTATTTTGGGATAGAAAACATTGTGGGAAATGAAGAAATTGCTTGTCACAAGCAATTTCTTCATTTACCACAATGTTTTCCAAAGCCATTATCCTGTGGAGAGTTAAAATGAGTTAAAATGAGTTTCTGTATGGTAATGGGTTAACAACTAGCAGGAACATAGATGACAGGGGGTAAAAGTGTTCTAAATTTGTAATTTCAAATCCAAAGCCTATGTTGTGGGTACCAAATTGAATTACATGTATATCTATAAGACGATTCCAAGGAGTAAAAGATCTTTTATAGCAAGCAAACCCTTGATATATTTTTTTTACATTTTCAGGTTCAAACAGTTTTCAAATCAGTCCCATATTATAATAATTATTACAGATTTTCTGACATTGTTGTCACATGATACCCACAGCGGAAATGTGTAATGTGATCCCACACACACGTGTGCAAAGTTTTTAGCCTTTCCCACATACTATTGGTATAATTACTGACACTTTTTTATTTGATTTACTTGGGTATAACACCGTTTTCAACTGCTATGGTCATATTGCGGCAGAAGGAGCACCTAACCATGGATTCCTGGTATTTCTCTCACCAGTACTACAATATCCAAACCGAGCCTCCAGCTGCTCTCTCACATAGATGATTCACACCCATTGGTGAAAGACAAATGGCTTTTGTCAAATGTCAGAATGGACACTGGCTGAGCAGGGTTCAAACTCGCGACCCCTGGATTGACAGACTGATGTTACAGACTGATAATCAGCATTTTCTCCTTTTGTCCCAATGTTTTCAACACCCTCTTAAAACAAGAGCTTCGCAGAGCGGCGCATATACGCCCGAGAGGGGCTTGTCAGTAAAAATTGGCCATTTTTTCAATTCAAGGGCAGATAATTAAAACATGAAAAGTTATCAAAATTTTGTTTGCACAACAAGACACCATAGAGATTCATTGTGGCTAGTTTGATTAAATTCTGGTTGAAACTGTAGAAGTAACACACAGGAAAAAAAGGGGCATTTTTGAGAAAATGGCCATTTTTCCTTAAATTCAAGGGCAGATAATTCAAGAACTAAAACAGTTATCTAAATTCTGTAAGCGGTGTGCACAACTAGATACCATGGAGATTCATTGTGGCAAGTTTGATTAAATTCTGATCAAAACTGTAGGAGGAGTTGCGCACACAAGAAAATGGGCATTTTTTTAATTCAAGGGCAGATAATTCAAGAACGAAAATAGTTATCCGAATTCCGTAAGCGTGGTGCACAACTAGACACCATGGAGATCAATTGTGGCAAGTTTGATCAAATTCCTATCAAAACTGTAGGAGTTGCGCACACAAGAAATTGCTAACGGACGGACGGACAGACGGACAGACAGACGGATGGACGGACGAGCGGGGCCCTTCGGGCGTATAACAAATGCTCTCTTTATCAACATCCATTTTGTTGTCAAAAGAAGCTTTTACATTTGACCATCATGAAACTTTGCCATTTTGGAAAGGGTTAACCCATTACCACTCAATGACTCTTTTTGACTCCCTACAAGATAATCGCTTTGAAAAACATTGTGGAAAATGAAGAAATTGCTTGTAAAAAGCAATTTCTTCATTTCCAACAATTTTTTATACCAAGAAAGATCAAAATGCGAAATTTTGTTCAATTCAAATTGTCGTCTGCAGCATCTTTGAATTTGGACAAGTCCAAAATTTTGTCGTTTGGTAATGGGTTAAAGCACTAACTCACCTTATCTGGGCTAGTTTGTTTTGGCGTGGGTTTCTTGATAGGCTCTTCTGCTTCTGATGCATCTGTGGAATCACTCTCCCAAACTTTCTCTGTCACTGAACGTAGAAAATCACTTAACCCTTTACCAAACGGACAAAATTTTGACTTTTCCTATTTGAAAGCTACTGAAAACGACAAATAGATGTTGTTAAAAATAAGATTTGTGTATTGTATAGCACAGAAAATATTGAGGCAAAAGGAGAAACTGCTGGTTATCAGCAGTTTCTTCTTTTGTCTCAATGTTTTCCCAAGCCAATTCTATCAGGGACGTCAAAACCAGGTCTTGTTTGGGAAAGGTTTAAATCAGATAGATTTTTCAATAGTTTGGTTTATTGGGGTTTTACGCCGCCGCCGGCTGGATCACCTACCCATCGATCCCTGTTGTTTCTCATACCAGTACTACCACAACACCCTAATTGAGCCTCAAGCTGCTCGCCAACATAGGTTAAAGATATCAAACCATTGGTGGATGACATTTTTATCAGAAAGGATATTTGCCGCAGTCTGGGATCAAACCCTGGACTTCTCGAGTGAGAGGCAGATCTTTTCATTAGTCTGATGCATAACAACCCGCAGCTACAGATAGAGTGGATGATGGCTTTTCAGAATCATAATGAAATATTTCGTCTTTGTAAATGCAAAACCTCGTATCTAGTTTTTGGAAAATTTTAAAGGGGAGGGAAAAAAGTGTAATAACTTTTTCCAAACTGAAATGTTTTACTTGAAATTTGGACATATTGTTCACAAATGATTTGTTCACAACTGATCAGTAAAAATATCTCAAAAACTGCAAGAATTATCTTTAATTTGGCAAACAAGTTTGTACTTTGAAAATCGCAAGAATCGAGGTTTTGCATTTACACCGACGATTTCATTGATTGTTATCAAATCCCTATGATATGGGTACCTCATTTGAAGCGTCTGGTCGAGACGATTCAAATGAGTATCCACAACATAGGGTTTGGATTGGAAATAACAAATACAGCATGTCTTCACCAATAGGAAAATTGTTCTACCTTATCATAGAAAATTTTTGTGATCATTGCTTTTGGTAATGCAAATAAATATATAATTATTGGCGAAAACATGAATGCATGGTGTTTAACATTTCTATATATACATAAAGTCATATGGAGATGAATGATTATTAAAGTCTAATTTAGATCGCAGTTGTAAGCAATTTATCAAATAGCCATCCTTAGATTCTACAGTCAACCCCTAATGAAATTCATGTCAAAATTTTTTGGCTACGTCATAAACATCCTAAAATGGAAAATGCCAATCTTTTCTGATTCATTACAAGTCCATAAAGATCTGAGGAGTGGACTACATTATCAAACAATTTTTTAAATATCTACCTATAAATCTGTCTTTATCCTGATAAATTTTGGGCTTATTAGGATAAAGGCTTTGGAAAACATGATGGAAAATGAAGAAATTGCTTGTGACAAGCAATTTCTTCATTTCCCATCATGTTTTCTACATAGAATGACTAAAGGATGTAAAATTCACTTGACACTTGAAACCATCGTCTGCAAAATCTTTGAATTTAGTCTATTATTTTGCTGTCTGGGAATGGGTTAAGTAACAAAACTTTAGGTATTTACCAATAAATCCGTCTTTATCTTGGTAAGTTTTGGGTACCAGCTTTCTCTTCCTAACTCTCCTCTTCTGTCCACCAGTCGTAGTTACCTCCCTTGCCCCTTTAGTTACCTCCCTTGCCCCTGGCTCTTTAGTTGGAGAAGGTAGTTTTGGTGCTGGATCCTCCACTTCCTCTTCCTCTACTACAGCTGGTTCCTGGCTCTTCTCTTTGCTGGGAACCGGACTCTCAGGCTCAGGCTCTGCCTCCATTTCTAAGAAGAAATCATGACATTATTTAAACAAGATGTGTTTGTGAAACACAAATGCCCCAGAAAAGGCCATTTTTCAACAAGAGCTGTCCAAAGACAGCGCGCTTGACTTTCTAAGTTGCTTAGTATAAAGGGGGCATAACTCCAAATATAGTGGAGCCAGGGTCATGGGCCCTGGTAGTAAGGTAGATGGTGTGATGGTGAATAAGTATTCCAAGTTTGGGTTGATAGTATGGAAGTTATTGATGTTTGAAAAAACTTTAACCTTTGTTGCAAAGCCGACGCCAATGCCGACGCCCGGGTGACAGTATAAGCTCTCATTTTCTTCGAAAAGTTGAGCTAAAAATGTTTTAACCCTTTCCCAAACGGCAAAATTTTCGGATGATCAGCTTCAAAAACTACTACAAACGACAAATTTGGTGTTATCAAAGATAGGATTTGTGTAAAATATGGCATAGAAAATATTGAGACAAAAGGAGAAACTGCTGGTTATCAGCAGTTTCTTCTTTTGCCTCAATGTTTTCCAAAGCCATTTCTATTAGGGACGTCAAAACCAGGTCTTGTTTGGGAAAGGGTTAAATCACCTCCCTTGCATATGAATATAGAGTAAAAAAATATTTGTGAATTATTTTCTTCTTGAAGCATAATCTTGAAACTCGGCACGGTGAATCAAGTTATTTGAATTGTATTTACAAGTGTGTGTAATTTGATGCATGTCCCATGGCTAGAAAGTGGTGTTTTTAATGATGGGTCATATACCTTAAATGCATTACACTTTAAAGCCTCTCTTACAACCTGTGGTTCATGCTCCTGTGAGCGGACTGCATCTAAAATTAAGGCCTAGTCCCGCTTTGCACGCACATACAAAGTACTTCTTTGGTGGACGCAGAAACGCACAAACACGACACAGAAAGGACGTAGCAAAGAATTGACCAGACAACCTTTCTGAGTATGTTCGAACGTTCAGAGCACGCAAGAGCCTCTCATACAATGAGTCACACATTCTTATAAATTATTATAAGGTCGCACAACAGGTTGTAAGAGAAGCATTACTAGACTACACCCAGCCTTCCAAAAGGCTAGAAAGACCTGAAGGTCTTGAGTCGCTCCACAGGCCTGAGCTTCATTTAATATTTAATCCAAATCTTGATTAAAATGTTCAATACTTGTGATTTTTAGAGCAAGAAGAAACTAAAACTAAATGTTTGCTACTTGGTAAAGGGTTGAAGGAAATTCCAGCTTAGGTCCATATTAGCAATTAATATTTTCCTTCTTCCAAACAGATCTAAATTTATTTATCAATTACTCCTTAATATCCTATGTTTCTAACCAGATAATTGCCATTTCGGAAAGGGTTAAATGAAATGGGAGATAATTCCAGTTTAGGATGATACTAGTAATGAAAATCTTTCTTGTGCCAAATAGATCTAAATTTACTTATGAATTGTAGGTTTTCCTAAATATACCATGTTTCTAATAAATGTTTTGCCATTTGGGAAAGGGTGAAATTCCATTCACTGTTAAGGTCTTTGAATTTACCCAGCCTAAAAATTTGCCAAATGCTAATAGGTTAACACTTCACTATGATCCACTCTTTTATTTAGTTAACACATTTGGGGACACACTGTGCCTTCTAAGTACACCCTTAACTCATTACCACACAGTGACTTGATAACAAGAAGAAAGTAAAGGAAAGAGTGGAAATTCCAGCTTAAGATGATACTGGCGATGTAAACAGATACATAGTCCATAAAATTGCTCAATGAACAATTGAAACTATCTATAGCTAGTTTAACCCATTTCCACACAAAGACACTTTTTGTGGCTCCTCAAGATAACAGATTTGAAAACATTGTGGAAAATGAAGAAATTGCATGTGACTATCACTTTCTTCATTTTCCACAATGTTAACTTCCCAACGAGACCAAAAATTAACCTAAAATTGTTGTCAGCAAGGTCTTAGAATTTAAACTAGCCTAAAATTTTGCCCTCTGGTAATGAGTTAACTTGTATCACTTTTTCATGATAGTCACAAACAAAGCTTCAAACAACACAATAATAACCACTCTGTTGTTTAATTAATACCCTTTGGGTGACCCTCTCTGCACTTCCAAATACACCCCTTCATAACCTCTAAGATAAATATACTGCAAGGAGTAACACTTCCACCCATTTCACACTTTACTCATTACCTGGCTGAGTTTATGCCATATAAATGAGCTCTTAACTCAGGCAGTGAAATTCCGATAAAACTGAAATATACACTCATGCAAGATCTACCAGTCACCAACATTCTGTCCAAATTTTCTATTGATTGGTCAATATTTGTTGTTGCTAGAGTGATAACAAGAGCTTCGCAGAGCGGCGCATATACGCCCGAGAGGGGCTTGTCAGTAAAATTGGCCATTTTTTCGATTCAAGGGCAGATAATTAAAACATGAAAATTTATCAAAATTTTGTTTGCACAATAAAACACCAGAGATTCATTGTGGCTAGTTTGATTAAATTCTGGTTGAAACTGTAGAAGTTGCACACAGGAGAAAATGGACATTTTTGAGAAAATGGGCATCTTTTCTTAAATTCAAGGGCAGATAATTCAAGAACGAAAACAGTTATCTAAATTCCGTAAGCGGTATGCACAACTAGACACCATGGAGATTCATTGTGGCAAGTTTGATCAAATTCTGATCAAAACTGTAGGAGGAGTTGCGCACACAAGAAAATGGGCATTTTTTTAATTCAAGGGCAGATAATTCAAGAACGAAAAGAGTTAATTAAAATCCGTAAGCGGGATGCACAACTAGACACCATTGAGATTCATTGTGGCAAGTTTGATTGAATTCCGATCAAAACTGTAGGAGTTGCGCACACAAGAAAATGGGCATTTTGTTAATTCAAGGGCAGATAATTCAAGAACGAAAAGAGTTAATTAAAATCCGTAAGCGGGATGCACAACTAGACACCATTGAGATTCATTGTGGCAAGTTTGATTGAATTCCGATCAAAACTGTAGGAGGAGTTGCGCACACAAGAAATTGCTAACGGACGGACGGACAGACGGACAGACAGACGGACGGACAGACAGACGAGCGGGGCCATAACATAATACGACCCTTCGGGCGTATAAAAAGCCAAAACGGACATTTTGATATTCAAGGGCAGATAACTCCAGACTTTCTTGTTCAATCTGAATCATTTCGAGGAATCTGAGAGAGGGTCACCCAAGGATCATTCCTGTGAAGTTTGATTGAAATCCATCGAGAAATTTCTGAGAAGATTTTTAAAGAAAAAGTTGACGACCGGACGGACGGACGCACGCACGGACGACGGACACAACGCCATGACAATAGCCCGCTGGCCTGAAAGGCCAGTGGAGCTAAAAACGAGTGTAACAATAAGGTCCTTTCTTATGCCCATTTTCTACAGTTTTCCCATGAGTATTTTTATCAATTTTTCCAACCTACCCTCTTCTCCTTCACTACTACTCTCAAATATATCCTGTTGTGTTCTGCGTCTCTTCTTACTTCTAAAAATGTCCTCATCATCTATAAACATATATCACAAAACGGTATAAAAGAGATATACAATGTATCACATTCAGATTTCTTTTTTCCCCTGAAAAATGGCCGTAATACTTTATCCATGACAAACTTTGAAAGTGTTGAGATTTTCTTTTTTTTTTTTTTTTTTTTTTTATTTTTTAGTCAATGTGGAGAATGTTATGGGTTTTTTTTTTAAAATAAATACTTATTAATTCTTTTCATATTAAATCAGTGTTCTTCATGTCATTGACAAATATCCCAAACTATCAAAATATCATCATTTAAGTGCGAATGATTGAATAGGTTATAGCAACTCTTTCAACTGCTATAGTCATTTCTTGGTGGCTGAAGCACCTAACCATCGATTCCTGTTGTTAATCTCACCAGTACTAGCACAACATCCTTTCCAACATCTACTCACGGCAGTCGCCAACATAGGTTTGCCCTTATCTAACCATAGCACAGTGTATAATCATGTGACTTAGATTTTCCGATAATCTTCAATAACTTTGTCAATACTTGACCAATTTGAATTCGGTTTGAAGCAGAGGTGGAAAAATGTCAGGAATAACATGGTCGAGGTAGATTTTTAAAAAAAATCAACTGATTAAAAAGTTATTGAAGATAAACCAAAATTTTGGTTTATCTTCAATAACTTTTTTATCAGTTGATTTTTAACAAATCCAGCACTTTCATCAAATGCGTGACGTCTGTCCGCCTTCTCTGCTTCAACCCCAATTCAAATCAGTCCCATATTAACAAAATTATTGAAGATTTGCTGAAATTGTTGCATCACGTGATTATCCACCGTGCATAGGTAGCAGACAAATGTTAGAAAGGATGTTTGCAGCAGCTGGGGATCAAACCTGGGGCCTTATGAGTAAGAGTCCAATGCGCTAGCAACTGCACTATGGCTATGGCCTTGGTTTTGTCTGAAAATTCAGTACAATACAGCTTATTCAAACTGTTTTTATACATAGTCAAGTAGGATTTATGCATCTATCTCTTTCCCAAACAAGACCTGGTTTTGACGTCCCTAAAAATGGGCTTGGGAAAATATTGAGACAAAAGAAGAAACTGCTGATAACCAGCAATTTCTCCTTTTGCCTCAATATTTTCTGTACTATTTTCTATACAAGTCCGGTCTCAATCAGCATACGTTATGACGTCTGCAGCGGCTTTCAAAATGGACCACCCTAAAATATTGTTGTTTGGGAAAGGGCTATAGTAATTTTGTTCTTAACTCTGAATAAACTAAATTTACAAATTACCTGAGTCCTCTTTCCTCTGATTTTTCTTGGAGGCAACTGGTGATGGTTCCTTCTTTTTGGAAACAGGAGAAACCTTTTTCTCTGGTGTTTTCTTTTTCTCTTCTTGTTTTGTGGGTTTAGCATCTAGAAGTACAAAAGAAGAACTATGAGCAGTCAAAACTTTATAGTTATTGCAATTACATGTTGTGCAGATCTATCGAATTTACCTTTTCCCAAACAAGACCTGGTTTTGACATCCCCAATAGTCAAGACTTGGAAAAATTTGAGACAAATCAGCATTTTCTCCATTTGCCTTAATATCTTCAGTGCAATATTATATACTTATTAGGATTTCTGTTACACCCATTTTTTGTCTGCAGCAGGATTCAAATTAGATCAGTCTACATTTCAGCTGTTTGGAAAAGGGTTAAAACGACTAAAATGGCTGATGTGAAATTGACAGGGATCTGACCTTGATAGATAAACTTGTACATACATACATGTACTAAATATGTGTGTTGCAGCTTAAAAATTGAAAACAACCCCTTGTTAAGAGATATTTGTCAAACAATCAAAATAGTTCAATAGCCTAGTATTAAATCATCAACCTGCAGCTAACATTTCACATTTATCTTGTTGTGACCAGTGGAGTATCTATCCTAGCATTTCTAGCAACAACAAGAGATGTTTGTAAAACATATATGCCCCCTCAAGGGCGTACATTTGATGTAGGTCAAAGTCCAAGGTCAAGTTAACAAGGTCCAAGGTCATGGTCAAATATGAAAGGTCTTGGTAGGAGGTGTCTATGTGTGAAATATCAAGGCTGTATACATAAAAGTAAAATGAAATATAGGCCAGGTTAAAGTTTTTAAAAGTAGGCCAAATGCCAAGGTCAAGGTCATGGTCAAATGTGAAAGGTCTTGGTTGGAGGTGTCTATGTATGAAATATCAAGGCTGTAGGTGTGAAGGGACATGATATGATCAGGGTGTCCGATCACGTAGAAATGTACGTGAATCACGTAATTTGAACAAAAATCACGTACTACTTTCTCACCCAAAGCGTGTAAGAACGTACACAAAATGAACCCCCATCATGTATAAAAATAAGATGACTATTCTCCCCGTTGTTTACGAAAGAAAAAACAAGCTTGATAGCTGAGTAATAAAACCGAAACTGCCAAATTCGGTCATATTCTGATCCCTCTAATTTTTCCGCTATTTGTAGTTGGCCAAGATGCTGCGTTTTTGGGATTTACTCAACCAAAACGCTGTATCATTGCGAGCGTCTGCATGATCATGGCATCTACTAAACAGAATGGATTTTTTTTTTAATTTGATCGGTCTTTAATTTCAAATGCACATAATCAGAAAGTCAACATTAGGGGGAAACGACGAAGAAAACGCCCAGTCTGGACCATCATCCACTGTTGAATTTAAAATTAAAATTCATGGCTCTGCCAGTTCGACTGGCTTCGTTTGAACAAAAGGGAACAATGCAGATATTTATTAGAGGCTAAGCTGAAAACGGAAACTGCTTCATGCTTGGCATCTGAAAACCTTCCAATCCTCAAGTTTTCAAATTTGATTTATTTGTAATTAAAAGAAAAGATACTGAACAAAATGCCTCAAACCTTTCCCAAACAAGACCTTGATTGAAATGGAAGAATTGTTTAGATTTAGTGTTTTAATTTTCTTGTACCCCCAAATTATTTTTTGTACCCCCAACTTTGACCACCAAGAGGTACAAAAACCCCCAGTCAAAATTTTCAGTGGACACACTGTATGATATATGCCTGGTTTAAGTTTTTTTTTAAAAGTAGGTCAAACTCAAGGTTGCAATATTCAAGGTCATGGTCAAATGTGAAAGGTCCTGGTAGGAGGTGTCTATGTGTGAAATATCAAGGCTGTAGGTGTAATAAGATATAAGATAAAGGCTAGGTTAAAGATTTCTAAGAGTATGTAAAAATCAAAGGTCAAGGTCACACAGGTCAAGGTCATGGTCGAATGTGAAAGGTCTTGGTAGTAGGTGTCCATGTGAATAAAATATCGAGACTGTATAGGTAACAGGACACTAGATATAGGCCTAGTTTAAGTTTTTTTAAAAGTAGGTCAAACTCCAAGGTCAAGGTCCAAGGTCATGGTCAAAATTGAAATGTCTTGGTTGGAAGTGACCACGTGTGAAATATCAAGGCTGTATGTGTAAAATGACATGAAATAAAGGCCAGGTTAATGTATTATAGAAGTAGGTCAAACACCAAGGTCAAGGTCACAAGGTCCAAGGTCATGGTCAAATGTGAAAGGTCTTGGTCGTAGGTGTCCATGTGTCAAATATCAAGGCTGTATGTGTAAAATGACATGAAATATAGGCCAGGTTAATGTATCATAGAAGTAGGTCAAAGTCCAAGGTCAGGGTCACAAGGTCCAAGGTCATAGTCATATGTGATAGGTCTTGGTCGTAGGTGTCCATGTGTCAAATATCAAGGCTGTATGTGTAAAAGGACATGATATATCGGCCAGGTTAAAGTTTTTAAAAAGTAGGTCAAACTCCAGGGTCAAGGTCACAAGGTCCAAGGTCATGGTCAATTGTGAAAGGTCTTGGTAGGAGGTGTCCATGTGTGAAATATCAAGGCTGTATGTGTAATAGGTCATGAGATATATGCCCGGTTTAATTTTTTTAAAGTAGGTCAAACTCCAAGGTCAAGGTCACAAGGTCCAAGGTCATGGTCAATTGTGAAAGGTCTTGGTAGGTGTCCATGTGTGAAATATCAAGGCTGTATGTGTAATAGGTCATGAGATATATTTCCGGTTTAATTTTTTTTAAAGTAGGTCAAACTTCAAGGTCAAGGTCACAAGGTCCAAGGTCATGGTCAAATGTGAACGATGTTGATAGGAGGTATCTATGTGTGAGATACCAAGCCTGTATGTGTAAAAAGACATGAGATATAGGCAATTTTAAGAATTAAGAGTAAATTCAACAAAGGGCAATAACTCCAAGAATTTCATCGGCAAGGTTATGGTTTCTATGCACTGCACCTCTCCATAATGAAATCTATCCACCTGTAAAGTTTCATGATTCTACCTTACATACTGTTAGAGTTGTGCTCCAGACAAGAATCAAGTTATAAAATCAACAAAGGGCAATAACTCCAAGATTTTGATCGCCAGAGTTACAGTTCTTGAACACTGCACCTCTCCATAATGAAATCTATCCACCTGTGAAGTTTCATGATTCTACCTAACATACTTTTTGAGTTATGCCCCGGACAAGAATCAAGGTTGAAAATCGACAAAGGGCAATAACTCCAAATATTTGATCGGCAGAGTTACGGTTCTTGTGCACTGCACCTCTCCACAATGAGATCTATCCACCTGTAAAGTTTCATGATTCTACCTTACATACTTTTTGAGTTATGCTCCGGACAAGAATCAAGTTATAAAATCAACAAAGGGCAATAACTCCAAAATTTTGATCGGCAGAGTTACAGTTCTTGTGCACTGCACCTCTCCATAATGAGATCTATCCACCTGTAAAGTTTCATGATTCTACCTTTAATACTTTTCGAGTAATGCTCCGGACAAGATTTGGTCTACGGACAGACCGACGGACGGACGGACCGACCGACCGACACTTGCAAAACAATATACCCCCTTTTTCTTCGAAAGGGGGCATAATTATAGCACATAATCTAATATGAGCTGTCAACAGCTCATTTCATAAAAACATCCAACAATTAACAAGAAATTTCGGTCCAATATCAGGAAAGATGTCAATTTCAGTTATCAAGAGCAACAGATGAGAGAGGTGAATGCATTCTAAATTTGTTGTTTCAAACAAAACCCTATGTTGTGGGTACCCATTAGAATCGTCTCGATAAGACAATTCTCAAGAGTACCAACAATAAAGGGTTTAATGAACAATTAATAAAATATTGCATTTTGAAAACCCATCACTCCCTGTTATCTGTAGCTCAGCTTACCAGTTTGTTTAGCCAGAAATCCCATCATTCCACCTTTCTTAGCACCTTTAACTGCTGCCTGCAACACAAACAAGAGCTGTCAGGAGACAGTTAAGCCCAACTATATAGTGAAACATTTTAAGTTAGAAAAGGATTTATCACTAAATTAGATGTCAGATAATGAATCTTTCCTTAACTCTTTCGCTGTCAAATTTCCTGGAATTGTCCTATTTCCAGTGCCAAATTTTGGAAAATTCATAAGAGGGCTTATCAGTTTATAGAATAGTAAGAAATCGTTGTTTGATAATATTAAGCTGAAACTTTCAGGAATCATTGCACATAAATCGTTTTGCCTAATAGCATACTTTTTATCAGGCAGTTTGATCAGATGACCTTGCCCTTGACCTTGAATGATCTCATTAAGCTATTGTATGAAAGTCGCAGATCGGCGACATTGGCAGTCTTCCTATGCCATGGGTCGCCTTTTGGTGACATTGGCAGTGAAAGAGTTAAAGACTGATATCCTCATCACAGAAGCATGTGTACAGTTCCAAATTAATAGCATAAGTAGAAACACAGATATGGCACATGCAAGTAAAACCTTAACCAAACCAACACCGATGCTCAGGTGACTGGAATAAACACCCCACCCCAATTCTATTCTATGAGAAGTTGCACTAAAATAGATGAATGCTTTCTACAATTTACATATGTGACCTGTCACGCTAAAAGGGACCTTATCCGAACTACAAAAATTCAAATTTTGACAAACTTTTCAGACCCAGCACAGGTCAACCAGATCCCATATATATGCAAACAAGAGCTGTCACTGTAAGATGACAATGCCCCCGACACCGCTTTGATTTTAAATTATGGCCAATCTATGTTCAAGGTCAAGGTCATCCAGGGGTCAAGGTCACCAAAGTATGTGCCTACAGAAAGGTAATGTACCAAGGAATGTTGTGGTAAAGTATGAAGCGAATATGTTAAGTAATAAGGAAGTTATGGCCAATGTTAAAGTTTTTGGACGGAATGACGGACAGACGGACAGACGGACCTATGGCAGCATGCTTGTGTGCCAACGTTGCTTGTGTTGCAATTTATGTTACTTGTGTGACACATCAAAAATGTGTTCGCACTGCACCACACTTCTGTGACAGTCACACAAGAAAAGTTGTTTGGGAGTCACATAAGTGTGTATTATGTTCAGTGTAAACATCAAAGGCGTAGGAAGGTTTATAGTATTGGGGGTGGCCAAATGTTTAAGTATGGGTGTATAATTGTAATTCATCGTTTCCCCACAGGATTCACAAAATGCCGAGCATGCTGTGTCTTGGTTTTTCCCAAATAATTCTCCGGAAAACTTTGACCCATGAATATGACAAGAGATGTTTGTAAAACATATGCCCCCTCAAGGGCCTACATTTGATGTAGGTCAAAATCCAAGGTCAAGGTAACAAGGTCATGGCCAAATATGAAAGGTCTTGGTAGGAGGTGTCCATATGTGAAATATCAAGGCTTTGTATGTAAAAGTAAAATGAAATATAGGCAAGGTTAAAGTTTTTAAAAGTAGGCCAAATGCCAAGGTGATGGTCAAATGTGAAAGGTCTTGGTTGGAGGTGTCCATGTGTGAAATATCAAGGCTGTAGGTGTAAAAGGACATGATATATATGCCTGGTTTAAGTTTTTAAAAGTAGGTCAAACTCCAAGGTCAAGGTTGCAATATTCAAGGTCATGTGAAAAGTGAAAGGTCTTGGTAGGAGGTGTGAAATATCAAGGCTGTAGTTGTAATAGAACATAAGATAAAGGCCAGGTTAAAGATTTCTAAAAGTATGTCAAACTCCTATGTCAAGGTCACACAGGCCAAGGTTATAGTCAAATGTGAAATGTCTTGGTAGGAGGTGTCCATGTGTAAAATATCGAGACTGTATAGGTAACAGGACATGAGATATAGGCCTAGTTTAAGTTTTTTTAAAAGTAGGTCAAACTCCAAGAAGAAGGTCCAAGGGCATGGTCAAAAAAGAAATGTCTTGGTTGGAAGAGACCATGTGTGAAATATCAAGGCTTTATGTGTAAAATGACATGAAATATAGGCCCGGTTAAAGTATTATAAAAGTAGGTCAAACACCAAGGTCAAGGTCACAAGGTCCAAGGTCATGGTCAAATGTGAAAGGTCTTGGTCGTAGGTGTCCATGTGTCAAATATCAAGGCTGTATGTGTAAAGGGACATGATATATCAGCTAGGTAAAAGTTTTTTTTAAAAGTAGGTCAAAGTCCAAGGTCAATGTCACAAGGTCCAAGGTCATGGTCAAATGTGAAAGGTCTTGGTAAGATGTGTCCATGTATGAAATACCAAGGCTTAGTGGTGGGCCGATGATCGACTATAGTCGAAAGTCAGTTGGTTTAGGCTTCCGATTGCGATAATCGATTGGAAAATCCCGCAATCGATTGTAGTCGGTACCGGAACTCGCTCCGTTCAGGACTTTAGATACCGGCTTTTAGCGTCGCGTCCGGACTTTATACGGCGGCTAATCAAATACGCCCTTCAATACATCATGGCCGACAACGGAGGCGATGAAAATTCGCTGGAGATTTTCTTTTATTTTCTTTAATTTATAAAGAACAGAACAATTCATGTAAGTTTTGTATGACACGGAAAAACAACCATTGTAACAAGACTAACATCCATGAATATGGGAAAGAAACTGTTCAACTGATAAATCGATTGTATAATCGATAGCTAGTTGGTTTGCCCTTCCGATTATAAACCGATAATCGATTGTGATTTTAAACCGATTGCCCAACACTACCAAGGCTGTATGTGTAATAGCACATGAGATATAGGCCCAGTTTAATTTTTTTAAAAGTAGGTCAAACTCCAAGGTCAAGGCCACAAGGTCCAAGGTCATAGTCGTATGTGATAGGTCTTGGTTGGAGGTTTCCATGTGTCAAATATCAAGGCTGTATGTGTAAAAGGACATGATATATCGACCAGGTTAAAGTTTTTTAAAAATAGGTCAAACTCCAAGGTCAAGGTCACAAAGTCCAAGGTCATGGTCAATTGTGAAAGGTCATGGTAAGATGTGTCCATATGTGAAATATGAAGGCTGTATTTGTAAATGGTCATGAGATATATGCCGGGATTTTTTTTTTTAAAGTAGGTCAAACTCTAATGTCAAGGTCACAAGGTCATAGTTTAATGTGAACGATGTTGATGGGAGGTATCTATGTGTGAGATGTCAAGGCTGTATGTGTAAAAGGACATGAGATATAGGCAAGGTTAAGAATTAAGTGTAAAAATCAACAAAGGGCAATAACTCCAAGAATTTGATTGGCAGAGTAACGGTTCTTGTGCACTGCAACTCTCCATAATAAAATCTATTCACCTGTAAAGTTTCATGATTCTACCTTACATACTTTTTTAGTTGTGCTCCGGACAAGAATCAAGTTTGAAAATCAACAAAGGGCAATAACTCCAAGAATCTGATTGGCAGAGTCACGATTCTTGTGCACTGCACCTCTCCATAATGAGATCTATTCACCTGTAAAGTTTCATGATTCTACCTAACATGGTTTTTGAGTTATGCTCCGGACAAGAATCAAGTTTGAAAATCAACAAAGGGCAATAACTCAAAAAATTTGATCAGCAGAGTTACGGTTCTTGTGCACTGCACCCCTCCATAATGAGATCTATCCACCTGTAAAGTTTCATGATTCTACCTTACATACTTTTTGAGTTATGCTCCGGACAAGAATCAAGTTATAAAATCAACAAAGGGCAATAACTCAAAAATATTAATCAGCAGAGTTACGGTTCTTATGCACTGCACCTCTCCATAATGAGATCTATCCACCTATGAAGTTTCATGATTCTACCTTTAATACTTTTTGAGTTATGCTCCGGACAAGGTTTGGTCTACGGACAGACTGACCTACCGTCCGACCTACCGACCGACCGACACTTGCAAAACAATATACCCCCCATTTTCTTCGAAAGGGGGCATAATTAAATGAACATTATACATAATCAGTTATTTACAACTATTTCAGTCAAATCTTCAATACTCTCACGCCCCTAAGTCATCTTTTTCTTGAAAGTTAACTAGAAGTTATAGAAAGGAATTTCTTTGAATTCAAAATCAGAATTTTCAGTTTTCAAGGATATTTGGCTCAAAATTATGGGTCTTTGATCAAATGCAGCTTTAAATTTCCCTCCAATCTATGTTGATCATTTCTTTGTTTACATGGCGAAAACCCATGACATTTAGTTTTTTACTATTGCTTCTTCATTTCTCAAGAGCAAAAACAATAAAACATCAAATAGATAACCAAATCTGAGTGAATTACTGATGAAACCTTTTGATACACAGTGCTAAAAACTTACTAAGAATATATGATCATTTCTTTGTTTACATCACGAAAACCCATGACATTAAGTTTTTAGCTCCACTGGCCGAAGGCCAGCGGGGCTTATGTCATGGCCCTGTGTCCGTCGTGCGTGCGTCCGTCCGTGTGTCCGTCCGTCTGTGCATCAACTTTTTCTTTAAACATCTTCTCCTCCAAAACTACTGGACCAATTTCAACCAAACTTCACAGGAATCTTCCTTGCATGAACCTTTTCCAAATTCCTTCAAAAAATTAAATTCCGTGTAGAACTTGAATTTTAATTGAATTAATTAATTTAAATTTTCGAAAAATCTTTTAAAAATCTTCTTCTCCAAAACTACTGGACCAATTTCAACTAAACTTCACAGGAATCTTCCTTGCATGAACCTTTCCCAAAGTCCTTCAAAAAATTAAATATCGTTTTGAACTTGAATTTTAATTAAATTAATTAATTCAAATTTTCGAAGAATCTTTGAAAAATTTTCTTCTCCAAAACTACTGGACCAATTTCAACCAAACTTCACACGAATCATCCTTGCATGAATCTCTATCAAATTCCTTAATAAGAATAAAATCTATGCAGAACTTAAAATTTATTAATTGAATTGAATTTAATTTTCAAAAAATCTTTAAAAATTCTTCTTCTCCAAAACTACTGGACCAATTTCAACCAAACTTCACAGAAATCTTCCTTGCATGAATCTTTCCTAAATTCCTTCAAAATAATAAAATCCTTTTAGAACTTGAATTTTAAATAATTTAATTGGTTTAAATTTTCGAAAAATCTTTAAAAAAAATTCTTCTCCAAAGCAACTGGACCAATTTCAACCAAACTTTACAGAAATGTTCCTTGCATTAATCTCTTCTTAATTCTTCAAAAAATAAATTCTATGTAGAACTTTAATTTTGATTAATTAAGTTAAATCAAATTTTCGAAAAATCTTCTTTTCCAAAACTACTGGACCAATTTTAACCAAACTTCACACGAATCTTCCTTGCATTTTTCTCCTCTAAATTCCTTAAAAAAATAATTTTGTTACTTAAATTTTAATAAATTTAATTAAATTGAATTTTCGAAAAATGATTAAATAATCTTCTTCTCCAAAACTACAGGACCAATTTCAACCAAACTTCACAGGAATCTTCCTTGCATGAATCTCTTCCAAATTCCTTCACTATCGGATGAAAAGCTTGGCCGTTGTGGGCTAGGCTTTTTTTTTCGCTATATGAAACAGTGTAATTTTAAGAAAATTTCAAAAACATTTCTGCTCCTTAATCACTTATTGGATTTCATTCTGGTCAGGTGTAGCATGAATCTTCTTGGAATAGACCTCTATTGTATTCCTTGAAGAAGTTCGTAGTCTAACTGTCTAAAAGCCAGTAGAGCGATACAGGGCCATCTTGGCCCTCTTGTTTACTATTGTTTCTTCATTTCTCAAGAGCAAGAAACAGTTAAAACAATAAATCATCAAATAGATAACCAAATCTGAGTGAATTACTGATGAAACCTTTTGATACACAGTGCTAAAAACTTACTAAGAATTTTCAGTTGTAACTTGTAACAGGAAGTGTGGCTAGGGGGTACTTGGCTAGACTGGTTATCGATTTTCAGTATCGGCTGAGCGCTTGTTTATATGAAATCATGAAGCTTGTCATGCCTCTGATGCACCATGACTTTTAAACCAGTCTGGCAATTTTTTATAAAAATGTCCATTCATATGGACCCTAAACTACATGCACGGACATTTCAATATGTCCATACCTTCGACGCTTACTTGTGCTTCAGTTTTAGAGTAGTGGCTAGAAATGACACAGAGGTAATTTCCATCTGTTATAGACATTTTCTTATGGGACTGTCACATAGGGGAGTCTCATAAGAAAAACCGAAGCAGAAGCATGCTTTTTTCAAAGAATTTCGAAGCATAAGCATGTCTCTCTGTCAACCCGGACGGACGGACAGACGGACGGACGGACAAGTCAAATTTATGATGCCTCCCTATCGGGGGCATAAAAATAAGCATATGTAGTAAGATAGGGAAAATATTCTGGATTTAGAAAATTACATAAAATTGAAAAGTGTCGGCCCTTGTCTGGCTGCGCGGACTGCGCAGACTGACTAGGGTCGATATTTTTCACGCTTTCTATAAGGTCCCTTTTAGCGTGACAGATCACATATCAATAAAGTATCATCAATGTCCTTGCATAGAAAGATCATGAGAATTGTTTATAAGCCCTTCCCCAAACAAGACCAGGTTATGACGTCTCACATACAGAAAGCAGGGAAAAGATTGAGGCTGATCTGTAGCTGTACAAGAGCTGTCCCAAGACAGCGCGCTCAACTTTCTAAGTTGCTTAGTATAAAGGGGGCATAACTCCAAATATAGTGGAGCCAGGGTCATGGGCCCTGGTAGTAGGTAGAGGGTGCGATGGTGAATAAGTATTCCAAGTTTGGGTTGATAGTATGGAAGTTATTGATGTTTGAAAAAACTTTAACCTTGGTTGCAACGCCGACGCCGATGACGACGCCCGGGTGACAGTATAAGCTCTTATTTTCTTCGAAAAGTCAAATAAAAATGAGTACTATCCCCATCCTACCTTATCTGATCCTTTCTTCTCCACCTCCTGCTTAACCTCTTTCTCCTGTTTCCCTGAAGTTTTCTTGTCTACCTTGGCAAACATGTTAGCTATGGCGGCTTGTTGTCCTTTCTTTGTCTGTGTTTTTGTCTGTCCAGTCAAGCTGCTGACTGGCTTCTGAAGAAGACACAGAAGGGAATCACATAACACAACAATTTCAGAAAATCTTCAAGAACTATGTTAATACTTGACCAATTTGAATTTGGTTTGAAGCAGAAAATGTGTAAAAATACCAAGAATTAGATGCATGTCATAGATCTTATTAAAAATCAGCTTATAAAAAGTTATTGATGATTGACCAAACAATAATTTGGTTTGTAGATCTAGTCAAAAACATTTTTATCAGCTGATATCTTTAACAATATACTATATCCATCTAATCTCTGTTACATTTCAGCCTTCTCTGCTTTAAACCATTTTCAAAATAGGTCACATATTAACAAATTATTATTTAATAACACAGTGGAAGAGCTTTATTGTAAAACAGAACAAAACAAGAGATGTTTGTAAAACATATATGCCCCCTCAAGGGCCTACATTTGATGTAGGTCAAAGTCCAAGGTCAAGTTAACAAGGTCCAAGGTCATGGTCTAATATGAAAGGTCTTGGTAGGAGGTGTCTATGTGTGAAATATCAAAGCTGAATATGTAAAAGTAAAATGAAACATAGGCCAGGTTAAAGTTTTTAAAAGTAGGCCAAATGCCAATGTCAAGGTCATGGTCAAATGTGAAAGGTCTTGGTTGGAGGTGTCCATGTGTGAATTATCAAGGCTGTAGGTGTAAAAGGAGATGATATATAAGCCTAGTTTCAGTCTTTTTAAAAGTAGGTCAAACTCCAAGGTCAATGTTGCAATATTCAAGGTCATTGTCAAATGTGAAAGGTCTTGGTAGGAGGTGTCTGTGTGAAATATCAAGGCTGTAGGTGTAATAGGACATAAGATAAAGGCTAGGCTAAAGATTTCTAAAAGTATGTAAAAATCAAAGGTCAAGGTCACACAAGCCAAGGTCATGGTCAAATGTGAAAGGTCTTGGTAGGAGGTGTCCATGTGTGAAATATTGAGACTGCATAGGTAACAGGACATGAGATATAGGCCTAGTTTAAGTTTTTTAAAAGTAGGTCAAACTCCAAGGTCAAAGTCCAAGGTCATGGTCAAAAGTGAAATATCTTGGTTGGAAGTGACCATGCGTGAAATATCAAGGCTGCATATGTAAAATGACATGAAATATAGGCCAGGTTAATGTATTATTAAAGTAGGTCAAACACCAAGGTCAAGGTCACATGGTCCAAGGTCATGGTCAAATGTGAAAGGTCTTGGTCGTAGGTGTCCATGTGTCAAATATCAAGGCTGCATGTGTAAAAGGAATTGATATATCGGCTAGGTTAAAGTTTTTTTAAAGTAGGTCAAAGTCAAAGGTCAAGGTCACAAGGTCCAAGGTCATGTCAAATGTGAAAGGTCTTGGTAAGATGTGTCCATGTGTGAAATACCAAGGCTGTATGTGTAATAGCACATAAGATATAGGCCCAGTTTAATTTTTTTAAAAGTAGGTCAAACTCCAAGGTCAAGGCCACATGGTCCAAGGTCATAGTCATATGTGATAGGTATTGGTCGGAGGTTTCCATGTGTCAAATATCAAGGCTGTATGTGTAAAAGGACATGATATATTGGCCAGGTTAAAGTTTTTTAAAAGTAGGTCAAATCCCAAGGTCAAGGTCACAAAGTCCAAGGTCATGGTCAATTGTGAAAGGTCTTGGTAGGAGGTGTCCATGTGTGAAATATCAAGGCTGTTTTTGTAAAAGGTTATGAGATATATGCCGGGTTTAATTTTTTTAAAGTAGGTCAAACTCCAAGGTCAAGGTCACAAGGTCCAAGGTCATGGTTAAATGTGAACCATGTTGAAAGGAGGTATCTATGTGTGAGATATCAAGGCTGTATGTGTAAAAGGACATGAGATATAGGCAAGGTTAAGAATTAAGTGTGAAAATCAACAAAGGGAAATAACTCCAAGAATTTGATTGGCAGAGTTACGGTTCTTAAGAACTGCACCTCTCCA
This sequence comes from Fragum sueziense, assembly GCA_963680895.1. Taxonomy (NCBI): domain Eukaryota; kingdom Metazoa; phylum Mollusca; class Bivalvia; order Cardiida; family Cardiidae; genus Fragum; species Fragum sueziense. The sequence goes on along the minus strand of OY804607.1, from coordinate 37,390,591 downwards.
TAATGAAATCTATTCACCTGTAAAGTTTCATGATTCTACCTTACATATTTTTCGAGTTGTGCTCTGGACAAGAATCAAGTTATAAAATCATCAAATGGCAATAACTTAGAAAATTTGATCGGCAGAGTTACGGTTCTTGTGCACTGCACCTCTCCATAATGAGATCTATCCACCTGTAAAGTTTCATGATTCTACCTTACATACTTTTTGAGTTATGCTCCGGACAATAATCAAATTTGAAAATCAACAAAGGGCAATAACTCCAAAAATATGATCGGCAGAGTTACGGTTCTTGTGCACTGCACCTCTCCATAATGAGATCTATCCACCTGTAAAGTTTCATGATTCTACCTTACATACTTTTTGAGTTATGCTCCGGACAATAATCAAATTTGAAAATCAACAAAGGGCAATAACTCCAAAAATATGATCGGCAGAGTTACGGTTCTTGTGCACTGCACCTCTCCATAATGAGATCTATCCACCTGTAAAGTTTCATGATTCTACCTTACATACTTTTTGAGTTATGCTCCGGACAATAATCAAATTTGAAAATCAACAAAGGGCAATAACTCCAAAAATATGATCGGCAGAGTTACGGTTCTTGTGCACTGCACCTCTCCATAATCAGATCTATTCACCTGTAAAGTTTCATGATTCTACCTTACATACTTTTTGAGTTATGCTCCGGACAAGAATCAAGTTTGAAAATCAACAAAGGGCAATAACTCCAAAAATATGATCGGCAGAGTTACGGTTCTTGTGCACTGCACCTCTCCATAATGAGATCTATCCACCTGTAAAGTTTCATGATTCTATCTTACATACTTTTTGAGTTATGCTCCGGACAAGAATCAAGTTTGAAAATCAACAAAGGGCAATAACTCAAAAAATTTGATCGGCAGAGTTACGGTTCTTGTGCACTGCACCTCTCCATAATGAGATCTATCCACCTATGAAGTTTCATGATTCTACCTTTAATACTTTTCGAGTTATGCTCCGGACAAGGTTTGGTCTACGGACAGACCGACCGACCTACGGACCGACCGACAGACCGACCGACCGACCTTCCGACCGACACTTGCAAAACAATATACCCCCATTTTCTTCGAAAGGGGGCATAATTAGTGCCCGCCGAATAAGGTCAGAGTGCATAACATTGTATATCTTGACATAATTTGATTGAATCTGTAGGTTTTTCAATTGAATGGGGGCTTTTAACAGTATCTTGGTCGTATTGCACTAAGTGGAATTCTGTTGTTTATTTCTTCAGTAGTATACAACATCATTTCAAAGCCTCTAGCTACGATATTTTGTGGGTATAAACCCCACAGACTCATAACATTTTACTAAGAACATCAAACCCAGGTCTTGTTTGGAAACTGGTTAATCCTTTCCCAATTAAGACCTGGTTTTGACGTCCCTAATGGAAAAGGTTTTGGAAAATATTGAGGCAAAAGAAGAAACTGCTGATAACCAGCAGTTTCTCCTTTTGTCTCAATATTTTCTGTGCTATATTGTACACAAATATCTTCCTTTATAACATCAATTTGTCATCTGCAGCAGCTTTTGAATAGTACCACGCTAAAATTTTGTCGTTTGGGAAAGGGTTAAAGAGTGGGACCCACCTTTTCAGACTCTGTATCTGGCACATTAACCATGAGAAGATCCATATCTTCCGCTGATCTGGGAGTGGCTTTATCATACTGTATACTACTGTACCTAAAAGAGACAATAACCCTTTCCCAAACAAGACCTGGTTTTGACGTCCCTAATAGAAAAGGCTTGGGAAAACATTGAAACAAAAGAAGAAACTGCTGATAACCAGCAGTTTCTCCTTTTGTCTCAATATTTTCTGTGCTATATTATACACAAATGCTATCTTAAACAAGGTCCATTTGTCGTCTGCAAAAGCTTTTGCTGTTTGGGAAAGGGATAAGCAAGCAAAAGTTATGGTTTTAACATACTGTATACTACTGTACCTAAAAGAGACAATAAGCAAGCAAGAGTTAGGGTTTTAACCCTTTCCCAAACGACAATTTTTCAGATCAGTCCAATTTGAAAGCTGCTTGCAAACAACAAAATGAATGTAAATCAAGGTTGAATAGGTTGAATTTGTGTACAAAATAGTTACCAAAATATTGAGGCAAAAGGAGAAAGTGCTGATTATCAGCATTTTCTTCTTTTGCCTCAATGTTTTCCTAAGTCTCATCGGTAAATGCCGTCAAAACCAGGTCTTGTTTGACAAGGTTAATGCACTGCACTCCGTAACCATGAAAAGAAGAATATAACTGCCAAGTTTCAAGTCTATTGAACGTAAGATAACAGAGTTATGCTCCATACAAAGAATTGGACGCCGCTTGCTCGGATGCCCTGTGTCATACCATAACATGTCCAATCTTTGACAGACATATAAAAAGGACTTGTTTTTTGTACACCTTCATTGCGAACGCTCTGGGCAAAAGTAAAGCAGAAAATGCTGACAATTAGCATTTTCTCCTTTTGCCTCTGAATGTTTTGTAATTTATTTTATATGTCTTTCTCCTATCTAATTCATCATACATTTTGTAAAAATGCAGCAATTGACAAATTGAACAAGATGACTTTGTGTTTGTGAAACATGAATGACCCCAAATGGCTATCTTTCTAAAATGTTAAGTGTTCATGTTAAGGGTTGACCTTGAGGAAGGTCATACTGTATAAAAAAAAAGATAGATATCATTAAAAAGAAGTTACATACCAAATTTCAGCTTTGTATGTCAAATACTTTTGGAGAAATGGCAAAATTTTAAGTTTTCTGACAGACAGACAGACAGACAGACAGACGAGAGCAAAACAATATGTCCATGATCTCTTAATACGGGGGCATGAAACGTCCAAATTTTTGGAAAAGGATTAATTGTTGAATAACTCACTCAGCCACTTACTTATTACAATCAAACACATTTTCCTTGAAGTTCTCATAGTCTGACATGTACAGGGGATTTGTGTCCTGCAAACAATTTCATTTTGTTAAAACCCATTACCAAAAAGCAAAATTTTAGGGCGGTGCTATTACAAAGCTGCTGCAGATAACAACAAGAGCTGTCATTGACGGATTTAATCCGAGTCTTCTCTGATGTAAATATGCTCTTTGATATTTTGATTTTTCGCTATTTACATCAGAGAGTGTTGCTCTTTGAAAAAATCAAGAAGTTCTCCACAAATTGTGGCGCATCGTTCACCGTCCGATCTTAAACGCTATCGTTAAAACCCCTGATGATATCGATCAATGAACCATTTATTGTCATACATGTTGAAAAATTTACGACCAAAAAGTATTTCTAAAAGGTTTATAGGCAATGTTTTGCAACAACCCTCACCTGAGCAGCCTTTGTTTACCTTGACTTTCCATTCAAAACCAAAGGTTATACTCTTCCAGCAGGCCGATTTGAAATGAAATTTTTGGTCAGGTATGACAAAAATGATTTATTGATCTATACCCTACAGTGTTTTACCGAGTGATTCGATATGATACACAAAAACAAAGCTTCACTACTTGTAACGTTACCGAACTTTCCGCTGTTTTCAAAGAGCAACACTCTCTGATGTAAAAAGCGAAAAATCAAAATATCAAAGAGCGTATTTACATCAGAGAAGACTCGGATTATGACGGATTATGCTCCCCGAATAAGTGTTTGTCACAAAATAAAAACTATCATACTTTAAGCCCCTTTTCCCATGACAGATTTTTTGTACACACATTATTTATAGAATATGGTCTAGAACATCCTATTTATTACATGAGCACAAAACTTCATTAAATTCTGCCCATTAGATGAAGAGAAATTAGAGAAAAACTAATTTTTACATTAAGGCCCCATTTTCCACGACGCAGCCCCAAATCAACAGAGAAAAGGTTCCTAGGGATTATCCCAGGGAGTTCACATGTGAAGTTTCATTGAATTTGGCCAAAGGGTTGCTGAGATCTGGCTGTGGACGGACGGACGGACACACGGACAGACAGCATGGCCACTATATGCTCCCCCGAAATTTTTTCGGGGAGCATAAAAATGGAAGAGCTCTTAGTCATGAGATTAGTGTACATTACATTATAGGTAAAAGAATATTGAGGCAAAAGGAGAAAATGCTAATCATCTGCATTTTCTTATTCTGCATCAATGTTTTCCCAAGCCTTTTCGAACGTGTAGGTCAAAAACAGGTCGCATTTGGGAAAGGGTTAACACAAGATCTATACTATAAATTATAATACAAGACTGTCTTATTTTTTCAGTTTATGAACTTCATTAGAAAAGCAAGTTATAAAGAAATATCCCAAAACCCCTCAAATGAGGGCTTTAGCCTAAGGGCTACTTTTGAGGCAAGGGCCAATACAGCTCAAATCTGACTTGACATAATCTGTATATTACTATAGTTCATATTGACCCAGTGACAGGTTCGAGGGCTTTGTATGCAGAAGATGTTGAAGACAACAGTTTTAAGTGAATCAAATTGTAATTTTTTCAGTCTTTTTGGGTAGAAAACATTGTGGGAAATGAAGAAATTGCTTGTCACAAGCAATTTCTTTATTTTCTACAATGTTTTACAAAGCCTTTATCAAGTGGGGTGCCAAAAAGCATCATTATGTGGGAAAGGGTTAATATTTACCTTCAATGTGTTTTTCTGTATACTATAGAGATGACAGCTAGTGACAACAGCAAATGATTTCTTCCATTCCTCAAGTTTGTCTTCATTTGTCACAACACATTTGAACACCTAAAACAAGAGCACATAACTAGACTTTTAAGTCTGATCTAATTGAAAATCATACTCATCCAATATCTTACAATCAACAACATTGTGTCCAAGTTTTATCTTGATTGGCCAATCAATTGTAGATGCCAGAGTGTAAACAAAGTTAAACACAAAACTCAGAACTTTCTGATCCGCTCAGGCCTAAAATGGAATCATCCATGATCCTAGAACTTATGATCATACTTGTTTGGACCAAGTTTGATCAAGATTGGCAAACTTAAAGAGAGGGCAATGGCTGTCAGTACTCATTAGATTTGTCTGAACCAAATCAAGTTCCAGAGCTACAGATAAGAGGGGGTGATGGCGTTTCTAAATGCAATATTTCTATTATTGTTCATCAAATCCTATGTTGTGGGTACTCATTTGAGGCGTCTCATCGAGACGATTCAAATGAGTACCCACAACATAGGGTTTGGAATTGAAATAACAAAGTTAGAATGTCACCACCCCCACTTATCTGTAGCTTTGAAATCAACAACATGGGGTTTCAATTTGAAACAACAATTTTGTAATGCATTCACCCTCTGTTGAGCAGCCTGAAGTTGACACTTATGAAAATACATGTGTATGTGTTGTGTATCTTAATTAAATGTTTTCAGAAAAATGGATAACCTTTATGGAAAGTTTTAACTCAATTCCAAACAGTGCTAATTTATACTATTACAATTTGAACACTTCCGCTGAGGGCAAAATTGATGTTGAAAAATTTTTGAATTTGTCTATAACATTGAATAGAAAATGCTGAGGTAAAAGGAGAAACTGCTGGTTATCAGCAGTTTCTTTTTTTGTCTCAACGTTTTCCCAAGACTTTATTATTAGTGACGGCAAAACCAGTTCTCATTTTGGGAAAGGGTTAAATCATTACATACCTGGCTTCCATCTTCCGCAGGTTTTGTGAGTCCAGATATAAAATATGTAGCCGACAGCGCTGTCTTCCCTTTGTCCTGACGTTCTTTATTAAGGTATGCATACAACATCCTGCAAAATACAGTTCCGAGTTGTGTTAAATTGAATTCAACCCTTTCAAAAACAAGACCTGTTTTTGTGTGTCTAATATAATCAACATCATCAATCATTCTTTTAAGATTATCCTGGCCCCGGTTTCTCGAAAAAAATTAGGTACATATTCAGACCTAAATCTGAGCACTGAGCTCGAATCACACGAAATCCATGTGAACTTCAATCAAATACCCTTCAACATAGGAGAGTATTCGTTTAAAATTGAGCATGTTCTCATGAGTATATACCAAAGTTCTTTGGATAAACCGGAGCCAGGCCTTCAATTGGTCCACTGCTGAGGGTGGGGCCTGGCTGGCTGCCCAGTCTCACTCCGAGTCTTCCTCTCTATGTCTGAAGGCTTGGGAAAACATTAAGGCAAAAGAAGAAATTGCTGATAAACAGTAATTTCTCCTTTTGCCTAGATATTTTCCATGCTATACTTCACTAATGCTAATTTTATCTTTATCAAATGCCATTACATGTATTTGACTACAAGTTTACAACAGCTTTCAGATTGGACCACCAGAAATATTTCTTTTTTGTGTTGGAGAGGATAAATAAATGGCCACTTTCAACAACTATGGTTCTGTAATATCATAAGCAAGTTTATGATAATTCATAAAATGCTATTTTAACTTCATACTTATTTACATCATTTTGTAATCCCTAAGATTGACAACTTTTAATTGAACACTCACTAAAAACTTATTACATCAAATCAAGATTTCTTTCATCTTGGCCAAAATTGTATGAGATTGGCACTAGGTTGCAAAATGAGAAAATGATCCTAGCATATGTAAAAAGGACCAGTTACCATTGCCAAAAAGAAATGTTTCTTCCAAAACACTAAAGAAAATTCCCAATACAAAATTTTTCCTAGTTTGGACAGAAATTTTTATTATTCTCTTTCATATATGTCGACCTGCAATAAATTGGAATTCACTTTGGATTATTTCTTTCAGTACAATAAAAGTACCAGTATTTAATATTTTATTGCAATCTGAGTTGAAATATTTTTCCCAATTATTGAGAAAACAACGCCATTTTTCCCAATTTGACTGGTCTCAGACCTGTTCCCAAAACTGTGAGAAAAAATGCTGGATTCCATCTTTACTGTATGAAAATCAAATATCTTATGAAAGAGTGAAAAGATATGGGCGAAAAGAAAAGTTCATAAATATAATTATGTATATTATGAAAACATTTCCATCTGTTTCCTCAATCTTCTTTAAAACTTGATCCATTGTTTAGTCCATGCCAAAACCATGTATATGAATATGATAACATTTAGGATAAAGAAGTAAGGATAAAGTAAACAGACTTACTGTTTTGCCACATTGCAGTGAACTTTCAGGGTACAGCTTAAGCTTTTATAGGTCACCTGTAAATTATAATTGGACGTTCGACTAAATCTTTTCACACAATAACTGGTTTTGATGTACGCTATAAATAAGAAGACTTAAGGATTACAACCCATCATTATCTACAAAACACTTCATGGATCTTTGGGTATCAGTTGTAGCCAGTCTCATTTTGAAATCTGAAGACAAATAGTGAGTCCATGGGACCCACACTTTTTGAAACAATGAGTCCCAGGCCAAGGACGAAAGACCTGAAGGTCTTGAGTCGCTCCACAGGCCTGAATTTCCAAGTTTTGACTAGATTTTTCAATACTTGTGGTTCTTACAGCAAAAAAAGTAAAAAGCAGCAATCATGTGGTCAATACAAAAAGAAAGTAAATGATTGACTAATATTTTGGAGATGTTAAAGTGATAATAAAATTGAAAACTGTGATTTTGCCAAATTCAACAGGGATAAAGACTAGCAGGGACCCAGTCGCCCATGGCCCCTAGATTTTGGGTTGGGCCCCTGAATATTGAGAGAAAATGCCCATACCCATATTGTTAAGTATTGAATTTTGCTATTCTGGGCCCCTTTAGAAGTTAAAATTGTTAGTCTTTTTCCCTGTTCAAGGACATATAATTCAGTATGTGAGTTTATAATCAAGCCGAAAATGCTCATGCAATATCTTATAGTCACCATCATTCTGTTTAAATTTTGTCTACATTAGTCAATATTCATGGCTGCAAGAGTGAAAAAAGTGTCGAACTGAATTTTTTCTCAATTTCAAAGGCACATAACTCAGATTGTAAAAGTGTGATCATGCTGAAAATTACACATAAGCAAGATCTTGTTGTCCTCAAGATTATTTCCAAGTATCATCTTGATTGGTTAAAATTTGTGGTTGTTATAGTGAAAAAAAAGTCGAAAATGGCAATTTTGTCAAAATCAAGGGCAAATAACTCATGATGTAAGATTCTGATCAAGCTAAAGATTACACCCAGGCAGGATATAATGCTTTAATTATATTCTGTCCAAGTTTTAGCTTGATTGGTCAATATTTGTAGATTTTAGAGTAAAAACAAAGTCAAAACCAGCTATTTTTAACATCCAAGGGCAGATAACTCAGGCTATTCTATTTCAATCCAATTTTGTTAAAGGAATCTCAGAGAGGGTCATCCAAGGATCATTCCTGTGAAGTTTGGTTCAAATCCATCCAGTAGTTTTTGAGAAGATTTTTAAAGAAAAAGTTTGCAGATGGATGGACGCACGCACAGATGGACGCACAGACACACCGCCATGACAATATCCCTCTGGCCTGAAAGGCCAGTGGAGCTAAATACGAATGAAATTTCATGATTGATTTTAGTTATTTTACCTTTTAAAAAGAGAAAAACAAACGAGTGCGTGAAAAAGATTTTTTTGAAATTTGATTTACACATCATGTGACATGGTTTCGGACATAATTTGACTTTATTTAGAGAAAAGTAGTAAAATGTCTTTCATTTGCAAGGAGAAATAAACTTTTGATTTCTTATTTATGTGGATATCTAATACAGTATATATGTACACTCAAGGGACATAATTATTTGCCACCCACCTATTTTTCATTGAAAAATTGAGTGATTTTCTGGACTAGAACCGTCATAGAACCTTTATTCTTTCACTTAGCAGAAAAACATAGATATGACACAAAAGTATAAACATTACCGGATAAAATCTGCATGAAATTTCTTTTGGAATGTCTCAAAGAAACTGTTGCTAGGCAACATAAGAAAATCAGTGAAAATTTCTGGCAATCATCCGTAAAACCGTTGCTATGGCAACAGATAGTGTCTTTTTTGATAACTGAGCAGATGAAAATATGCACAACATACTAGATATATAAGTGACAAATTGTTCATGAGATTGGATGGCTACTTACAAAGTACTACAATTCTATTTGACCAAGTTACCACAGAAAAATGCAACGCTCCATTCACTCCTATGTTAATTTTGCATTTTTGGTATTTTTGCAACGAAAATAAAATTTCAAACATTTGTTTCTGAAAGGAAACTTTAAGGATATTGCAGCAAACATAATAGTTAATTAATATATCTATTGTAGATCCATTTATTATTAAATAATATCTTTAGTGAAATTTATGTTACCATGGCAACGATGTTATGAAGGCTAGTCAGAAATTTTCACCGATTTTCTTAGGTTGCCTAGCAACCATGTCTCTGAATCATTTGAAAAAAGATTTTATGCAGATTTTGTCCACAATTGGTTATCCTTTTAAATGATATCAAATAGTGTGTGGTGTCACTGGTGTGTAAGACAATAATGATTCAGCATCAGTTTTAGTCTAACATTATGCGTAAAATTTATGCGAAAATCAGCAGGGTGGCGAATAAATATGTCCCTTGACTGTAGTTCTTACATTCTCGGAAAAATCTAAATAACACGAGATTAAGGTTGCCATGAGATAATGATAGAAGAGTATAAATGAGCAACACCAACATATTATCAAAGAGTGAATTTCATCATAGATTGAGAAAACTCGGATTTATAAATATAACATCAAAGATACACTGTATCTTAAAGCTAATCGTTAAAATCTAATTCATTAAAACAAATATCAGCACTTTGACGCAAAAGTTTGATAAGATATTGTTTCATTTCTCATGATCCTGAATGGGCAAGTTGACTAACTTGAATAGTAGTCCGCTTCGGTACCGCGTCTTTTACGGTACCACGGTATTCAAAACAGTGTTCATTTGCGAAGGAAGTATCAATCACCTACCAACTGCGTGCATTAGCAAAATTAAAAGCAAAATCATTTACTCTGATCATTGGTGATTACTTTTAACAGACATGGCGAAGACCTGGAAATTTTTGTCAGACATTCGGTCTGACAATTCTAAATAATCTGTCAGACCGAATGAAATTCTGTCAGACCGAAAGATCAGAAAAATAAGACACATTTTCAAAGTATTTATTAACCTAGTAGAGTTAAAGACTAGAAAATTTGGTTTATCAAAATCAGTCATGAGCTAATGCTAACAGTTTTTAGTTTTTTCACTATTTAGTACACCAAAATGGCATTTTCAAAAATATTTTGAATTTTTTGGTAACAAACTGGCAGTTGCTGATAACTTGTTTTCATAATTAGTTGGATTTTTTTTTAGAAATGCAGACTAAGACAGATCCACAAATATATATTGAATAAAAAGAAGACAAGTGTAAAGGATTACATCTATGTTTCATCCAAAAAAAGTAAAGGGTCAACTCACAAAATATTTTTGGCCGGGTGCCAACACTTGCCAACACATCCCCGGCAGTCTTTTGATGTTTGGTTTTACCCACGCTTTGTAATTGACTGGTCCATTTTTGAATGACTCACACTAGTCTAGGGATGGAAATTCACTTAATAATCGCATGGATTATTGAAAAAAGGTCTTTATATTTTCATTTATAATCTTAGTTCTTGTTAAATAAATTGTCAATCTTTTCATACAGACAAACCTCAAAATTAGTGTCGGACAGTCGGACTGACAGAAAGGAAAAAAATATTGGACCTAGTGTAATTTCATCGGACAGGTCCGCAGGTCCGACGGTCTTCGCCATGACTGTTTTAATACAATTACGGTTGCATCTGATTTACTTTAGAAAGAGAAATCATGGAATGTTTTCATGTCCCCATTTATTATTGATTTTTCTGGACGCCATTAAGTACTGTGGTACCTTAGGGCGTACTTGATTCGCCGTTCGGTGTACACTTTCCAGTGTTCTCTCGAATCAAGTCAGCCAGAACAATGTTCGGTGCATGCACCTTTTGACCCAACTGACAGGTAGGTGTGGATAACCCAGATGTAAGAACAAAGATGGCTTCCTTGTATTATAAGTCCGGCAAGTGCTGAAATATATTCGCTTTTCTTGCCTTTCTAAAGCAGTATAGCTGTTGCACACAGCGTTTTTTTCTGGCCAATTGGGAAAGGTTCCCGTACCCCTACAATTGGGAATTTATTGCATCGCAAAATCTTCAAAATTGGGAAAAAACGAGTCGCAAAATCTTCAAATTGGGAAAAGATTTATTTGCAAAATCAATGAATAAGGAATCTTTTCAGAGCATCTTATCTATCATTAGGGGCTAGATTCTGTACAACAAACCATTGTAAGGTCTAGTTTTTAACAGGAAGCTACTGGTGAACATATATTTAGACTTATGAATAAGTGATTTTTTTACCTGCGCATCCTGCAACTTTTACTCATAATTTGGTCTCTAGGATGCAAAGTTTTAATTCTAGCGAGTCCCAGGATGCAACCATTTTTACAGATTTCCTATTGAAAATACATGTAGTGTATTGGACTCACTAAGCTAGTAGCTGGACTCATTGATATGGAATCCAGTGAGTCCCAGTCTTAAAATTGTAAAATTATCACTGGATTATCTATACATATCGTCGTTGTAAATGCAAAACCTCGTATCTCGGTTTTGGAAAATTTCAAATGGGAGGGAAAAAAGTGTAGTAACTTTTTCCAAACTGAAATGTCTTACTTGAAATTTGGACATATTGCTCACAAATAATGTGTCAATAATACTGATCAGCCAAAATATCTCAAAACCTGCGAGAATCGTCTACACAGGGCTCACAAGTTTGCACTTTGAAAATCGCACCAATTGACATACGAGGTTTTGCATTTACACCGACGATATGCTGAAATCTAGCATAATAGTAGCATTCACTCCAATACTCTCAATACTTAAGATGTAGTTATCTACAAATTCTGCCTTACATTTCAAGAAACATTAATTTTGTTGTCTGCATGGAAGTTCCTTTCATTTTTGACCATTCCAAAACTACATTTTAGAAAGAAAAATGAAAGGAAAATACAAAACACTTTTAGAAGTTAAAGCTCCTTTGTTCTCAATCTTTTCTAGCTGCTATATAAGTGATCTATTGCTTAGAACTTTTAATTTGGATCTGTCTAAAAAAGAATTCAAATTCTCAGTGTTTGGATGTATTGGCAATTAAAATTAAGCATTTATTGAAATATATCCAGCCAAATTAAAATGCATTGGACATTGGGAACGGCACATAAGATCATTGGGAACGGTAGATATGGAGATTGGGAAACGGCAGGTGGTAAAATTGGGAAGAGCCTGTAGTCATTGGGAAAGGTTCCTTTTACCGGTACTAGTTACAGAAGGAAAAAATCCCTGGCACAGCTGTTTGTAAATAAATATTATCAAGACAAATATACCCAAGCAAAAATTTTCTTGAATAAATGGCGTAGTTCTGGAATATTTACCATTTTTGGAATCGATGCATTATTTTGGTGCGCTAATGTACCACCGAATCAAGGATGGTGCAAAAATACAAAAGATGGCATTGACCATTCAATTGCTAGCTCTTAGACTACTTCACCATGAAAATCATGAAACCCACATTATGCAAGCTTCAGATGAAAATTTTCTTCCATTTTAAGCTGTTCCAGCAAATTGTTCCATACTTGATTCGCTGCTGTACAGGTGCAACATTCCCAACTTGATTCAAAGCGGTGCGGTGTGACGTCCCAGAACGCTATGGAACGTGCGAATCAAGTACGCCCCAAGAGGATCATCCAACTTCTTTGGACATTTCTATGGTAGCATGAACCAACAAGGGACGTCACTCGTCTAACACTGAATCAAGTTGGCTCTCAAAATGGAGGTAAAAAAGAGTTACCTGCGAAGCAGTCATTAAACGCGTTTAAAACCGCATTTCTGATTGGATATTCGATAGAAAACTGGCCAATGACGAAAGAAGACATATTTTTCTTCCGGAACATCACAAACTCGGAACGAATGCGCTTCGTTTTGACTTTGAAAGAAAGTAATGAAAAATTAACAATCACATTTTATAGTGAATCATCGAGTGTTCCCCGTTAAGAGTATAGTAGACTTGATATTAGAAATAACATCTCGACATTTGTGAATCAAAAATGCTTCAATATCTCCGTTTTCATCATGAATTTTGCATTTTAATGCAATGCTGACCCACTTACGGAATTTGACGAACATTTTACGGAAAAATCCGAACATGGCTGCACTCGGGAATTTGATTGTTTTGAATGATAATCGGCGATTAACTTGACTAATCTTGTTTTTATTATTTGAAATGATGTTCTCTCAACTTGTTGTTTAAAGAGATGATGAATATTCCCGTTTCCAAGATGAATTTCATTCTAAATGGGATGCATTTTTGAGTGACAAATAGGTCACGGAAAAATCCGAAGATGGCTGCGTCCGTAAAATCAAAGTACTGGAAGTACTGAAAGCAGCCAATGAACCAGATTTGATTTTTTGTCACTTGGTAATGGGTTAAAAGAACTTTTTTCCTTCTTAAACTTTGTCTAGAATAATAAACAAGTCCCTAGAAGTCAGAGATAGGTTAGCTTCTGATATACATCAGATAAATACATTTTATTAATCATGTCAGAAAGTGAGCACCAAATCCAGTGATTGGTGAGCCACGCCCCCTTTATAAAAAAAATCATAAAAAATCAGTTATTGAAGATATTGCATTGGAATAAAGTTTATTTTACTTGTTTTATTTGAAATAAGATTCCTGCCAAGTTTCAATGTTCTACCAAGTATTTGAAAATTTTCATGGTTCATCTATCTATCTTCCTTTGAGTCAAACCCCTGATTGGGGACTTAGACTTGCGCGTCACTGTCAAAGACGAAAAAAAGTAAAAAGTATAAAAGAAGAGGGAAAGTTAAAAAGTTAAAAATAGGTTAAAAACAAAGCTGGTTGGGATTAAGGGGAGATGTGTCCTATCCGGCTTACAGCCTGACTGAACTCATCATGGGACAGGGTCACTACTTCGGATGGTAACGCATTCCAGTGGACAATAGTTCTGGGATAAAAAGAAAATTTGTGGTAATCAGTCTTAGTTTGGAGCTGCTGGAATGCTAGAGAGTGAGAGTTTCTGAGAGGTCTTGTGGGTGGAACAATGTAATTTGGGAGTGGGATTGCTACTCTCTCATTTAAAATATTGTGAAACATAGTCAGTCGCTGATCGATCCGTCGCAAGTCTAAACGTCTCCAATCAAGGGTATGCAACATATCCGTGACACTGGAAGTGCGGCCATAGTCTCGCATGGCCCAGCGAGCTGCCCTGCGCTGCACAGCTTCTAACTGATCAATCAGTACTCCCGAATGTGGAGCCCATACTGCAGAGCAGTACTCAAGCTGGGGCCTTACAAGTGTCCTGTAAGCGGTAGATTTCAGGGCCTGCGAGTGTACTTTGATATTTCGTCTGAGGAAGGCCAGGGTTTGGTTTGCTTTGCGGGTGATGTTTTCTATGTGTTTATTCCATGTTAAGTCATTTGATAGTGTGACACCAAGGTATTTTGCTGATTGGACTGTTTCCAGAATTGTGCCATGCAGTATGTATTGAGTTGGTATGGGTATCTTTCTTTTTGTGATCTGCATGACTTGGCATTTGCTTGGGTTGAATGACATGTCCCAGTCTGATTCCCATTTTTCCAGTTTATTTAGATCTTGTTGGAGGAGACTAGAATGAGATGCAATTGTCAGTGATAGGTAGATAGCAGTGTCATCAGCGAAAAGGCGTACTTTGGAGGATTTGACATATTCAGGGAGGTCATTTATATAGATAAGAAATAACAGGGGACCTAAGACCGAGCCCTGGGGGACACCTGATGGGACTGGTATAGTGCTGGACATGGAACCATTGACCAAAACCGACTGTGACCTATTGTCTAAGAAATCTTTAATCCATGCCAGCGTGTGACCTCTAATACCATAGTAATGCAATTTAGATAGGAGTTTTTCGTGGTTGACCATATCAAAAGTTTTTGAAAAATCTAGGAGAATTAGGTCGACTTGACTTTTAAGATTTATAAACTGGAGAATGTCATTCATGCTACAGTCATTTAACCAGTTCCGGTCCACTTTCTCGTCGGGAGCTTCGTATGACCATATAATCCATTCTTTCTCCGAATAATCGATATCGTTCGAAAGATAAATCATTTTTCTTCAAAACAAACCTTAGTGTTGTATTTTATGGTAAGTTTTGCTATGTAAACATCACCCGTAACTGTGCGATACCATTGGAGCAGTTCCGTTACCGTTTTACCTATTCCGAACGTACGACGCCACCTATCGATCGACACGATTTGAAAGTCGAGGGGACGTCTCAAAACATTTTTACATGTCAAATACTACCCTCTCTGTCCTTAGAGTGCTACCTTGGTATTCTATTCATACAATGACAATCGGGGATTTGCTTAAATTCGACAGCATGGGTGAAACGAAAAATGTTGGTGTACTATCAAAATGGACAACTCAAATACCACCTGATTCCAGAGTTTTGATCGTCTTTATCTCCTAATCTTGGTGCATTTCTTCCGTTTTTGCCAATTAAGGTAAACATTTATTGTTGACACACATGCAAAAAATAGTGGTAAACTTTTGCTCATTCTTTTACCTTTCTTCAGAAACATACTAATTAATGAGTTTATACTTGTAGCTGCTGGACAGCTAAGAAAAGTCTTATTTCCACCCATTCTCAAACTGCAAAAGAAGTATCGTTTCAATTTTGAAGCTGCTGCAGATAACAAAATGAATGTTGACAAAAGAAGAGGTCATGAACAAAATATTTTAGGCAAATGGCAAGTATCATCATTTTCATCCTCTGCCAAATATTTTCCCAATCATTTTTGGGGGGTACCTGGACTTAAAAACAAGGTCTTGTTTTTTTTGGAAAGGGTTAAAACATGCATATTTTTTGCAAAATGTACTTAGAGTAATTGTTATCTCTTGATAAATCTATTACATAATGTTAACCCTTTCTCAAAATGACAATATTTTAGAATGATCCACATTGAAATGAGACGCAAACAACAAAATAAGGCCTATTGCTTTTTTTTTACAGAAAAGTGAGAACATGTTAGTTATCAGCATTTTCTTCTTTTTCAGCAAGACTTCCTAATTTCATATCCAGTGGAATTGTCGAAAGCATCATTGTTATGATTAGAATCAATGCAGGGGTTTTTCTCAGGAATTGGGGAAGACACAGGACGCTGGTTGCAAGGGGAAAAATCACGCGCGACACCAAAGTTTGGGGAAAAAATACATCATTGTTATCAATTGGGAAATTATATACATGTATTTAGCAATGTCATTGCATTTACTGTTTCATAACTTTGTAGTTGTTATAATCTAGATAAAAATCATATGACTAGGTAAAAACTGCTGAAGGTAACTTGTGAAAATATACAATCTAATGAAGTTGCAAGTAAGTTTTACCCATCCACTGGGGAAGGCCTGTGCCATGCACCATAGTCACATTGAAATCCCAAATGTCACATTGATCTATCCAATGTCTGGGCCCTTGTCCCAATGAATTTTGCTGAAGACAGAAGTTAATAGCCCATTTGAGCATTTTTCCCCTATGATAATCATATTGCAAAGATTTCAAAATGTCACAATGATTTCCTGAGAGGAAGGGACATTTTCCCATTGAAAAAAATTCCTTTTCAAGCACTGATAGCCCATCTAAGCTTTTTGTACTAGTAGGTGACACAATCATAAGCCCATCAATGTGTTGACAAGCGAAACTCAGCAATTTTGAATCATAAAAACCCTAGATCCAGGAGTTCTTGCTGTAAATACCATTCCTTGCAGCCAAATAGCCAGGAGAAAATCATGCCAGCAGCCCTTAATTCTGTCTTGGTATGTGATTTATCGGTTGAGGAGATTACTCTAGATATTTCATTTCAGATATCGCTCGCCAAATTTCATGTGGCCATTTTTTCTACTTTCGTTTTGAATACCACTCACCAAGTACTGAAATTCTTCATCTGTAGTTGACATTTCATACTTACGACAGCATCACAACATGATTAGCCTATATTAGCACCTGATTATATCAGTTTTCTGCTCAAGTTTCGATAAATATTCGATTTGTCTCTCAAATAGTTTGGGGTTGTTGAAATAAATCTGGGTGAATCATAAACTGTTTTGAACCAATTTGGAATGACAGTCAAATTTGGAATTCCGAATTTGTACATACCATTTTTTTATTATTTTTTCCTTCATTTTTTTTATTGCAAAATATTTCAAGCACAACTTTTTTTTTAACAAAATAAGTCTATAATTTTGTTACAGATGTTATTTATTACTGATTTTTGTACCAATAAAATAGCAATGGTCAAACTCGGAATTCAAATCTCAAGATTGATCATATCCTGAATTGGTTTGCATCGCCGAATACAATGGGTGGCCAAACCTGGTAAGTACAGTGTTAAAAGGCTGAATTTACGTGTTTTTAAACTCCCAAGGGTCAATGAATCATTCGCCATTCCTGAATTCTCTGGCTTTTTCCTTAGCAGGTCACATTTAGAATTCCATTTTAGCGAGTCATCTGTTGGATTTTCCAGTATTATGGGTTTCGTTTTTGCCTTTCAAATAATTTTATGTCTTGGGGAAATTATTTTCTGGAGGGGAAAATTATTCTCCAGGGGAAAAAAGTTGGATATTTCGGGAGGGGAAGACGCCGATCGTCGGCGTCACTTTCTTAGTAAAAAAACCCCTGCAATGTATTGACATAATGATATATATGCTGTGTAGCTTTCTCTGTATATTTGCACATGTCTGACAATGTCATTACATGGGTGTTAGCCTACTGTGGCTAGTGAGAACAAGTGTCCTACTCCACATGTTACAATCAGGTAGATGATTGGCCCTTTCCAAAACAATTACTAATTTTTCATTTCATGAATTAGGATACAATTGTATTACATTAGAAAATTATGACAGATAGAATAACAAAATGCTAATCATAACATAATATTTAAGTACTTAATGACTTTTGCATACTTTTGAGAACACAATGGAAACCAGCCTGATTGGGGAAAAAGGACATGTTTTCCTTAGTTACATGTGGGAATTACTTTCTTCTTGATTTTAGACATGGTATATGTATATTTACATACAGACAGAGGAAAGTACAAAATTGTGCAGCTGTTGAAGGGTGCTTGATATACATGTAAAGATAGGAAATAAAAGAAATAGCTAGCAATATTCCAGTATTTTGATAATTTTCCAAACATATATTATTTTTGTGCTTGGAAGATGTCCTTTTCACTTCCCCTTTTCACTGCAATGCTTTTCAAAAGTTTTGTACTTAATGACGCATGTTATCACTTATCGTATCTTGTCTGAAGTTGAAGTGACTTGTGTCGATTAAAATACTGGATCCATATGTGATGATCATGTGTTTTATAGTCAGTTTAGCATGAAGTTGCAGCGGTCTCATTGTCAGTAGATAAAAATTCTTGGCTCTCCATACCTGAAAATAAAAGAAAAAAGAAAAGTCTAAGTTGACATTTATCAAAACCTAATGCATATACATGTATACACATACATTGCTAATACCAAAGTATTGAGAAAGCTCTTAAATTGATTGTCTGAGAAAATTGTGTCAGAAAAGAAGCCCCAAGACATGGATAAGGAATTATTCATGAGACTCACCTATTTCTTTTAACCCTGTCCCTTTTATACATCCTATTGATATAAAAGAGGTGTAGTGGATCCATGGGATTCATACCAACATTAATCATTATCTAAGTGCTTTAGTTAAAAAAGACCTAGTTCAGACTCTCCTTTAAGACATTTGAATCCTGACCGGAAAGGTATCCTGGATCCAAACTTGTTAATATTAAATTGTAAAACTGATTGAATGATATTCATTGTCTTTGTAGATAAGCTCCTTCATCGACTTCCAGTAAAAAGGCATTTTACAAAGTCTGAGAATGACTATTTTTATATGGATTTTAACCATTTTTTGTCTGGTGCACATCTATAGGCATACAACATTTGTGAGTGGATTTTTTCATAAAGAAATACAAAGAATGGATGGGGTTAATTTGGGTAGGGAGTATGGGGTGAGAGTGGTGGCTTAGAATGATTTGATTAGCACAAAGGAGGATTGCAGGATTTATTCTAGGCTGATTCAGCTTTCAACGAAATGGTCGGCGTGGAATGGGTGGGTTATGCTTTATATCTATAGCCTAGATGTCAATTTCAACTAGGTTTCAGGGAGGGTTCGTTTGACACACCGAAATGCCTGGATGCGCCACTGTAACAAGCTTTTTATCTATTGCCTTTTTGTTTTTCCTACACAGATATCCCTCGTTTTTGTGTTACCAAAATAAGCTATGCATGATTACTTAAGTTCTAGACAAGACATTTGCACTTCTTAAGAAAAAATATCACCCTCGAAAATATAAAATGAATGTATGCTTTTTCGCAAGAAAACACTGAAACCTCACTATATTCGTTGAATTTCAATTTCAATCACATTTATCTGTATCAGCAGTCACAATTTCCCTAAACTTTTCACGTAAATTCGAGTTTTCTATACTCTTGTTAATTTTGAGACATCCCCCTAAATGTAAAATCTGTGGACCGGAACTGGGTCACGCATACCCCTCGCTGAGATACACATTTTCTTTCTTACGATGGACTTGCTGTAAAAAATATTATTTTTTTCCAATGGCCTACATATTTTTTCACAATTTGATATCATATTGACTTGCTTTTCATACCTATTCCAGGGATAAATTGAATTTGATCTGCCGGTACGCATTCTGGCAGCCGCTCGAAAAGGCCCTTGTCTGTGAGATGCATGTTGAAAATTTCAAGCGTCGGAAGGACTGGCCGGATCTTACACATCGAAAAACATTTTTTCCGAGACAAAATTGATAGATCCTCGTGATAAAAAAAGAAAATGGTCAATATTTACTTTTTCATCGAAGAAATTTAAGGATGAATTACGAAGTGGACCGGAACTGGTCTTGGTTCGGAATAGTCCTACAGTATTTATAAGCCCTGGCATATTTTATCTTTGAAGTGATGCCAGGGTCTTATCATTTCCGCCATTTTGTCTATAGCGCTTCCGCCGTGCGGAAAACTTCGGAGGTTTAGCCCTCAAACTACTACATTTGAAATCAAAATTTCGATCTAAAAATGGTATGAATTGAAAGATAAATCAATTGTTTTTCACTTCAGTATAATTTTGAAATAAAAAATTACCTTGTTTTATGAAAAATCCAACCAAATTTCCAACAACCCTATACAAAAGCAAGATGGCCGACAGGCTTGCCAATTGTAGTAAAAACACGTTTCACAGTCATAATTTGATTGACACATCAGTATTTTAGTAATTTTAAGGTGGTTATAAACATAATGTAGTTATTTTTCATTGTTTATGCCTCACTTTACAATGAATAGGGACTTAGAAGAATTTAAGATTTGCTACACAGAATATCAGTAACCTGACAGGACTAGGTTCGGAACTGGTTAAATGACTGTATCTATGGACGTTACAGTTTGATTCCGAAAATGCATTTATTGTAATTCTTTTGTTTTCTCACCACTTTATTTTCATCATTTATCAATTCATGTATATTTTCTAGAAATAGTTCATCAGCTGGCATTTTCCTATTTCTTAGTTTCTCTTTTTTCCCGCAAATTTTATTTTTTATTCGATGTTGTTGTTGTTGTGCAAAACGGTTTTCGTTTTATTTACTTCGACCGTATAAAATACAAAATCAAAGTACTGGTGCTATAAATGGACATCAAGTCGTGAGCCGTGACGAAAGGTTACGGTATATTCCAATACATGTAAATAGGGAGGAGTGCCTATTTTCCACTGAATAAAAGCGAACAATGACAGGAATTGCTTGCTGCCCGCGATACCGTGTGAGTTCAGTAGCTGTACCAAGATAGTATTTCGTCGATTTATTATAGGGAGACGGGTTCGAATCACATGTTTTTATAATTCGAAATCTCTCTTCCCCCGTCAATTTGGACTCGCTGATCTTTGATCATTCACAGGCCGTTGTCTATCTATACCTGGGTCCATCGTCCACACCAATCTCCGAGCAGAGTTGTCGTTCGTTACTCTCACCATGTATACATGAATGTAATGAATGAACCGTGCGCAAGAGAGTGCGTCCACACATGTATTGGTTTGATCAATTATATTGTATAATCACTCATCTTATATCGAGATAAATATGTTATATACAGCTATAGCCCGTTATATTGTGCTGCACGTGATTTGTTTGGATGGTGTCATTTTTTGTATGAAAAAGTAAAAAAGGGAGAAAAAGAACAATGATCAGACTAGATCTAGATCTAGATAGCTTTAGGTCTTTCCTGTTTTTGTTCACGTATTGGTTTCTCGTTAATAACGCCTACAAAAGCCATATAAATAGTCGCTTAGAATTAATTGTATTTATACTATATTCTGGTAAAGTATAGAAAATAATCAATCTAAGCTCTTGCATGTTTGTCAAAAATTTACTAGGCCTAATCATCTTGTATAGATCTAATAGGCCTACCATGATGCATTGATATTATACACAATATTATGCAAAGATACGGTTCCACCCACTCACACTATCGTTTCGTACGGTGACCTTAAGAAATTTTGTATGTCGTTGGATACAAATCTCTTCGTACATCTTTGGGTGACATCTGTTGCAACGGAAATTGAATAAGGTATCTAGAGTTTAAACCAGAATACCATCGTCAATTTCCGGGCGTAGTCCTTGACTGCAATGGAGATTGACTAGGGATATCCTCGTCAATTTTCGTGGCCACGGATGACACCCTAAAATGCACGAAATGTTTTGTAGATAATAATGGGTTGTAATCGTTATCGGCACTCTTTTATGATCGAGAGCATCGGAAAAAGTATCTAGAGATTTAATTATTCTTTAGATATTGTTACCTTTGTCGAGAAGAAACAAATATGGCGTACTGGTACTTCTCAAACAGTTCATCACTGACCATAAACTACTTAACAAGGGGAGGGCCTCAAAACCCAAAACTTTTACCATTTATATATTGAGTAATTCACTTTCCAGATGGATTATATCCTGTTCTCAGAAATCAGCGTACATAGTGATACATGTAGATTTGTACATCATACATACGATATATGGTACAGACGACACTCGTTGTGTCGAAGTCGGAGGGACCGACAAAATACCTCGACATATCCGTTCGACTCATTCGATTTTGTTCGGCTTCGATAAAGTTGATATTTGACCGTTTTTTGAAAGTGAACAAGTACGATTATTATTGAAATATTGTAGGAAAAGGAAAGAAATTGCTCGTGTCGAGCAATTTCTATCCTTTCCCTACTATATTTCAATAGCTATTGTATATTGAGTTCAAAATTATTTTGTTTGAGAAAATCATGTCCATTGGTGAGGACGGGACCAGATTTGAACTTCGACTTAAGCGAAAATTCGACTCATCCGATGTCGACATAACGAGTGTCGACTGTATATGTATACTAAACAACCTGTGCAAACAGTCTTCAATCTCTCTATTGGATGCAATATTTAAGAATAAAATTCATGCAGAGACCCCACACAAAATGTTATGGAATCACCTCAACAAGTCTAAATAATGTACTGAACTTGCCAAAAATATTTACATTGGGTCTAGTGGTAATAAAAACATAGATATTGCTATCAACAAAGTTACAGAATGTCTTCTGACTGCAGCCTTCCAATCAGCCCAGCGAAAGACTGTAAAACTAAAGGGACGAAGAAACGTGTACGTCCAGAAATCTCAGACTATCTGAAAAAAAAAACACAAATAGCCAAGCACATGAGGAACTATAGAGGTATATTACGGTAACATCATAATTCTGCTAGGTTTTAAATACCCACTGGAGAAGAAACAATGGTAAGAAAATCGTATCCCAAACAATGGCTTCACTACTGATATCCTATTTAAAGCAGAAACGAAACAGGCTAACAACACAATTCTTATTCCGGGCACCCTAGAAAGTCAGAAGACTTTTGATGCTATCTCAGTTCTATCTCAACTCCAGGAAAAGATCGTTGATGGCACCTTATGGCTCATAATTAAGGACCTTTAAGACAA
Organism: Fragum sueziense; assembly: GCA_963680895.1. Taxonomy (NCBI): domain Eukaryota; kingdom Metazoa; phylum Mollusca; class Bivalvia; order Cardiida; family Cardiidae; genus Fragum; species Fragum sueziense. The sequence goes on along the minus strand of OY804607.1, from coordinate 37,367,491 downwards.
CATAACTTTGAAAGTTTAAAGGTTTTATGAATCTTCGTTTTCATGTCAAATAAGATGATTTCATCTTAAAGACAATTGTCTAAGAAAAACATGAGCAAAAATGGCAATGAAAAATTCAACCCCTAACCGGAGTTATAACCCGATAAAGATACTTGATTTACAGGTGCGCGTGAAACGAACGTGAAATTTACCTTCGGACCATATATGGATGATGACGTCACTTGATCAATCCTATTATAGCAGTCTTAAACTTACATGTATAAACGGTCAACTTTAAATTCAAATTGCGGTGAGATTGCAAAAGCAAAAATGTTAAATAGAAATATTTTTATGGGGTTTATCATTTGTCCATTAAGACGGAGAAAAAATCATTGACTAAGCAGCCAGTCTACAATATTTCCAGTCTATTTTTTTTTATTTTCGGACTGACTCATTTGACGCATCACTTTATCCATTTTTGGATAAAAATCACTACGCGGTGCGCATAACTCCAAAATCCTGTCGCCAAAAAGTAGCAAGCAGAAAATTGCAACTACAAATACATTTGCAACAAAATAAAGTTTGATTTTCGTCTCAATTTCATCTAATAAAATAATTAATTCAAATTAGATTATTCATTTTACTCTATGCAAGCATATGAAGCAAATATGCCGCGTGACAGGAAGTCATGAGGAAGTACCACGTGTATGCATTTTATGGGCGCTGACATCTTGAAAGTAGTTAACCCAGAATGCCCACCAGAGATAGATGGTAATCGACAGGTGGCGACATCTATTGGTAGATATTGAGAAAAAATACGACATTTCTTTCGTGAATTTGAACAGTAAAAAGAAATTATATTTACATGGTGGGGTCCAAAAATTCTCGAGTAATTGGTAGCCCAGCCTTAAGCTGGGCTACCTTTGTAACGATTTTAAAATATTAACGTGCAGAGTTAGGGAGGCGATTATTGTACATACTGTTCGACATATTTGTTGAAGCTGGTTAAATTGTACGTTGATAATGATTGTTACATTAACAACATGTTTGTTTTACATGCTTACACCATTTACGAGGAAATACAAAGCATAAAACTTGCATTTGTATAATATTTTAATTTCACCCAGATGCGAATTACTAACCGCTTAATCATGTGACCGGATCGGTCCATAGAAATACCGAAACACACGAAGAACTATAACACATCATGTTAACTAGTGATGTTTATGCTTAATAACAGCTATAAGAGAATTTTGTATGAAGCGTTGAATAAATAACGGTAATATATATTCGCTATGAACTGATCCATTCTAAAATCGATACTGTAAATGTGTTTTGGTATTTACTAATGTGTTTCGTTATTTCTATGGACCAACTCAGGGGCGATAACCAATCTAATCTGTTAAATACTACTACATTTTAATTTTGTTTTGGTATGGAATAATACAAGTGCCGCTGTTGTCTTATGGATAGAGTGCTAGGCTTTACAAAGTCTGAATACTTTTGTTCCATAGGTTCGAGGCCCACTCACGCCAGATATTTTTTCCCCTTTTTGTATATTTTTAAATCAATAAGAAAGTTTTCATGAATTCTTCAAATACGCTTTACTTTTTTATTGGAAGCCGAGCCATGAGCTATGAGATATGCCCGTGTAGAGTTTGTTATGCGACCATTGTACAAAATGTTCGACCTATTTGTTCAAAATGGTTGAAATGTATGTCGATAAGGATTATTAAATTAAAAGCATATTTTTTTTACATGTTAAGACATTCACGAGGAAATATACTGCATAAAATATGAATTTGTTCATTGTTTCATACCCTTCAATTTCGATAGGGACAAATCCAAATTGTGTAAATAGTATAAACTTTTGCAAGCTTTATCATATGTAAAAGCTTGAGTGGTGCAGTGGTTATGACACCGGACTAAGAGTTCATCATAGCTAACATGTCATGAGTTCAAATCTCGCTAGCGCTCAATTTTTTTTTTTCATATTTTTTTACATATCGTCGGTGTAAATGCAAAACCTCGTATGTCGGTTCTAGCGATTTTCAAAGTACAAACTTGTGTGTCTAATTTAGACAATTCTTGCAGGTTTTGAGATATTTTTACTGATCAGTATCAATGATACATTATTTATGAACACTATTTCCAAATTTCAAGTAAAACATTTCAGTTTGGGAAAAGTTATTACACTTTATTCCCTCCCCTTAAAAATTTTCCGAAAACGAGATACGAGGTTTTGCATTTACAACGACGATATTTTTTTCATTTCTTTTAGTTCAGCTGCTGAACATGAGCAAAATCATTGAGCATTCAAAACATGATTCTTTCTGTAAACTTTAATTTTGTATTGTATCGAACGCTATGGTATGATTATTTCATACTCATGTCAGTGAATGTAAGCCCTTTAACATTTTTCTAAACAAGCTTTGGATTTTAAGCTTCATAAAGGAAAAGGCTTGGACAACATAGAGGCGAAAAAAAAATGCTGGTATAGATAAAACTCGATATTGTGACGATTATCGGGCTCGCTTTATTTTTGTAAACAGATTGGACGGCTCGAAACGCAATCGACCGTAGCATAGGTAATCATTGCATAACCTTTATAAAGTTTCAATTCGTTGTATGTAAGAAGTGGTAGAAATATCGACTGATTGTAGAGACAAGAAGCGTTAAACTGACGACCCGAGTTCGAATCCTCAGTGTGCCGATGTTTTTTTTCATTTTTATGCTAAACTTTTATTTTTTATAGATCGTGCACCGGACACATGCTCATTTCGATTTTATTTGCGAAAACATTTTGAATATCTATCAATCTTTTTCCATACTGCCTGCGACCTCGCGAGTGTTTTTGGCAAGCACTGCGCGTCTGGGTTATAAAAAGCATAAAATTGAATGAAGAAAGTGTTAAAAATAGAGAAAATGATAGATAAAAGCAACAAACTAGAATTGATCTCATGCTGATAAAAATAGATAAAAGTGAAATTGGTTAAAATCTTGCAGTGCACTACCTGTGGTTTGTACTGTTGCAGTCCTCCAACTGCTGCCCTGAAGCTGTCAAGGCTTGGAGAGACTGCAACATTTGCTGCGATGGCGTTCCGCTGGACAATCGATAATGGATGAAATTAGTATTTGTAATAGTCCTTACCTTTGTGGATCTAGCGGAATGTCATTGAATGACTAAAAGTGATTAAAAATGTGCTTTACAAAATGAAAGATGATAAATATTCGATCATTACTAAAAGAGATAAGGACAAAACAAAAAGAAAAAAGCATTATTAAGCTAAACAATGATAAATAGTATAATTAGTTAAAGTGATGAGACAAGCACTGAACGCTGGCGCTATAAATGCATATAAAAACTATACATTCGAAAGTAACCATTTAAAAAAAATAAAGGTTTCTCCAGGGTTCGAACCACTGGCTGCATACTGTGACAACTGTCTATGATTTGAAGGCCACTGTTGTGACCAATAGACCATAGAGGACTTGCGATTGTTACGACGACAATTCAAATTAATTGCTAAAGCATAGTGATAAGGGATAACCAATCTGCGCCTCCTACAGGTAAATATTGGTTTTCCCCAAAAATGTTTACAATAGCGCGTTGGAGTTATAACCAGGGCCCCGTATTATCAACGATCTTACGACCACGATTTTGTGTAAACTGTGTAACAAAACATCTGATTGCACGAGAAATCAGATTGGGCCAATCAGGTTTGCTGTTTCAAGTAATTACACAAAAACAAATCGTACGATCGTTGATAATACAGACCCTGCATTTTTTCTGTTTGCCAAAATATTTCCATGGTATGTTGAACATCTTTATCAATTCAAATTAATAATTCAATATCAGTTTAAACCAGAATGCTTGAAAGGGTCACGCGACAAGATAAAACGCGGAATGTCGCCTTTTACATGCGCGGTAGCGACATGGAAATTGCTTTTGGTCGAGCTTGAAATTCTTTTTTTTTTTTTCAAAATATTTGCTGCATTTACAAGTATTTGATATTGACGTTAGATAAATGTGAATTCATATTACGACCACCAAGTTATTGAAATAACAATCTCCATTTCGGCGCCATCAGCTCCATTTCTTCGATATAGCTAAATAAGTCTCATTGTGAACTTTAAGGAAAAATGACTCGATTTACCATATGGTTGACATTATTAGCAAGCAAATAGTCAAACATGGATCCTCATCGGCTAGTGCATACATACCGTCTGATCAACACCCATGATTGGCTCTCAAAGCTTCTTCACAACATGTAGTAGATTCAAACTGACAGAATGTCGTTTTGTATTTTTTTCGAGTTTTAAAACACCCCTAATAAGTAAAATAAGGGATATAATGATAGTTAGAAAATATGTGGGATCTGAGAAATCCAGATATATTCAGAAACGTTTTATTTTTTAATAATATTTGTATACTATGGCATACACTTTTGACATGGATTGTTTTTGTCGTGTACATTGAAATTGAAACTGTCGGATTCTTGCCACTTGCTAAATGATTTAGTCCACAAATTTAGTCAAACAAACAAACATTATACCACTGCCAATTTGATCTGAACCTATCAAAGTCTCAACGTTTGTAATAGCATACTGGTACGCCAAATCGAATGTATAAATCAAGGCCATATCTCAAGACTTAACATTGGTATCACAGAAACTTAATTTTAAAGATTTCTTTTACCCATTCTGGACACATAGTCCTTATTCGATCTGACCTAAAAATCGGTAATTAATGCCTGTTCCCATAATATTCAAGTAGACACCATGCAGAAACTTTTTGAATTATTGCTGGCCAAAAGATTCTGGGCTACTTTGGATGCTATGCATCAAAAATTTGTCTTGTATTAGTCTGGTTTACCTGCCCCTAATACTGCGTTATTCGGTCAGGCACGCACTGGGGTAGTATTTCTACAAAAGTAAAGAACAAAGTTCTTTAATTTTGTGATCAGAGAAGGGTCATTAGAAAAGTAGATAATTTTTGGTATATTTTTGTAATCTTTTGACACTAGCAGTAACAGTTTTAAACGTTCATCACGCTAACCCGAAATAAAGCGGTTTTTAATCATGAACATATAGACTATATATTGGCAATTTGATTCTTTGTAACTCCAGTTGTCTGATTAGCTCAGTGGTAGAGCGTCCGACTTGAGACCGAGAGGTTCATGGTTCGAATCCCAGTTCGGATACATCTTTTTGTTCCCCTATATATATTTTTTTTACATAATTATACCAAATGGTTCTAGAGATCGCAAAGACGCAATAAAAACACTATTACCAATTATCACTTTTATTGTGTCCTTACGATTTCTAGAATAGTTTAGTTTGAGAAAATGTAAAATAGATAGATATCCCAGCAAGCATTTTATATCGGGCCGATATCGGGCCGATATCGCCTTCTATATCGGGCCGATATCGGCGCCGACATCGGGCCGATATCGATTTGCAACCACTTTCGATGGCGGGCCGATATCGGCTAGTACATCGGGCCGATATCGGCTAGTACATCGGACCGACATCGGCTGTCGATATCGGGCCGATATCGCCTTCTATATCGGTCCGATATCGGCACCGACATCGGGCCGATATCGATTTGCAACCACTTTCGATGACGGGCCGATATCGGCTAGTACATCGGGCCGACATCGGCTCTGATATCGGGCCGACATCGGCTGTCGATATCGGGCCGATATCGCCTTCTATATCGGCCCGATATCGGCACCGACATCGGGCCGATATCGATTTGCAACCACTTTCGATCATGGGCCGATATCGGCTAGTACATCGGGCCGACATCGGCTGTCGATATCGGGCCAACATCGGCTGTCGATATCGGGCCGATATCGGCTGACATCATCAGCCCAACATCAGCAACCTAGAGAAATCACACGTAGGTTTTGATCATATCGTCGGTGTAAATGCAAAACCTCGTATGTCGAGTCTCGCAATTTTCAAAGTTAAACCTTGTGTGCCCAGTTAAGACGATTCTTGCAGGATTTGAGATATTTTTACTGATCAATATTAATGACACATTATCTGTGAACAGTATGTCCAAATTTCAAGTAAAACCTTTCAGTTTGGGAAAAGTTATTACACTTTTTCCCTTCCCATTTAAAAAAAATCGAAAACGAGATACGAGGTTTTGCATTTACAAAGACGATATGTTTGTAATGATAATGACATCGACTCAAAGGTCTGGTGTTTTATACAACTTATCCCGTCATAATATGACAAGAGGACCATGATGGTCCTATATCGCTCACCTGAACCTAAATGATATGAGCAACACTTTTGTTCAATTCAATTAATATTTATTACTTTAAGACTGAAAAAGAACTTATGGTCAATAAGGTTGTGAAAATCTAACTCATCCGAGATCTAAATTATTGTGCCAAACATTGTACAGGGCTCCAGATAAGAGGGGGTGGTGACTTCAAACTGCAATAATGCTGTCAGTGATCATCAAACCCTATGTTGTAGGTACTCATTTGTATTGTCTCGTCGAGACAATTCAAATGAGTACCCACAACATAGGATTTGAATTCGAAAAAACAAAGTTAGTATGTCTTCACCTCCACTTATCTTTAGCCCTGATTGTATCCAAGTTTTGTCTTGATTGATAAATAATTGTAGATTCTAGAGCATAAACAAGGTCGAAAACAGCCAAAACAGCAATTTTATCAAAAATTTTATCAAAATTCAAGGGCACATAACGCTCGACTTTCTGATCAAATCAGACTGAAAATCAAACTCATATGAGATCTTATGGTTCCCAACATTGTGTCCAAGTTTTGTATAGATTGATCAATAATTGTAGATTCTAGAATGTAAACAAGGTCGAAACCTGCCGAAAATGGCAATTTTGTCAAATTCAAGGGCACATAACTCTCAACATTCTCATCAGATCAGACTGAAAATCAAACTCATCCAAGATCTTATAGTCCCCAACATTGTGTTCAAGTTTTGTCTTGATTCATAAATAATTGTAGATTCTAGAGTATAAACAAGGTCAAAAACAGCCAAAACAGCAATTTTATCAAATTCAAGGGCACATTACTCTTGACTTTCTAATCAGATCACACTGAAAATAAAAGTTACCTGAGATCTTATAGTCTCCAACATTGTGTCCAAGATTTGTCTTGATTGGTCAATAATTGTAGATTCTATTGTGTAAACAAAGTCGAAAACAGTAAAAAAAACAGCAATTTTGTCAAATTCAAGGGCACATAACTCTTGACTTTCTGATTAGATCAGACTGAAAATCAAACTAATCCCAGATCTTATGGTCCAAAACATTGTGTCCAAGTTTTGTCTTGATTGAATAATAATTGTAGATTCTAGAGTGTAAAAAAGGTTGAAAACCGCCGAAAATGGCTATTTTGTCAAATTCAAGGGCACGTAACTCTTGACTTTCAGATCAGATCAGACTGAAAATCAAACTCATCTGAGATCCCTATAGTCCCCAACATTGTGTCCAAGTTTTGTCTTGATTGACCCTTTCCCACACATTGGCGCTTTTGGATGCTCCACAAAATAAAGGCTTTGGAAAACATTGTGACAAGCAATTTCTTCATTACCCACAATGTTTTCTACCAAGAAAGACCAAAAAATGTTAAATTTTGTTCAATGGAACTTGTCGTCCGCAACACCTATGATTTTGGACTAGGCTAAAATTTTGTTGTTTGGTAATGGTATATTAGAGTGCAAATCTATTTATATCCTCTATCAAACTAGATAACTCTACTTATACTGAATAAAAGAAGTGTCAGAGTTCCTTCCCTTAGATTAACTCTTTTTTGAATACAGCAAAAAAGTGGCAATTTTGCCCAATTCAAGGGCACATAACTCTCATCTTTCTGGTCAGATCAGACTGAAAATTGACCTCATCCAAGATCTTATGGTCTCCAACATTATGTCCAAGTTTTGTCTTGATTGATCAATAATTGTAGATGCTAGAGTGTAAACAAATTTAAAAACAGCATTTTTTAACATTCAAGAGCAGATAACTCCGCACTTTCTGGTCCGATCAGGCCCATAATCGAACTTGTCCAAGAACTTATGATCGTACTTGTTTTGGCCAAGTTTGATCAAGATTGAGTAACTTTTGTGGATGCTAGAGTGTAAACACCCCAAATGTTGACGGACGGACGGACGGACGGACGGACGGACGGACGGACGGACGGACGGACGCCGGACTAAAAGTGACCACAATAACTCACCTCGAGCACTTCGTGCTCAGGTGAGCTAAAAATTCCCAAAACACAGGGCCAGTGTTTTGGTAATTTTCATATTATGACGCGCGTGATTTTATTATTTATATAATTCTATCTTCGAGGGAAAGCACAACCACAAAGACACAAAGGCATATTAACAATATGTAATCATTTATTAAGAAAAAAATGTATATTCATACATTGAAAACCTGCAAGAATGTCAACTTTTGCATTCAACCAAATAGAAATAGAAATTTCAAGGGACTGAAATAGATATTCTAGGTACATTTGTATTTATTAGAACATTTCACGGACAGTCAGGATATGCAAAGTTGAGTGGTGCACAGCATATCTCTGGTCAAAAAGAAAGAAATTTTAGCACTGTTACAAACTTTTTACTTTCTATAAGGACCAGTTTCAAATAAATTATGCTAAAGGGATATATTAAATCATATCAGAGATTTTAAACTATAACCCATTTTAAAAATTACAGTGTATCATAGTACACATCATTGATTTGTACAGCAAAAAGAACCCCAAATCTAAGCAATGAATCTTATTGATAAACAACTATTAATACATGCACCTCATAGTGACTTGATAATCTTTAAACATTGGTAGTGGACATATTTGACTAGAATCAGCCATCACCTCAACTGTTTATTTTAAAAGAAAGTTGTCCTTAACCCTTTCCCAAACGACAAAATTCTAAGGTGATCCACTTCAAATACTGCCACAAATGACTAAATGGCTGTTATTAAGGATAGGATTTGTGTAAAATATGTCACAGAAAATATTGAGACAAAAGGAGAAACTGCTGGTTATCAGTAGTTTCTTTTTTCGTTTCAATGATTTCCCAAGCCATTTCTATTAGGGATGTCAAAAGCAGGTCTTGTTTGGGAAAAGAGTTACAGAATATTTTCACCCATATTTACAAACCCTTTACCAAAAAAGATCTGGTTTTTGATGTCCCTTACAGAATTGAAATGGAAAAACATTGAGACAAAAGAAAAAAATGATGATAATCAGCATTTTCTCCTTTTGTCTCAATATTTTCTGAGACTATGCATTATTATACATTAATCTTATCTTTATGAACATACATTTTGTCCTCTGCAGCAGCTTTCAAACTGGAACACCTTTATATTTTGTTGTTTGGGAAAGGTTTAAAATTGCCCTTTCGTAGCATTACCTAAAAACATTTTAATGTTAAGTACAAATGACAAATTTTTAAGCTGTTTTCAGATTATTTTCAATGTCATTTCAATTGTATCACAGCAACAGCCTGTTATCCATGAGGTCAATTCCATAGTTTAAATTCTTAATCCATTACCACACAATCCCTACTTTTAATACCCCCGAGAAAGGAGACTTTAGAAAATATTATTGGAAAATGAGAGAGTGCTGGTAACCAGTATTTTCTTCTTTTCCCACTACGTATTCCACCCTTCACCAAATAAAATTCATATTTTCAGTCACCTTTATTTTGTCGCCTGCAAAAAATATGCTTTCAATATGGACTAGTCTCGACATTATTGTTTTGTAACAAAGATGCTAAGCAAAGAGACAAAATGCAAAAGATTAAAGAATAGATATTATCACTAGTTTAAACTTCACATATAATATAAAGCACATAAAGTAGTAACTAGATGGGCATCATTTTCCTTTCCCAAACAACACAATTTTAGGGTGATAAAATTTAAAGGCTGCTGCAGATAACAGAAAAATGTTGATAAAGTTCAGATTTTTGTATAAAACCTAAAAAATATTGGGACAAAAGGAGAGAATGCTGATAATCAGCATTTTCGGTTTTTGACTCGATCTTTTCCAAAGAATTTACAAATAATAACCAGGTCTCAGCCTTGCTGACAAATGCCTCCAACGAGATAGATAGTCTGGTGACAACTTGCTGTCGGAAGACACTTGGGTGTGATAACAGCCAGTTATCACAAGACTAATTGGTGCCATCTTAAGTTCAAACAACGGAATATCACCTAACTAGTATCTACAATGTTGTCATTTTGAGGGGTTAGTGCAAAACTATTGTAACCTGCATTTTGTAAAATTTTACAGGAGAGGGAAAAAACTCAATAACTTTCTCAAATATAAAGATATAAAATATTTTTTTAATTCTATATATCTTTTTAATTATACAGAATTGAAACCCAATATTAAAGTACATGATGTATTCCTTTCTAAAGATTAAAAAAATGCAAAAAGTGAATTTCTGAAAAATATGTAGTTACAATAGTTTTGCACTGAGGCCTCCATTTAAAGTATTCATCCAGTGTACAAGGCAATAATTTGAGCATTAGTTTTTGACCTGAATATGACTTTAACCCTTTCCAAAACAAGACTGGATTTTGATGTCCCTGAGAAAATTGGCTCAAGAAAACATTTAGGCAAAAGAAGAAAATGCTGATAATCAGCATTTTCTCCTTTTGCTGATAATCAGCATTTTCTCCTTTTGCCATATTATTTTCTTTGCTATGATATTCACATTTCTCGCACTTAGTAACATTGATTTTGTCGTCTGCAGCAGCATTCACATTGGACCGCCCTACAATTTTGCTGTTTGGTAATGGGTTTAATTGACAGACGGTGTCTCCAGTTTATATTTGCTGAATTTTGCACATTAAACGTGTTCATTTATGATAGTACAGGCACTGCCAGTATCGATCTCCATCGTGACATTATGGTTGTCCAACCCGAGCTGCACCGTATACTTCACACTCAAGGAAAATAACCGCAAGTTCACGATCTCCTCTCCGTCAGATTCCGTAATGATGATTTGTATATTTTGGTTTACACCACCTTGAAATGTGACCAATTTTGCAGCATAAAAAAACATTTACTGTTTTTAAACTGCCTGGCTTGCTTTGCATTTGTTGTTGGCATAATGTTCGCCACCGCAACGGAAACATTCAACTTTCTTTTGCGACTGTTTATTTTTAGATTTGGGTTAACTCGCACCTGCACCCTTCTGGTCCTTTGCGACATGTTCAGTTTCCATAGTGACCGCTATTTTGAATGCGTCAAAAGTCAAATCAGCCTCGGCCAGTACTTTTCACAGAATTTGCTCAGACCATAAGCCGCACACCAGTTGGTCCCTTAACGCGTGTGGTAAAATTGCACCGTATATAGTAACAATTGACAGAAAGTTCCTTAAATTCCACCAAACGGAACCGATTCATTCTCTCTTTGTTCCATTTTTATGAAAATTAAAACGCTCAGAAATGATCAAAGGCTTTGGGTTGTAATGAATCTTAAGGAAGTCCTTAATCTGATTGAACGTTTTGTCCTTTGGTAACGCTGGCTGCACCAAATTTCTCAATTATTCATAGGAAAACAGCAACCTTCTTGTCGTTGTCGATTTAGTTAGCCATGAAAATACAGCTCCACTCACTCTGTTGAGTCTGTTCTGCCCTGTGCAGTCAGGATACCAACTTTAAAACCAAGACGTAGGTACCAGGATATCAACTTTAATACCAAGACGTAGGTTAAAGATGTAGGTAAAAGACTGAAAGTAAACAAAACGATCAGTTCATTACAACGAAAAGCAATTGGACAGCTTTAGAAAGTGTAAAATGACTAGAAAATTGTGAACTATGACTAGATTGCATGAGAAAGTATGAGCTTATGCTTCTATTTATCGATATAAAGCTTTTGAGAACAATGGCACGACTTTAAGAATAACAAGGCGAGTGCGAAGAATGTTGAGTACGAATCTACAGCAGTTCTAATTTAACCTTACGGACTACTATACATTGAAATAGTTATTCAACAATATCTTAAGGTGTTAAAGAAGTATTATCCCCATCAAACTTACACTATGTGGGCCATAGAAACGGTCAAGGGACTTGACAAAATTCATTTGCTTTTGCGTGGACTACGCTGTTCATCGTTTCCGGCTAAAAGGGACGTAACTCCTGTAATACCCCAAAGGAATAAGTATCGGAAAGGAAAATACTGGACGACAATTTTAACTGAAATAACTTCGTAATCCAGCACACACTCTACTTCGTTGTCAACGGACTCTTTCCCCTCCAGGAACTCCCCAATCTTGCCAATACTCATCTTCGTCAGCAGAAAATGTAATATCTTGGGGGATTAAACAAAAACTCAAGGCTAAACTTGGAGAAACAATTTTTGAGCCATTTTTCAAACAAGGCATTAGACTAACTAAGTCATGAAAAATACAATACATAATCAAAGTACTCGCATGTCCCCTAAATAATCAAAGTTTCAAACTAAAACTATTCCAATAATAAACGAGAAACTTTGATTAAAACTCACCATTTACCTTCTTATAATACAAAAGTGTGTATCAACAAAAAGAAGAAAAATAATGTCCGCTCTAAGGCAGATACGTAGATATTGACTTGAGCGTACTTACAGCTGATGTCGGGCCGATGTCGGGCCGATATTGACAATTCAATAATACTGATATCAATTGAATACTAGGCTTCTTATCTAATTTTGTTGTTTTTTTCAACGCAATAGTGTTTTATTTCAGAAAAACACGCTTTTGAACAATAAGAAACGTAAACGGGTTGTCAAGCCAAGTCAACGTCGGGCCGATGTCGGGCCGACATACGGCCGATATCTAATGTCTAGAATGGATTTTTGTTTCCAATGTATTCTTGAATTGAAGTTTAACGAAGATTTGTCATTAAAAATATAAAATGAAATACTTAGATCCCACAATGAAATAATTTTAAAATCGCCAAATCTTATCGGCCCGATATCGGCCCGTCATCGGCAAAATTTACCGATATTCCGATACGCAGCCGATATCGGCCCGATATAGGTCTGCTTGCTGGGATATTAAGTAAAACAACATGATTGTGTCAGCCAATCAAAATCCTTGTTTACTTGACATTGATTGGTCCGCTGTTTATCCGAAGATTTCCAAATGACGCAATGGTTCCGATTGTCCGACCTAAGTTCTTCCGGGGGTCGGACTATAGCTGCAGAAATGACGTTGAATACCTCGCACTATTGGTGTTTGATTGGAGCGATCTAGCGTACAATAACTCGAGTTATAATTCCAATAGAAGTAAGCCCGTGACAGCACCAAGGTACAAGCCAGGTGGTATTCTATGCACACACCTTTATAAAAACTACATACACAACCTATAGCGGACGAGAATCGACCTGGCAGAGCAGCCCATGCTAATCGAATGGAATCTCTGCCAGGTGAATTCTCGTCCGCTATACTACTAGTATCAACCTTAAACAGTAAGAACTTAGACTTGGACATGTTGGAACGACCTATATATCAGGAGCCCAACCTGTGGATACGAAGTTGTTTAAACATACATCAGGCTTAAACCATTACCAAACGACAAAATTTCGACTTGTCCAATTTCAAAGATGTTGCAGACGACAACTAAAAACGAATGAAAAATTACATGTACATTTTTAATCATTTTGTATGGAAAATATTGTGGGAAATGAAGAAATTGCTTGTCTCAAGCAATTTCTTCATTTTCCACAATGTTTTCCAAAGCCGGTTTCTTCTGGGGAGTCAAAAATGATTACTGTGTGGTAATGGGTTAAAGCTAATACCTACCGAGTCCCTGTCTATTGAGAAAACTCACTTAGTTTGGAGGAACGTTGACAACTCTAACTCCAGTGTCCGAAAGGTGACAGTCAGGGCCAGAGTACACACTGGAACGTACATTCAACAAGCCAACCACAGCAAATTCATCGATGGGACTGCGGATGTAACATGCCAGCACTTCCGATAAGAATACCTAGAACTACACTTTACCATTCGATGTCCAGTCTTGTAGTCTACACGTACAAAGCATAGGCATAGATCACGCCGGTTAATCACGTGATACAATATTTTCAGAAAATGTTCAATAACTTTGTTATTACTGGACCGATTCGAATTCGGTTTGAAGCAGAGAATGTGGACAGACGTCACGCATTAGATGGACGTAATTGATTTTTTTTTGAAAAATCAACTGGTAAAAAAGTTATTGAAGATAAACCAAAATTTTGGTTTATCTTCAATAACTTTTTCATCGGTTGATTTTTCACAAATCCAACAGGTCCAGCTTATTCTTTGCATTTCTCCACTTTCTCTGCTTCAAACCGAATTCAAATTGGTCAATTATCAAAAAATATATTGAATATTATCGGAAATTCTGAGTCACGTGATTATACACCGTGATATGCACTTAAAGACACTTCTAACGCAACACTTACCTTTTTGGCAATAGCTTGAAATTTGATAAACCGATTTTCATCAAACTTTCAACGAATTTAGTTCATTCACAATTGAATGATATCTGTAATTTTCATAAAAAAAACATTGAGTAGAAATGATTAGATTTGCAGTTCATATAATATGACTAGAAAACAAAAAGTCGAAATAAGCTATGCGAGCTGATAACGTAAATTCATGTTATTCATGTAACAGCAGTAAGGTTTATGACATTCTGCTAACATTCTGTGTATCCGTCATGAACCTAAATGACACGAAGACACCCCTCCTCATTGATTAAGCTTAATTGACGATGGATCTTTGCGGGGTCATTCTTAACTCCTCCCTTTTTAAGTTACTGTTCCAGTTGTTGAAAATTCCTCGATCCAAAAGGGCGAAAAACTTATGTCTGGTAACAAATTCGATGATTTTGTGCAATGCTGACAATTACAAAACATTATTTCTCAAACAAAATAGGTGCAACTGTATTATAGTATTGCTTCGCACTTGTTAGCATGTTACCAAATCTTATGGAGAAGTGGTATGCTCTAAATACATACTTATTAGTTATTTGTTAAGACTCTGCAATAAGTCCTTATGAGTACAAGCGTTCCACATGGAAGCTGATTAAATGCCCATGGTTATACATTACATACGCTGGAATTTTATTTGACGTCATTCCCAAATCTATATAGCCCTAATGATCAGTTTACGGTTTCGCAGACGACCATATTCCAACAAAATCACTCAAACCGTCTGCCAACAAAGAGAGAATAGTTGTAGAAGAATAATAAAGGTGTGTTGTTATAACTGATGGCTTGATGAAACAAAATAACTTAAAGATAGTAAAAATGGACTCTTCAAATCCGAGTTTGAGTTTATTGGGGTTTTACGCCGTTTTCAACTGCCAGGGTCATATCGCGGCGACTGGAGCACCTACTCATGGATTCCTGGTGTTTCTCAAACAAGTACTACCACAACACCCTTACCGAGCCTCCAGCTGCTCGCCCACTTAGGTTAACGATTTCAAACCCATTGATGGGTGACAATTTTGTCAGAAAGGGTATTAGCCGCGACCGGGTATCGTTCCCGGGACTTCTCGAATGAGAGGCAGATGCGCTACCAACTGAATCTTGTTATATCAGTTACAAGACACTGAAGACAGTGATCTCTCACATAAATTAAAGTACTGAAAGTATTGTTATAGAGCATATTCGACACAACATAAAATTATTAAACTGTAACGATATTGCATGGTTACATAAATGGGAACATTCTGAGCAATCTTCATGTAAATCTATCCATGAGTGTAAAGTGAATTGTATTAACAAGACATTTTAACCCAGCAGCAAAATTTTAGGCTGGTCCAAATTAAAGATGTTGCAGACGGCAATATAAAAGGAATGAAATTTTATATGCTTCTGTCTTTTTGTATGGAAAACATTGTGGGAAATGAAGAAATTGTTTATCACAGGCAATTTCTTCATTTCCCCCATTGTTTTTCGAAGCCATTTCTAAGATGCCGTGAGTCAAAAAGAGTAACTGTGTGGCAATGGGTTAAATGAAAGGGCACAAATACATCACCAAAACATGACTTCAGAGTATCACCAAACCGCAAAAATATGCACATGGTCATATGATAAGGAATTTTCTGTGAAAGTATGCCTATAACCCATTCCCAAACGACAATCTTATGATGGTTCAATCTAAAGGCTGGTGCAGGCGACAGTATGTAATCAAAGTCTAAAATTGTGCACTATATAGTTCAGAAAATATTGAGGCAAAGGGAGAACATGCTGACTATCAGTATATTCTTCTGTTGCCGAAATGTTTTCAAAAGTTTTCTCTCATAGACACGTCAACACAGGATTTTGTTTGAGAAAGAAAAAAAATCAAATCAATCCGCTCATAAATGTATGAGAAGTAGCGTTAATATGGAAATTTATTCTGATGCTCCTTTTATCTGTGACACAACATACTATCACCAAACGAGACAAGTTTTACAAAAAATACACCTCAGATAGCCACACCCAGTTACTAGTAGAAGTACAATGTACATTTCTGTCCATCGAATGTGATTCCATTTTTGGACTGTTTCAATGATGATACCCACTTCTCCCACCTATGAAATCGTTTGTCAAATAAAGGTCTGAACTGTACTTGAAGAAATTGATTATTCATGGATAGTTTCTCTGACATAATTGGCAGGTCATGAACGTTTTCGCCGACATCGTGTTGGGGCGTCCAGATCTTTTGAGGTCAGCAACTTCACGTATAGAATCGTTTTAAAATGCTTTATACCAATCATAAATGCTTGATTTCTTCATAGAATTATTGCCGTAAGTGTTCATCTTCATAAATATTTTTTTCTGATCTTTATTTACCCAGAAATACGCAAAACATTATTGAACACCACTACTCAAGCACCATATTTGCTTTATCAGCAAAACAATGTATTCACCTACGGTTGTTTACGACATGACACCATATGTCTGTCGATGATGCTACATTTGCCAAGAAAAAAATAAGCTCAAAGATAACAAGCATTTTGGACAACTTTTGATGTGAGAAATATAATCACTTTAAATGCGATTGATAAGTCACATTTTACCAATTATCAAAAGTTGCCCCGCTCAACGTGGCCTACTATTCCGTAGCGACTGTAGAATGCGCCTCAATGCAATCAGTCTGTTTGTTGTTCCAGAATCAAATGCATAATTCTTCAAAGGATTTGTGTTGAAAAAATTCATCTCAATTGGTGTAAAGGTTAATAAGTTATGATACTATTCCGGATACTTTATTAACAGCCCTCGTATGCTAGTTCTTTGATCTTTTCATTTTTGGTCTTCACATTTCTTTTGATGAATGCAAGTGTCCTGTTGGCTTTTGACGTGATTGTGTTGATATGTTCGTTCCAGCTTAGGTCCCTCGAGATGGTAACACCAAGATACTTTGCTGAGATTGTAGATTTGACTACTTGGCCATGGAGTGTGTACTGAGTGTCGAGTGGTTTCTTGGCCCTGGTAATATTAGGCCGGGGCTTTAAATTGAAACTTTAGGTACCCATCTTCACATTTCAGAATATTTATGCAAATAAGCTAATTTGCATATTAATTATTGTAAAGATTTGATTGGAATAATTAATGAATTATTGCCAATTATTGAGAGTGCAGCGAGAATAATCAAATATAGCTCCCTTAGTTCCTGTTGTACACTAACAATATGGGTGCCAAAATGAAGCCGAGACATTAACAGTTTGAAAACACTGTATGAATAGAATTTTAACGAATTTGTGATATTATCATAAATAATAAAAAAAAATGAAAATTGTGCGCTATGCAAAAAAAGATAAATTGCATCTCTAGGCTCATGTAAGTCTATGCTTCCTTTTGATACCCAAACTGGTACTGTACACTATCAACACAGTTGACGTCAGCTTATTATCCTGCTAGATCTACATATATTCTCAAAAATGACAAAAATTTCATATAAAATTCAAAGTGAACCTTCTAAACCATAATTATGCAAATTAGCTTATATTCATAACTACGCTTAAAATGAAGTTAAATGTATCCGCTTCATTTTGATACCCATACTGTTAGTGTACAACCGGAACTAAGTAAGCTATATTTGATTACTCTCGCTACACTCTCAATAATTGACAATAATTCATTAATTATTCCTATCAAATCTTCACAATAATTAATATGCAAATTAGTTTATTTGCATAAATATTCTGAAATGGTAAGATGGGTACCTAAAGTTTCACTTTAAAACAATAATTGTTAGTCTACACCCAGGATTTAATGAATTATAGCTCTTTCATCTGCAACTCCTTTAAACCAATTTTATAGGATATGTTGACATGGCAACCAGACCTTCTAATATACTATAATTCAATATAGTCCATACAAAAGACATCAAAATGCTTAATTATGTATTGTACAGGACTTTTCATATATTATAAAGTGATTTAGTCCCAATATGAAACTTGAAAGCACTTCATGTATCAAATATTCAGAAATTTGAAATTTTTACATTAAATTTTAAAAAAATCATAAAAAATGCAAGTATGTAATTTGGCTAATTTGCATACATATGATTGAAGATAAATGTCTAGGCTTTATTTTGGTACCAAAATTGTTCATGTGCCCAACCAACTAAGTGAGCAATGGCTTATTCTATTGACATACTCTTAAAAAACGACGAAAATTTCATTTTTTTTTTCACTTAAATCTTTGTAAAATGCATATGCAAATGAGCTAATTTGCATAATGGTACTGAAATAGCCTATAAAGTGGGTGTCTAAGCTTCATTTTTATACCAATATTGTTAGTGTACACCCAGAACTAAGTGAGCTATAAGATATTTTCTTGCTTTACCCCCTGAGTCATTTAGGAGCTAATGGTTACCATGGAAACCACGCCCCCAAGCATAGTGGGAATGAATTTATTCGTGCGAACATTCGCGATTCTCATCCCAGGGATCCCAATGAACAATTTGGTACACATGAAAAATTGTCCTGGGAGGGGGGGTAACCTCTCTCAGCCCCCGGCCTATATAGAGTACCTGACACTTACTTGGGTTAAACTCCATGTCCCAGACTCGTTCTCGTGTATGTAGGGTATCTAAGTCTGCTTGTAAGATATCTCTGTCATCCGCGCAACTGCAACCAACAGTAAGGTAAACGGCCGTGTCATCGGCAAAGGGCCTTACTTGTGATTTAATATTCTGGGGTAGGTTGTTAATGTAGAGCAGGAAGAGGAGATGCCCAAGCACAGATCCCTGAGGCACTCCAGATGTCACAGGAACCTCCGCCGAGCTCTCCCCCTCCAGCACTACTGCCTGGGTTCTGCCAACAAGAAAGGTTCTAATCCAATTGAGGGTACTTCCTTTCATTCCATGCTGATGCAGTTTAAAAAGGAGTTTGGAATGGCTGACCTTGTCAAATGCTTTACTGAAATCAAGCAGGACAAGGTCAACCTGCTTTCCATAGATCTACCAGTTGCCTGCCCAGGTCTTCAACAAGTTGGATGTGTCGAGTTTCGCGTGATCTTCTTTACCAAAAGCCATGTTGCAGATCACGAAGAATGTTATGTTGGTTTAAGTGTTTTGTGAGTTTGGATGCAATTATATGCTCCATCACCTTGCATAGAAAACATGTCAAGGAGATGGGCCTATATAATTGGCAGGGTCACTTTTATTTCCCTTCTTGAAGACCGAGCTGACATTTGCTTTCGTCCAGTCGGTGGGTAATTTACCTGTTGTGGTTGTCTTTTAGAAGAGAAGTTGAATAATGGGAGCTAGTTCTTTTAGGACAATGGGTTTTATGCCATCCGGACCTGCTGCTTTTTTCTGGTTTGAGTTTAGAAAGGAGTTTTATAATACCAACCAGGCCGATATCAATAGCAGGCATACTGGGATAGTTGCAACTGTTGCACTGGAATTGCTGTGGTATGCTAGGAGAGAAGTAGTCCTGCAGTTTGTCTAGGTAAAGTTGACTGAGCTTTAGGGGTGAGAGAGAAAATGGATAGGCATAAAAGGCCATTATATAAGCAATTATTTAATTGTAAATTGTGTTCCATTACTATTCTATGATTTTCATCGTCTATTTGAAACAATAGATGCAGACTTATTGCTCTTTTTTGTAAATAAAATATGGTAAGTAGAATATATCCACAAAAATGGTCGCCGGGACTGAGAGAGAGAGCTTGTATATATTTTTTTGTATATTAAGAAAAAAATCTTGTTTAAATACATTTTTGGTACAAAATATACAGTAAATAAAGTGAATACAAGTGAAAGTCCAATGATCCATTGATGAAATACCGGATAGCCGGTGGGTGCAAAACATTACAAAGCAGCACTTGGTCCTTTTTGTCTACCATAGTAAGACATTTGTAGCGGAAATGAAACAGCTGTCCCGGATGGATACGGAACCCTTAGGTTTTTACCTCAGCGAAGGTATATCCGAAATAATGCGAATGGAAATGTTTTTAGTGTCGAGCATGCGCAGTACGCCGCATGCCATTGAATTGACCAATGAAATAAGCTCAGGTACTGACGCCGCCAATATCAGTTTTGCAGAAATTTTGAATGATTTTTCCAGAAATACGGTGAAATATCAACGCAATCGTCCCCAAATTTACCAAGCATTAACTGAAGACCTTAATCTATTTGACTGGTCCATTACGGCGGAATATTCCTTGCAAATTACCGGAAATTGATACTTTGCTTTGTTCTTCATCAGGACCATGGGAATCTCGTCGCCATTTTGTCACTGAAAAAAGGGATTCTCTACGGAAAATCCCACAAAACTAGGAGTGGAACTTCGATTTGCAGGATTTGAGGTGTCATTGTGATAGTTAAGTGTTCTGTCATGCAGCAGAACCAGTGATGGCAAATTCAAATACCACCCTGGCCAGTCTTTGGGACGATGGTTAGTTCGACCATAATCGATTGTTTACTTTGTTCGATCAAACCCTTGAGTCTCTCTAACGCGATTAATCCGTCAATTTATGGGTCATCTAGCAGGACCTATTCTGTTGACAACAAGTGAAAAGTGATTTTGATGATTTTAACATGAAATAATGATTTGATGGGCCTGTTTCTGTGTGAATTTTGTAGTTTACTCGTCAGACTTTTTAAGAAGACTTATTTTGAATATCCAGTAAGACGGAGAAGAGTGGGAGGGGGCTGTTGAAAGTGCATGCGCCTGACAGCTAGTAGTTGCAATTGATTCGGTCAGCACAATACCTTCAGCTAATAAAAAATGTCGTCAGTCATAAAGTGCGGACCTACACTCATTCGGTGGAGGTGAAAGCTTCGGTCTTTTTCCTTAAAGCATTGCCAACTTTCAGCATTAATATCTCGACGACTACGCCTGATTATTAAAAATGCGTCGGTAGTTAGAAAGTTTAAATCACATTCTTTAAAGAACGAGTTTTGTTTATGAATTTTAGCGACAGATTTTTGAAATATTCTGCCTCAAAAATGGTATCCCGTAACGATAAAGACCGAGGAAGTACCCTCGATGAAAAAGTGAAAGTGGGGCTATGACGTCATGCCGACTGATTCTATAATGTAACCGACTTTTTCATCCTGTCAGGAGTCTGTTACAATGCCACTGTATCTCTCGCAATGGAGCAGCTGCTGGAATGAATCATTCCAGCAACTTTAGCATCGTCAAAATAGATGTAAATGCTTACAGAGCATAAAATGAATGTTACCTTGGAACAGCGTAACCATTATTCAGTCGATCTGATACATATTCATCTTGAAATCATACTCCATTAAAGCACATTTTACTTTGAAATCGTAATTCCCATTAAATTTCATCTTGGTAGTCGCCATTTGAACGAGATCTCGCTAAATACGAGAAATAACATCACTGTCATCTCGCCTGACAGTGCTCATTGACCAATCAAAATCAATTTACTGATTCAAAGGACAGCCAATCGCTGTCAATTACCTTATTTGGAAAACGTAGTATTTTTCAAAATTGTGGGCATCGAAAACGCGATCAAGATAACTAGTAAAAAATCGCTTTTGTTTTCAAAGCATGACCATTAAAACCGAACAATGATCAATCGTTGCAAACATAATACGAAAAAGAGACGTGTTTGCATGGCTGCAGCAGTTGCAGAAGGTTTCCATTTCGTTTTCATGCACCTGTTAATCCATGCGTTGTTTGTAAACATGGCGTAGTAAACATTGCCTTATATGGGAGAGGCAAGCCCGCAAAAAAGTCATGTGATCGATTTGAGACAGGAAGCTTTGTTTTGGGGAATTAAAAGTAAACATTGCATTTAAACTTGTTTTTTACACTTTTTTAACCGGATTTGTGACTCGAGATAGGTTCGTTTGGGATTTATTTATGATAGCTTGTGAAAATGTTAAATTTATGTAAGAAAACATTTTTTTTATTTTTTCTAGTCTTGCTCCATTGGAAAAATGCTGTGGACTCGTAGCCATGAACATGACAAAATCATCAAAGTTCATGGAATACGATATCGCAGCTAGACAGCTAGTTGTTCAAAGTGACAAAATGCAATCCTCGATCATGATGCCCCTCTAACATCCATTGACTGTATTTTTGAAGACATTTATTTTACATCGATTGGGAAGCAGGTTTTTACAATTTCACTCTCGATTCTGCTTCCTGGAAACTACACTAGTTCTATTTTATAAGCCCTGATTTATTTTTCAACTTTGTTTCGAATGTCAAACTACACCAGCACTTGCGCCGAATTTGTAGGCCGATGAAAATTCAAGAACTACCTGTAACCTCCGCTACCTGGAATCGAGACTCAGAACCTCTTGGTCGCTAGGCCGGCGCTCTCTGCCTCGACCATGGTGCTTGACCACTGACCATTGCTTAGAACTGAAATAAGCTACCTGAGTTGTCCATGTACCTATCCGGACAAGCAGATTTTGAAAACTGGGTTGTCCATGGACTAGCTGTGATATTGTAGCCACAAACTTGATGATGGGTATTGATTTGTGAAACCCAGATCAAAATTCAAAAAGGTTCCGGTTACACTATTGCAACTATCCTTAGACAAGTGAAAAATTTGGTTATAATGAAGACAGAGAGTTGAACCGAGGACACGCCATTTCGAATGTAGAATCAGTGTTTTTTCTCCTTCTTTACATGGGTCCGTAAAACGGACCCGTTCCCAATGCCAAAAAGGGTAATTTTTTCCCAAAATATGGAAAGGAAATTCCCAATTCAAAAGTTCAACATTGTCTTTTAAGGAAAATTTGCTCAAATCCTTTCATTTGTCAAGCTAAACTATCCCCAGGAATGACTGGAATTCCTTTAAGTTCATTTAAATGTATTAATTTTACAGAGGATTATTCAATTTACAATTTTTCCATTGCATTATGTGATGATATTTTTTCCCAATTCTTGATAAAACTACGCATTTTTCCCAATTTGTCTTGTACCGGACCCGTTCCCAAAATCATGAGAAAAAACGCTGAGAACAACATTGCAATAGAATTTTTTTTTTCCAAAACACATTTAGTGAAAGGTGTAGACTACTTTTGTTTTATAGAATCAGACTCTTATCAGATGAATATTGCTTTAACTCTGTAGTCTAGAATTTTAACATCCTATTTGAATTATTCTTTTTCAGGGCAGTCAAGTCCCATGAAAATATTACAGAGCACACCAACAAAACACGATTCTGCATCTGGGGAGTTTAAGGATGATGTTGTGAAATTTTACAAGACTACGGGTTTGGAAACGGCAGCTAAAGAGGTTTGTGCTGTCAAAACATTATTTAACCCACTACCAGATGGCGAAATTTTGGACATTTCCACTTAGAAAACCACTGTTGACATTAAAATGGATGTTGTTAAAGGGAGAATTGTTGTAAAATATTGCCCAGAAGATATTGAGACAAAATGAGAAATTGCTGATTATCAGCAATTTATTCTTTTGTCTCAATGTTTTCCCAAGGCTTTTCTACTAGGGAAGTCAAAACCAGGTCTTGTTTGGGGGAAAAGGTTAACCCATTACCAGATGGCAAAATTTTGGAAGGTGTTACAGAGGACAATTTCAAAGTGACGAAATTTTAATAGTTCCATTTTGGGTTACAAAACATTGCAGCGTTCGACACTAACGGTGTCCCGGGATCCCGAGGACACCAAAAATTGACAAGGGCCTCTCGAAATCACAAGACCGGTGTCCCGGCGGGACACTAACTTTTCCGACGGTAGTAGATCTAGAAAGAGCATTTGTTCAATTTTTCAACTTTCATATCCCATTTTTGAATGTCTCCAAATATAAAATCATAATCATTTGTAAACCCATCGGGTATGTGTCGTTGGAATAAAGCAGCTGTGGCGTATTTGATTTGTAACTTTGTGTAACTCTTGTTTTACTCGAACAAACTGCCGTCTACGCAAATGACTCTAAATATACGTGGCTCTTCCGAGGCCGGTGAATTTTTAGGAGGACCGGCAAAACATCCTTTGATGCAGTTCCCTGGGCCTGTAAATTACAGAATCAGTGCCCGTCAAACTTTGTTTTGGCATCAAAATCAGTGTCTAAAATCAGTTTTTAAATCTGCACCATCTATAACTTTGTTTGTTCTCACAGGAAAAAAATCGGCGACCAACCCAATTTATTTTTAAACAAAACCTTTTCAGGAGACAGACACAGTCAGTAATTATCTCAAAAGTATGCGACAACAAATCGTAAATTTGTGTTAAACTTATGTATAGTCCACCAAAATTAACCCGGGACAACTTAATTTTCCTGTGCAAAGTCCGTTAGTTGAGCGTCTTAACAAAACATTGTCGAATTGGGTTAATTAAATATGCAGATATCCAGGGTTAATGTTGCTTGACTATACTAGTATAATAAAAACATTACCGAGTACTGCACCCATATCTTGAAAGGAAAATTATTGAACAAAGAAAGAAGCCAAGCTTACGTTTTTGTGTGAACCAGAATCTATTTTAAAATCCATTGACTAGAAAAAATACCAGTCCACTATTACCTACCTTAGGAATTCTAATCCGATCACAACTTTCAAAGGACCTCTACGGATAAGGCGAGAATTCTCCCTAAAAGGCTCAGCTCGATGGGCAAATTCTCAAAACTAACAAATTGAGAAACAAAATTAAGCTTTATGGTTAGGTAGACAAATAAAGGAAATAAACACCGATTTTTATGTCATTTTAAAAGTTCTATAGGTGCAGATAACTCTTGATTTTAGTACCAACCTAAATGGTTTCGTTTTCTTACACTACCGGTATTCAAAGAGGTAAAATGAAGATTCTTTTATTTTTATTTGCAATTTATTTTCTACATATACAGGGATAAATGGTGTTGACATCATATGGCAGCTTTGGTTTTGTCCGTATTGCGCATGCACACCGTTGAAACAACTTTAAACGCGCACTTTCCCGCCAAAAACCGAGGCATACCTACCTTCCCAAGGCTGGCTAACATCGTTCCCCCCTTGACCCAGCTTCCCATTGACATATGTTGTGTAACTGGATCATAGGCTTCCTTGGTTAAAAGTATTTGCTGGATCACGGGGGGGAACATACTTTTATACTAAAAATAGTACTCATATACCATATGCCATAATTTTGGCGGGACGATTTCGCCTTTAAACTCGTTTCAATGATGCGCATGCGCATTAAGGACAAATCGAAAAATGGTTTATGATTTCAACACCAATTGTCCTTACATTTACAGAAAAAGTTTTGCTTATAAAACTAAAGAAAACTTAAATCTGGTTTAATGAATAACGGTGGGGTAAGAAAATGTAATTTTGGGGGTAGGTACAGAAAGCAAGAGTTATCTGTACCTGTCGAATCGTTTTGATCGTACAAAATCAGTTTTCATATGATTTAGATACATATCTAACAATACAGTTCGAAATAATAATCAATTTGCATGTTTTGAAAAATGACTTTTCCATTTGAGCCTTTTAGGGAGATTTCTCGCCTTATCAGTAGAGGTCCTTATAGAAATTGCACTTGTAGTCCTCATTATTCTATTTTTCATAGAAAACATTCATTTCCTTTGTTACAGTGTTTCCTTAACCCTTCCTTTGCCATTCAGCCAAATATAATTATACCCCCCACCTACGAAGTAGAGGGGGGTATATTGGTTTCACCATGTCTGTCTGTCTGTCAGTCCGTCCATCCGTCCAGTCGTCCGTCCGTAGACTTTTTCGTTTCCATGCTCTAACTCAAGAACGGTTTGACCTAGGATCATGAAACTTTACACAGTTGTTGCCCTTGACTAGTGTTGGGCAATCGGTTTAAAATCACAATCGATTATCGGTTTATAATCGGAAGGGCAAACCAACTAGCTATCGATTATACAATCGATTTATCAGTTTAACAGTTTCTTTCCCATATTAATGGATGTTAGTCTTGTTACAATGGTTGTTTTTCCGTGTCATACAAAACTGTACATGAAATCTCCAGCGAATTTTCATCGCCTCCGTTGTCGGCCATGATGGATTGAAGGGCGTACTTGAGTAGCCGCCGTATAAAGTCCGGACGCGACGCTAAAAGCCGGTATCTAAAGTCCGGAATGGAACGAGTTCCGGTACCGACTACAATCGATTGCGGGATTTTCCAATCGATTATCGCAATCGGAAGCCTAAACCAACTGACTTTCGACTATAGTCGATCATCGTCCCACCACTACCCTTGACCCAAGGAGGTGCCCTATTGTTTTTGGGTCACCAAGGTCAAAGGTCAAGGTCACAATCAGACTTTGTTTAAAATCCGTTTCCGTGCTCTAAGTCAAGAACCAGTTGACCTAGGATCATGAAATGTTACACAGTTGTTGCCCATGACCCAAGGAGGTGCCCTGTCGTTTTTGAGTCACCAAGGTCAAAGGTCAAGGTCACAATCGGACTTTGTTTAAAATCCGTTTCCGTGCTCTTAGTCAAGAACCGGTTGACCTACGATCATGAAACTTTACACAGATGTTGCCCATGACCCAAGGAGGTGCCCTATTGTTTTTGGGTCACCAAGGTCAAAGGTCAAGGTCACAATCGGACTTTGTTCAAAATCCGTTTCCGTGCTCTTAGTCAAGAACCGGTTGACCTAGGATCATGAAACTTTACACAGTTGTTGCCCATGACCCAAGGAGGTGCCCTATCGATTTTGAGTCACCAAGGTCAAAGGTCAAGGTCACAATCGGACTTTGTTCAAAATCCATTTCCGTGCTCTAAGTCAAGAACCGGTTGACCTAGGATCATGAAACTTTATACAGCTGTTGCCCATGACCCAAGGAGGTGCCCTATTGTTTTTGGGTCACCAAGGTCAAAGGTCAAGGTCACAATCGGACTTTGTTCAAAATCTGTTTCCATGCTCTAAGTCAAGAATCGGTTGACCTAGGATCATGAAACTTTACACAGTTGTTGCCCATGACCCAAGGAGGTGCCCTATTGTTTTTGGGTCACCAAGGTCAAAGGTCAAGGTCACAATCAGACTTTGTTCAAAATCCGTTTCCGTGCTCTAAGTCAAGAACCGGTTGACCTACAGCACTTTTTTAGTGACAAGGCGCTAGTGGGGGGTATTTGTCCGCTTTGCGACAGTTCTAGTTCTAACAATCTTCAATCAAACAAAGAAATATGCACAAGATATAAATTACAGTATACTGGATTTCTGCTGATAGAGAACCTCATGCTTTTCATTTTGTGTTTTTACTTCCACTGTGAACATGAAGATAGAAAAAAAAAATCCAAATTTATAACTGCAAACTTTGTTCTGTTGGGTAAAGATTAAAACAACTTCTATTTATAACTCTGTAACTGGGCTCAATCATCCGTATAAACACACAAAAGGCAGACAGTGTGACGTCACTGCTTACATCACACAGAGTGAGTTAAGAAATTCTCCCAGGTCAAAGAGAACCTTTTTTTTCTCTTTACACACATACTAAATTTGAACAGTGATTGTGTGCAAATCTTCAGTTAAAATATTTATCTTTGATTTAATAGGAATATATTCGGATGAGGTAAATAGATTCTACAAGTATTTTGCACTTGCTTTCACTGCATAATTACACAGATTGCTTGTTAATTGATGTAATGGACAGATTGTCCTTTTTCTTACATAAATTTACCTTTGTCAAACCACAATTTTTTATTCGACTAGATCTAGATAAATTTATTAGATCTAAAATCTTGGATATGGGCAATTACCAATTAACAGATCAGATACATCCTCTGTTGAAGCGTTCGATATTTTACCCTTTCTTAAAATGGACATAAATGGACATAACGTAATCAAACATGCACAGTCCGTTCTAATAAAATCGGGGAAGGGAGAACATTCCAGCAATTAACATTTTCTTAATTTCTCTTTATTAGCAATGATTGATCGTAACTAGTGACATCAAAACTAAGCCTTGTTAGGGAAAGGTATGTAAGCAAAATGTGGTAGCAACTAGATTCTAAACTAGTGTAGTAATACAGAGTTTTGATGGCTATTTCAATATTTCTTTGACCAAATTGCTTTGCATATATCTAGACGTTGGTAAAACTTCCTTTGTCTGTTTTCAAACCTTGTTATGGCACGGCCACCTACTTACAACATTTTCTCTTTGCAACATATATACAAGAAGTAGGCTACTTGTACTTGAAACATAATATTGGTAATTGAATTTAAAAAGGCACAAAAGTTAAGTAGTTTTCTCAAAAACTAAGTAGTTTTCTCAATAGGACAGCCAGAGATGATTATGGCTACCTTTTATATCAGAACCCTTTACTGGACTCTTATACACGTATAGAAGCTATTTGAGTGTTGTTACATAACATGAAATGATTAAGAGTAAGAGTAAACAAAATTTTCTTTGTTTCTGCTACAATTTACCGAGTCTGAATGTAGTAGGATCTGTAAGTCTGGAGGAGGACCTATAGAAATTGCAATCCACTGGTAAACAATCACTAGGTCACCCTTTACCCTTTAAAATGTGGAGATTTATCTTTGGGATTAATGAACCTGTTCTATAAAGCGCCATTTTCAGGGACTCCCGATTCTTACAAGGGACTCCTGATTTTCAAATCAGGTGTCCCGTCAGGACACCAGGTAAAAAAGTTAGTGTCGACCCCTGCATTGTGGATAATGTTTAAAGCAACACAACCTATTGATAAATTGTGATGACTAAGGATTTAAAGATTTGATTATACATTATATGACTTTGAAGTCAATTATATTTACTGTCATTTAAGATGTAACACTTAATGATTTATGATTGTCTCTTCAGCATGGTATAATGGATGCGAATGGACAGCTACTAGGATTTAAAGACAGTGCATCAGGAACCACAAGGACAGGTAATTTATCCTCATGAAATCCTAACTACAGGGGTGATAAAGTTCTGGATTGATCCAGATTGCCGGATTTAACACTCCTGTATGGTTCATGTAATGTCATACTAACCACGCTGGGGCTACTGCCCAGATTGAAATCTAGCATGCAGTATGAGAAACTCACTGTCCATCGGTCTGTTCATTCATCATTATTTTGTTAGTCAGGAATGCATCTCCTCCCAAGCGGCTGGACTAATTTTGAGGAAAATTTACAGAAATGATTATGACCTTTTTGCATGAAATAATTTGTTATTGATTGTTTTCAGTGCAATTTGTTGCTGTACCCATCTCTAACTCTCCACACAAAGTGTCAGTGTACAGAACAACAGATCCTCATATAGCACCTCAACCACAGGTATGTATACTGTCTGTCTGTCTCTCTGTCTGTCTGTGTATATGTGTACGTCTGTATATATGTCTGTCTGTCTGTAGTAACCAACAAGTTTTAGTGAAAACAGTGTCAGTGTGTACATTCATCTGTACAGATTTTGGGCCATATCTTGTAGAGTAAACATGCTGGTCTTATCAAGGTCAATTATCAACAACACTGTATAGGAAAATATTTTGATTTTGAAGTTTTGTTGTTGTTGAATTGATTAACCCTTTCCCAAATGGCAAATTTTCAAAATTTCCATTTCAAAAGCTGCTGCAGGCGACAAATGGACACTGTTTAAGATAGAATTTGTGTATACTATAACACAGAAAATTTCGAGACAAAAGGAGAAACTGCTGGTTATCAGCAGTTTCTTCTTTTGTCTCAATGTTTTCCCAAGCCTTTTCTAGCCGAGCCCGGATAGCTCAGTCGGTTACGTCGGAGTCTGTCAATCCAGGGGTCGTGAGTTCGAACCCCGGCTCGGCCAGTATCCATTCTGACATTTGACAAAAGTCATTTGTCTCTCACCAATGGGTGTGAATCATCTATGTGAGAGAGCAGCTGGAGGCTCGGTTTGGATATTGTGGTTGTACTGGTGTGAGAAATACCAGGAACCCACGGTTAGGTGCTCCAGCCGCCGCGATATGACCCTGGTAGTTGAAAACGGCGTAAAACCCCAATAAACTCAAACCCAAGCCTTTTCTATCAGGGACGTCAAAAGCAGGCCTTGTTTGGGAAAGGGTTAATATACGCTAGCAACTTTAAAGTTGATACATTATGAATGTTATATTCATGTTTATTCAGAGTCTCCTGCCTACGGCCCAACAGCACCGGGGTCAGGGTTCACCACAGATTATCAACAACACATTAAGTCCCAGAACCCCAGTGATACACACAGAGCCAGTGTGGGGACAGAAACGACAGAATGAAATGATAGCAGAACCTGACTATAGTGGGGAGAGGTGAGGCCTTCAAAACAAAACAAAACATTTTTGATTCCCAATTTCTTTTCCTGATTTTCAAAAGTACTGTTTTGAATAGATGTATCAAGGTTACTTTCATGTCCTTTAAAAGGCACAATCATTTTGTATAATGATAATACTTTCAATCACTGTAAAAACCTATCAGAACCATAGATATAGATAATAGGGGGTAAATACATTCTAAATTTGTTATTCCAAATTCAAACCCTTTGTTGTGGATACTCATTTGAATTGAAATAAGATGGTTCCAAGAGTACCCACAACATAAATTTTGATAAACAACAAAGCATATTCATTATTGCCTTGTTAAAAAGCCCTTTACCTACTCTTTTCTGTGACTATGTCTGTATGGATCATATGTTGTTGTTTAACAGGAAGAGGGCAAAGAAAGGAGAGAAGGGAGGGAAGGGTCTTCGTCATTTCTCGATGAAAGTTTGTGAGAAGGTCCAGAAGAAAGGGGTCACGTCATACAATGAGGTCGCTGACGAGCTCGTGACTGAATTTAGCGATCCTCGATTTGTGATGTCTCCACAAGATATGGTAAGGAAAACATTAAAATATTTAAACCATTCTCGCACAATGACGCTTTTTGGCGCCCCTGAAGAAAAATGTTCAGAAAGACATAGAGGAAAATGAAGAAATTGCTTGTGACAAGCAATTTCTTCATTTTCCTCAATGTTTTCTACCAAAAAAGAATGTAAAATTTAAAATTCTGAAACATCTTTGAATTGGTCAAGTCTACAAAATTTGTCTCCTGGTATTGGGGAAGGAGATAAGGCAGGAAAGGGTCTTCTTCGATTCTCTATGAAAGTCTGCGAGAAAGTACAGAAGAAGGGAGTCGCGTCGTACAATGAGGTTGCAGACAAACTCGTGACAGAATTCAGCGATCCTCGATTTGTGATGGTCTCCACAAGATATGGTAGGCAAAACATCAGTATTCCTAACCCTTTTCCCAAACAGCCATTTATTGACTGTTTTAAATTGAAAGCCGGGACAGGCGACAGCATGGATGTTGCTAAGAAGGGTATTTGTGTATTATAGGAAAGAAAATATTGAGGCAAAAGGAGAAAATAATATTTATCCGCATTTTCTTCTCTTGCCTCAATTTTCCTGAAAGCTATTTCTGTTAGGAACGTGAAAACTTGATCTTGTTTGGGAAAGTGTTTTAAATTGAACAGTGTTAAACAGGGCTACAGAAACTCGATTGAATTTTGAGTTGCCAGACCGATTGGAATCACTAAAAGCAGGCAAAAAATCAGTCTGAAAAAGTTCTCCTGTCAATCAAAATCAGCCAAAAACCTTACATGTTAAAGGCCAATAAAGGGTTTCACCCATTAAAGCTACTATTTCCCAGATTTGGACCCAAAAATTGTCAAATACAAACGAAATGTATACTTTTTAAGCTTTATATGACCTGATTAAATGATTACGACAAACTATTGAAGCAACGACTCATTTTTAGCTCGACTTTTCGAAGAAAATGAGAGCTTATACTGTCACCCGGGCGTTGGCGTCGGCGTTGCAACCAAGGTTAAAGTTTTTTCAAACATCAATAACTTCCATACTATCAAAGGGATTCAACCCAAACTTGGAATACTTATTCACCATCACACCCTTTACCTTACTATCAGGGCCCATGACCCTGGGACCACTCTATTTGGAGTTATGCCCCCTTTATACTAAGCAACTTAGAAAGTCGAGCGCGCTGTCTTCGGACAGCTCTTGTTTCGCAATTTGATACCAAATTCATGAAGCGATGTCGAAAGTAGGTCAAAACAGTAGGACATGCGACTTTCTTAAATGACGTCACAACAAACATGATGACGTCATATTGAAATTCAAGTATGAATCTCGTTTGAAATCATGGTCCGCGCTGTATGCGCATGTGCAACAATTTAAAAAAAATTCTAACCCCATCTGAGACGGGGTTGAATTTAGGTTTGGATTCTCCCTAAATTCAGCTATCTGTCTTGTAATTTCGGCTCATTCTCTGTCTGAATCGCATATTATTAACCATCCCGAGGTGGTCAACACAAAAGTTTTGCATATTTTTTCAAAAAATTTCATTTTTTGCAATTAGACCATCTGTTACCGTCGCCCTTTAACTGCATGTGAACAAGTGACAAAAAATTATTGGAAAGCTGTTTGTTGTTTATCAAACCTTGTATTGTTGGTATATGTCAGAATCATCTCATTGAGAAGATTCTAATGAACACCCACAATATAGAGCTGGATTTTAAATAGCATAGAAGCTAAGAGCCCTTTTACCCCCTCTTATCTGTCGTTCTGTTAAAGCTGAATGAAATATTTCAATTATTTACAGCAATATGATCAAAAGAATATTCGGCGGCGTGTTTACGATGCCTTAAATGTGTTGATGGCGATGAACATTATATCAAAAGAAAAGAAAGAAATACGCTGGATAGGTCTTCCTACAAACTCGGCACAAGAATGTCAAAATTTAGAGGTAAGGTAGTTTACAACAACAAAAATATCTCTTCTCGTGCTTTTCACTATTACTGTTGTGACCATGGCTTTGACAGGCAATATAGACTAAGATCAGCCTGCACAGATGTGCAGTCTGAATGTCTGATCTTAGCCTACACTGCCTTCTTTCAACTCAATTTAATTATTGGGACAAAAACTGGAAACCAATTGAAATGTCATAAGCCTTAAAAGGAGCACTTTCACCATGGAATTTTATCAAACTTGCCTCAATGAATTTTCATGATGTCTAGTTGTGCAAACTGCTTACAAAAATTAAGATAAATTGTCAGTCTTGAATTATCTGCCCTTGGCTTGAATAAATTGTCCATTTTACCACCAATCCCCTCTCGTGCTTTAATGCGCTGCTCCAAGAAGTTCTTGTTTACAACTGTAGGAACTTCGTATCCCTTTAAAATATTTGTTGTTTGGGGAAACTGTTAATGTGTAGTCCAAACGGAGTTATGAGAAAGAAATTTCTCTGTATATCATCCAGTGATTTTGTAACAAATTTATGCGGAAAAGAGTCCTGGGAACCACTGGTTCCCAAAACAATGAGTCCAATATTGAAACATAGAAGTCCTTGCAAAACAATGTGGACTACACGCTGATATTGTTAGCATTCTGGGACTCACTAAATATTCATTAATGAGTCATGAGAAAAAATGGGAGTCAGGGACTTGCAGGTAACAAAATCCCTGATCATCTACCAATACTGTGTGAGATTATGTACTCATGAAAACATTTGTGTTTACAGGTACAAAAACAGAAAAGGTTAGAAAGGATAAAACATAAAACACAGCAGTTGCAAGAGCTTATCTTACAGGTAAGAAAGTTTGATTTACTCATTACCAGACTTGCCCAAACTCAAGGACTTTGCAGAATTTTATTTCAAGTAAATGAAATTTTACATTTTGTGTCTTTCAGAGTAGAAAACATTGTGGGAATTGAAGAAATTGCTTGTCACAAGCAATTTCTTCAATTTTCACAACGTTTTCCAAAGCCTGTATCTGGTTGGGTGTCAAAAGGCCTTGATGTGTGGGAATGGGTTAAAGCAATTTTTAAACCCAATTGGGTTTGTTGATAAGTCCATAGACCACTTTGGACTGGAGCTTAACTCAAAAAGTATACAAGATAGAATCATGAAATTTCATAAGTGGATAGATCTCATATAAGAAGTACAGTGTGTAAGAGCCATAGTTTCTGATCATGCAAAACAGGAATACTGACACCCAATATTGTCTTCTACAGCAAGAAAGACTGAACCAATTACTGGATGGCAAAATTTAGATAATGAATAAGTGCAGACAAGAATTTCAAGTTTTGTGTTTCAGGATAGAAAACATTGGGCAAATTCTTCTCTTACAACAATGTTATCCAAAACTTTTATATCTTGTGGGGCGTCATTATGAGTTGTGAGGAAAGCTTGAAGAACAAAGCAAAGTTTCACTTGTTATCCATCAAGCCTTATGATTTTTCATAGATAGACAATAAAAATGTGTCTTATAGACGATCAAGGTTTTTCCTGTATTTATTAATACATTTTCTGTTTTCCAGCAAATAGCGTTTAAGAACCTTGTACAGCGAAATCGTGAGTTAGAGAAATCCCAGGGCCCCCCACCTTCCAACACCGCCATTCAACTTCCATACATCATTGTAAATACCAGCAAAAAAACTGTGATCGACTGTAGTATCTCAAAAGACAAGTAAGTCAATAAAAATAGTAAATCAATTTTAAAAAATTCTGAAAGTTTTCATGACACCTAAGCATGACTTCTTTGACCATGTAACCTTATGATCTGTATGAGATTTATGAGTTGGAGATTTTTTACCCTTTGCAAATTCAAAAATGATGCTCACATTAATTTTAAGTAAATGAAATGTGAGAATATAGCAGAAAACATTGTTGTAAATGAAGAAATTGTTCGTCACATGCAATTTCTTCATTTTCCAAAATGTTTTACAATGCTTGCAGGGCATCGAAAAATGTCATTGTGTAGTAATGTGTTGAAACAAGATTTTCCTATATTTACAGAGATGAGTATTTGTTTACGTTTGACAACACATTTGAAATGTTACTATGTAGTATAGAGGAAAATAATTGACCCGGCAGAGTGACCTTAACTGTACAGAAAAGTGGAATAGTTTATTGTCCAATTTAGATGGGAATGGTCTGTTGTTAATTTACGTAAAGGCGTGCACTGTATCCGTTATACAGCATTGTGCCGCCATGTGAAAATAAGATTTTATCTAATCTCGTCAAACAAAATAAGCAACCGTGGTCCATTTGGATCGAAATTTTCAGTAAAGTTAATCATTAAAATAGGCGCAATCTCCAAAAAAAAAATATTTTAATACAGTTCACATCCTGATCATACCGTACAGATGGCACACAGGCTAACCAGGATCAGCATTTTTGCATATTCAGTTCACCAATTACCCTTTTATGATGACGCGACAAATGTAAGCACGTGAAAATACTGTTAAGTCGTCAAATAATATGATTATTAGTTGTAAATGGCGAAGCATGCGAAGTGTTCGGCAAATCACGAGAACCTATCACCCCTGGACGGTAAGTCTGTTGACCTTTCCGCTTGGTCTGCTCTGCCGGGTCAATTATCGCCGTCTATAATGTGTTGAAACAATAAATATGTCCATAAATTTTCAGAGATGAGTATTTGTTTACGTTTGACAACACGTTTGAAATACATGACGATATAGAGGTGTTGAAGCGTATGGGCATGGCGTACGGACTGGAGAAGGGCCAATGTTCGGGGGAAGATCTCGCAAGATGTACCAAAATGGTGCCAAAAGCTTTAGAGCCTTATGTCATGGGTATGTTGACTATTGTTTTCTCTCTAAGTTTTTACAACCATATAGTATGGTTGTAGACACTGGGTGACATTATTACAAATCTTGATTGGGCCGAGTCCAGATAGCTCAGTCTCTAATGTCTATCAATCCAGGGATGCATATTTAAATTGAATCCTGGCTATTTGCCTATATCCTATCTGACATTTGACGAGTCACTAGTGTCTCACCAATGGATGTGAATCATCTAAGAGATAGGAGAAAAGAGTAGCTGGAGGCTTGGATCGGATGTTGTGGTAGTAGAGAAATTCCAGGAATTCAAGGTTATGTGCTTTAGCTGTTGCGTAAAACCCCAGTAAATCAAATCAATCTGGGTCAAAAGCATCTTGTTTTGTTTGTGTTACAGAGTTGGCGAGAGGTAGCATGTCTGACGCAGGACCAAGTGGTATACGGCCAGTCTGTTTGTCTGTCTGTCTGTATGTCTGAAATCTTAACAATGGCCAATTTGGAGGTATTTGTGTTTTACAAACATCTCTTTGTTTTACAGAGTTGGCTAGGGGTAGTATGTCTGACGCAGGACCAAGTGGTATACGGCCAGTAACCTCAGGGACAGCAGCACAATATCAACAAACACAAAAGTGAGTAGGTTTTCCCTTTCCCAAACCACCAAATTCTTCAGCAGGTCAACTTGAAAGCTGCTATAGACAACGAAATTGGTGTTAAATAAGATAAGAATGGGGTACAGTATAGTTAAGAAAATATTGAGGCAAAAGGAGAAAGTGCTGATAATCAGCACTTTCTACTTTTGCCTCAATGTTCTCTCAAACCATCTCTATTAGGGACGTCAAAACCAGGTCTTGTTTGGGAAGGGTTAAGTAACCCTTTCCCTAAATAGATCTGGTTTTGACCTCCCTATTAGGAAAACATTTGGAAAACATTGAGACAAAATAAGAAAATGCTAATAATCATTGGCTGTGGTAAATTAAACATCCTTTCTGACATTTGTGGCACCAATAGTTGGATAATCGTAAACTTATTTGGGCAAAAGAAGGTTGAAAGAAGTGTTAAAGCCCATTCAATCAATGTCTGTAATACAGGGGTAAAAGTTTTCAGGCATATGCCTGAAGTTCAGGTTTTTATACGCCGCCGGAGGCGGACGTATATTGGCGTCATCTTCTCCGTCTGTCCATCCGTCCGTACGTCCGTCCACTTTTCTTGTCAACGCAACTCCTCCTAAGTTTCTAGCTGGATCTTCTTGAAACTTGGTCAATGTTATCACCTCAATTGGTAGATGTGCATGAAGGAAGGATTTTATAGTTCATTGATTTTTGCCTGAGTTATGCCCCCTTAAAACTTAGTCTCTGGGGCGGCGTATATTGTGACCATGGCACTCTTGTTGAGTATTCCAAAATGCCCCATTTTCTCGATTTTTACTATATATAAATACAGACTTTTCCAGGTTTTCAGGTTTTTCAAAATTTTCAACTTTTACCCCTGGTAATATTAATCTTGGCTGGATAACCGCAAATGATAAACACTTAAATTTAACGTTTCTATTATTTTAGACAATTATTTTTTCCCTGTTCGTCTGTAATGTTGCATCTGAACTTTCGTTTATGAATCTTTTTTATACGCCCGAAGGGTCGTATTATGTTATTGCCCCGGTCCTCTGTCCATCCGTTAGCAATTTCTTGTGTGCTCAACTCCTACAGTTTTGATCCGAATTTGATCAAACTTGCCACAATGAATCTCCATGGTGTCTTGTTATGCATACTGCTTACGGAATGCAGATAACTCTTTTCGTTCTTGAATTATCTGCCCTTGAATTTAAAAAAATGCCCATTTTACTGACAAGCCCCTCTTGGGCGTATATGCGCCGCTCTGCGAAGCTCTTGATTTCTCTGTACAAAGTAAACTTGAAATTATGATTTTGTTTAACCCATTCCCACATTTTGACGCTTTTTAACGCCCTACAAGATAGAGACTATAGAAAACATTGTCACATGATTGTGGAAAATGAAGAAAGACCAAAAAATTGTAAAATTCCATTCACCTGATATTGTCGTCTGCAATATCTTTCAATTTGGACCAGTCTAAAAATTGTCATTTGGTAATGGGTTAACCTTTCCCATACAAGATCTGGTTTCCAACTTCTGATGTCTCTTACGGAAAAAGCTTGGGAAAACATTGAGGCAAAAGAAGAAAGGGTTGATTATCAGCAATGTCTCCTTTTGCCTCGATATTTTCAGAGGTATTCTGTACATAAATCCTTTCTTTGGCAGTATTATTCTAGTCTTCTGTAGCAGTTTTCAAATGGGAAAACCCTTAAATTTTGTCGTTTGAGAATGGGTTAACCAACTTAACCAATAAGTCTTCATTTATTTTGTAGACCGAAAATAGAACCAGGGAGACAGTTTGATTTAGCTCAGTCAAGTGGCAGTAACAGCATGGATGCTGTAGATGTCGAGATTGCCATGGCCTCTGTACAGTCTCGCGAGTCCAGCATGGGCTCATACTCTGACATACAGTCACGAGGCGTGATCGAAACACCCTCGGAGGAATTTTCGGACGATGAATATGACAGATCTAGTCCACTGGAGATTAGTTAGTGTTTGATACATCTAGGAATAATAACAGACATCATTCATTACATGTTGACGGGTTAATGTGAAACCACCATAATTTTGTGTGTATACAGTTGACACTGATTATGTTGACATCGGATTAGTCGAATTTTCGCTTAAGTCGAAGTTCAAATCTGGTCCCGTCCTCATCTATTGACATAATTTTTTCAAAACAAAATAATTTCAAACTGAATATAGCCATTGAAATATAGTAGGAAAAGGATAGAGATTGCTCTACACTAGCAATTTCTTTCCTTTTCCTACTATATTTCAATAATATTCGTATTTGATAAGTTTCAAAAACGATAATATATCAAATATCTCGAAGCGGATGAGTCGAACTCCGGATACGTCGAGGTATTTTGACGGCCCCTCCGACTTTGACACAACGAGTGTCGACTGTACGTTGTGTGATCAGTGACTAGTGATCCAAGTTAACAAAGTTCATCTACAGGAAATTCTTGATGAGTGAAAAGCATTTAGATGTGGAGAAATAGTTGAATTGCATGGAGTTAAAAGACAAATTTTTCATCAGAATATCTTTAAAGGGACATTTCATTCCAATTTCAATTTTTTAAAGTATGTCTTGATGCAAAGATTGATTATTCTAATGAGTGTAAATACTATTAGTTTTTTGAAGTTGTTGCCAATAAGCGAGAAACACGCGTTTAAAGTTGAGACATAATCGATAAATTGCATATAAATCCGAACTGTTGTCCACAACAATTTGTTCAATTTCAACACATAAATGTAAATTTCTCGTAAACGGCGCAATATTTTGGCTTGAAATTTTCAGAATTTTCATAAGGAAACATGCTCTTTCAGATAAAAATAAAAGTAAGATTTATGACAAAAAATTATGAAATGTCACTTTAACCCTTTCCCAAATGGCAAAGTTTTTACTCATCTGATTTGAAAGAAGCTGTAGAGGACAAAATGGATGTTGATAGATATAGGATTTATGTGCGATAAATATTGGGACAAAAGGAGAAAATGATGGTTATCAGCATTTTCTTTTTTTTTTTGTCTCAATGTTTTCCAAAACCTTTTTTCCTGGGGATGTCAAAACCTGGTCTTGTTTGGGAAAGGGTTAATTAATACAGTTTGATTGGTACTGAATAATGGAAACAAAATATTTTGCCAATCCCATAAAGCTTCCAACATCAGGACTTGGGTAATTCCTGTGTTTTCATGATGTAGAAAAAAAATCACACTAGATCAATTACACTCAATGCACAAGTAATTTGGTCGAGGGTTACATATTTTTGGTGTTATTGTAAAACCTTGTAACACTAGTTTGATTTAAGCTGGAGTTACAACTTACAAGATTTTGCAAGCACACCTACAATATGTTATATTTACCGCCAACATTTTTCAATTCACACTTGTCAATTCACATGAGGTTTACGTTTGAAAAAAGTTCATTGCCATTTACACATTAACTTTACACTCAAGTAACATTTCTCATTTACAGATACATCCATTGATAAAATGCATTTAGATAATAGTCATTACCATATGCATGTTTTCCATTCATTTAAAAGATGCTGTTTGGCAGATTTCAGTGTATTCATTTAAAAGATGTTGCTTCAATTTGGCAGATTTCAGTGTAAAATAATAATGTTTACTTCAAAAGATTTCTGTTATTTACAATATGCACAAAATTGAGTATTTCGATTTAAAAGATATTTCGTAAAAATAGTTTGGGAATACATTGAGGCAACGGAAGAAAATGTGATAACCAGCATTTTCTCCTTTTGCTTCAATATTTTCTGTGCTAAATCATACACATATCCTTTGTAGGAGCTTTCAAATTGGACCACCCAAAAATTTTGTCGTTTGGGAAGGGGTTAACCCATTACCACACAATGGCTCTTTTTGACTCCCTACAAGATAACAGCTTTGGAAAACATTGTGGAAAATGAAGAAATTGCTTGTGACAAGCAATTTCTTCAATTTCCCACAATGCTTTCTACACAAAAAGACAAAAAATGTAAAATTTTATTCTCTTTAAGTTGTCCTCTGCAACCTCTTTCAAATTGGAACTGTCCAAAACTTTTTTAGTATTTTTAGCTCACCTGAGCACAAAGTGCTCAAGGTGAGGTATTGTGATCGGTCGTTGTCCGTCGTCCGTCCGGCCGGCCGGCCGGCCGTCCGTCCACAATTTCTTTAAAGATCTTCTTCTCCCAAACCAGTAGACCAATTTTCTTGAAACTTGGCAGGAATGATCCTTGGGTGAAGGGCTTTCAAAGTTGTTAAAAGAATTTGATTCCATCAAACACTCTGGCTGCCGCGGCATGAGAAAAGGGGAAAATAGCCAACTCTTTTAAAAATCTTCTTCTGCCTTACCAGTGGGCCAATATTCTTGAAACTTCACATGAATGATCCTTGAGTGAAGGGCTTTCAAAGTTGTTAAAAGAATTTGATTCCATGAAAGACTCTGGCTGCCGCGGCATGTGAAAAGCGGAAAATAGCCAAATCTTTTAAAAATCTTCTTCTGCCTAACCAGTCAGCCAATATTCTTGAAATTTCACATGAATGATTATTGAGTGTAGGGCTTTCAAAGTTATTAAAAGAATTTCATTCCATGAAAGACTCTGGCTGCCGCGGCATGAGAAAAGGGTAAAATAGCCAAATATTTTAAAAAATTTCTTCTGCCTAATTAGCAAGCCAATATTCTGGAAACTTCACATGAATGATCCTTGGGTGAAGGGTTTTCAAAGTTGTTAAAAGAATTTGATTCCATCAAAGACTCTGGCTGCCGCGGCATGAGAAAAGGGGAAAATAGCCAAATCTTGTAAAAATCTTCTGCCTTCAACTAGTTGGCCAATATTCTTGAAACTTCCCATGAATGATCCTTTGGTGAAGGGCTTTCAAAGTTTTTGAGAGACTTTGATTTCATCAAAGCCTTTGACTACTGCGGCATGAGAAAAGAGGAAAATAGCCAAATCTTTTAAAAATCTTCTGGCTTACTACATGTAGTGGGCCAATATTCACATGAATGATCTTTGGGTGAAGGGCTTTCAAAGTTGTTATAAGAATTTGATTAATATCAAAGCTCTTAGTGCAGTGGCATCAGAAAAAGAGTAAAAGAGCAAACACTTTTGAAAAGGCTGAATTTTGTTTCATTCTTTTGAAAAACTAAGGAAAATGGGCTTTATTGCAAAATTCTTAATTTGCTGCTATACATGTCAAAATGTTTATTTCAACAAGGCAAGAAATTTCAGGTGAGCGATCTAGGGCCATCATGGCCCTCTTGTTGTGTATAAAACTTTGGGAAATGAAGAAATTACTCGTCACAAGCAATTTCTTCATTTTCTACAATGTTTTCCAAGCCATTTTTCTTAAGGAGTGTCAAAAAGAGTTAATGTATAGGAATGGGCTAAAGAAACTAAAAGAATTGGTAATTTTAAAGAAGTGAATGTTAGCTTTGTCCATCTTAAATTTTAGAGAAGTATTTTGTCAACACATAAATTCTGAAGTTGTAAAAAATTAACATTAGCAAAGAATTTCAATTCTATTCAAACTTGGTAGGCATAGACAAGTAGTTACTTATACTGTTATGTTAATATTTGCCTTGAGATATGTTTAATTGGTAGTGAAAACATAACCATTATGCCATTATCATGTTTAAAAACTAAAGAACAATGTAAAAATGGTATAAAAATCATGTTAAAAAGTAATTTTTACCTAGAAATTGAAAGTGCCTGCACAGATAACATTTTGTGTAAATTCTGTATGAATTTTGTTTTGAGTTTTGATTACGGTATGTAGTTTTGCTTAGTGATACAGGAATGAGGAACTATTGGTTTCTATTGACAGGAAAGCAATTGTCAATTTATACAGTACGCATATTTTTGTTCAAAATCCTTTCTCAAATAACTAGACTTAGACAGCTATTAAAAGGAAAACATCAAAGTATTGAATAGAAAAGTATCGAGATACTCTATCGAGATACTCGTAAAGAAGAAAAATGCTGAAAACAAATGTGTTCAATTGTTTCAATGTTTTCGATGCTATTACGCAAATCATTATACCCCCCACCTACGAAGTAGAGGGGGGTATATTGGTTTCACCATGTCTGTCTGTCTGTCAGTCCGTCCATCCGTCCGTCCAGTCGTCCGTCCGTAGACTTTTTCGTTTCCGTGCTCTAACTCAAGAACGGGTTGACCTAGGATCATGAAACTTTACACAGTTGTTGCCCTTGACCCAAGGAGGTGCCCTATTGTTTTTGGGTCACCAAGGTCAAAGGTCAAGGTCACAATCGGACTTTGTTTAAAATCCGTTTCCGTGCTCTAAGTCAAGAACCGGTTGACCTAGGATCATGAAACTTTACACAGTTGTTGCCCATGACCCAAGGAGGTGCCCTATTGTTTTTGGGTCACCAAGGTCAAAGGTCAAGGTCACAATCGGACTTTGTTTAAAATCCGTTTCCGTGCTCTAAGTCAAGAACCGGTTGACCTAGGATCATGAAACTTTACACAGTTGTTGCCCATGACCCAAGGAGGTGCCCTATTGTTTTTGGGTCACCAAGGTCAAAGGTCAAGGTCACAATCGGACTTTGTTTAAAATCCGTTTCGGTGCTCTAAGTCAAGGACCGGTTGACCTAGGATCATGAAACTTTACACAGTTGTTGCCCATGACCCAAGGAGGTGCCCTATTGTTTTTGGGTCACCAAGGTCAAAGGTCAAGGTCACAATCGGACTTTGTTCAAAATCTGTTTCCGTGCTCTAAGTCAAGAACCGGTTGACCTAGGATCATGAAACTTTACACAGTTGTTGCCCATGACCCTAGGAGATGCCCTATTGTTTTTGGGTCACCAAGGTCAAAGGTCAAGGTCACAATCGGACTTTGTTTAAAATCCGTTTCCGTGCTCTAAGTCAAGAACCGGTTGACCTAGGATCATGAAACTTTACACAGCTGTTGCCCATGACCCAAGGAGGTGCCCTATTGTTTTTGGGTCACCAAAGTCAAAGGTCAAGGTCACAATCGGACTTTGTTTAAAATCCGTTTCTGTGCTCTAAGTCAAGAACCGGTTGGCCTACCGCACTTTTTCAGTGACAGGGCGCTAGTGGGGGGTATTTGTCCGCTCTGCGACAGTTCTAGTTTGAACTAGTTCCAGCCTAATGTTTGAAATTATCATACTGGCTGAAATTTAACCCATTAAAACATGTTGCAGACAATGAAATAAATGATACTGAAAAAATAGTGCAAATTGTGGCATAAAATCCTTGAGTGAAAAGGACAAAATGTTGGTTATCAAAACACTGATTTGTTGTGGTATCAAAACAGGGAGTTTGAGAATGGGATAAAGTGAAGTGTTGCACTTAGATTAGTGTTTGATATGCTCAGGGACAGGGTTTCCAACTTTTTACACAGCTCTAGATGAAAGGAAAGTCACTACTTTAAGGTGGAATACCTGTAATGT
This sequence comes from Fragum sueziense, assembly GCA_963680895.1. NCBI lineage: Eukaryota > Metazoa > Mollusca > Bivalvia > Cardiida > Cardiidae > Fragum > Fragum sueziense. The sequence goes on along the minus strand of OY804607.1, from coordinate 37,323,503 downwards.
CGCCATTTTGATATTCACAAAACATCAGCTTTTGTTCAGCGTTTTGGGCAGCGTTGTTACGTATCCCTACCTATTTGGGCACGTCCGTAAATATTCAGTGGTGGGGAGTCCCACTGCCAAATGTTTTCAATCACGCCCAAATAATTCTGACATCGTGCAAATCTCATTATGGGTGGATCACCTGAAATGCCAGGGTTTTGTAACATGCCTCTGCATTAATAATTTGGGTTTAATAGTTTTTTGGGTTATTATACCCCCCACCTACGAAGTAGAGGGGGGTATATTGGTTTCACCATGTCTGTCCGTCCGTCCGTCCGTCCATCCGTCCGTAGACTTTTTCGTTTCCGTGCTCTAACTCATGAACCAGTTGACCTAGGATCATGAAACTTTACACAGTTGTTGCCCATGACCCAAGGAGGTGCCCTATCGTTTTTGGGTCACGAAGGTCAAAGGTCAAGGTCACAATCGGACTTTGTTTAAAATCCGTTTCCGTGCTCTAAGTCATGAACCGGTTGACCTAGGATCATGAAACTTTACACAGTTGTTGCCCATGACCCAAGGAGGTGCCCTATTGTTTTTTGGTCACGAAGGTCAAAGGTCAAGGTCACAATCGGACTTTGTTTAAAATCGGTTTCCGTGCTCTAAGTCATGAACGGGTTGACCTAGGATCATGAAACTTTACACAGTTGTTGCCCATGACCCAAGGAGGTGCCCTATCGTTTTTGGGTCACGAAGGTCAAAGGTCGAGGTCACAATCGGACTTTGTTTAAAATCCGTTTCCGTGCTCTAAGTCATGAACCGGTTGACCTAGGATCATGAAACTTTACACAGTTGTTGCCCATGACCCAAGGAGGTGCCCTATTGTTTTTGGGTCACAAAGGTCAAGGTCACAATTGGACTTTGTTTAAAATCCGTTTCCGTGCTCTAAGTCATGAACCGGTTGACCTAGAATCATGAAAGTTTACACAGGTGTTGCCCATGACCCAAGGAAGTGCCCTATTGTTTTGGGGTCACGAAGGTCAAAGGTCAAGGTCACAATCGGACTTTGTTTAAAATCTGTTTCCATGCTCCAACTAAAGAACCTTTTGACGTATAGCACTTTTTTCAGTGACAAGGCGCTAGTGGGGGGTATTTGTCCGCTTTGCGACAGTTCTAGTTTCTCTGTTGCAGAAAAACTTAAATATTACTTTTAAACCATAACTGATAGGTCACTCATTACATATATGACACATGTTTTCCTTGTTACAATACCTTTTATTAGCTCACCTGAGCACGAAGTGCTCAAGGTGAGCTATTGTGGTCACTTTTTGTCCGTCGTCCGTCTGTCCGTCTGTCCGTCCGTCCGTCCACAATTTCGTGTTAACACTCTAGCATCTACAAATATAAGCCAATCTTGACCAAACCTGGTCAAAACATGTATGACCATAAGATCTCGGATGAGTTTGATTATGGGTCAGATCGAACCAGAAAGTCCGGAGTTATCTGCCCTTGAATGCGAAAAATAGCTAGTTTTGACATTGTTAACACTCTAGTATCTACAATTATTTATCAATCAAAACAAAACTTTGACACAATGTTGGTGACCATAAGATCTCGGATGAGTTTGATTTTCAGTCTGATCGGACCAGAAGGTCTTGAGTTATGTGCCCTTGAAATTGACAAAATTGCCATTTTCGACTGTTTTCGATTTTGTTTACACTCTAACTTCTACAAATACTGACCAATCAAGACAAAACTTTGAGACAATGTTTAGAACCATAAGATCTTGTATGAGTATGATTTTCAGATTGATCGGATCAATAAGTCATGAGTTATACGCCCTTGAATTTGACAAAATTGCCGTTTTCGACTGTTTTTGACTTTGTTTACACTCTAGCATCTACAATTATTGACCAATCAAGACAAAACTTGGTCACAATCTTAGGGACTATAAGATCATGTATGAGTTTGATTTTCAGATTGATCAGATCAAAAGGTCATGAGTTATACGCCCTTGAATTTGACAAAATCCCCGTTTTTGAATGTTTACGACTTTGTTTACACTCTATAATCTACAATTATTGACCTATTAAGATGAAACTTTGACACAATATTGGTGACCATAATTTCTTGGATGAGCTTGAACTTAAGTCTTGTCAGACTAGAAAGTCATGAGTTATATGCCCTTGAATTTGACAAAATTGATGTTTTCGATTGTTTCGGACTTTGTTTACACTTTAGCATCTACAATTGTTGACCAATCAAGAAGAAATTTGGACACAATGTTGCTGAACATAAGATCTTGCACCAGTTTGAATTAGCTTAATTAGAGTAGAATTTGCTGAGTTTGCTGAGCCCTTCAAATTGACAAATTTGCCGTTTTCAACTGTTTTTACTCTAACAACCACATATAGCGACAAACCCAGACATAATTTGGACACAATGTTGTTAACCATAAGTTTGTTTTCAGTCTTAAAGTCACAAGTAATTGATTTGAACAAATCTATGACTCATATCATCTTGGTTCAGGTGAGCGATATAGGACCATCATGGTCCTCTTGTTTGATGTCAAGGTCACATATTTAGGTATTGTTTTTGAGAACATTTTGTCTTTAATAAGAACTATTTTGTTTTGCGAATACATCTGGTTTCAAAATTGTTATCCTTCGCCCCTTTCATCTAGAGCTGTGCACTTTAGTTTGACATGTAGATAGTTTTTGATGATATGAAACGAAAGCTAATTATATCAGGTATTAACACTACAAATCATGAACAACTTAACACATGATATGTGAGGGGCAACAACATAGTGTTGGTTATATATAAAGTTCAAAAACGAGCATTACAGATTATTATGCCAAGTTGTTACTTGGTATTTTGTCATTCAGGACACTGGTCAGTTCTAATGAATCATACCTTGGATTTATGTCTGAAAGCATTGCCAAAAGTGTCCTTTTTCGGATGTATTTATTTGGTATGTTACCGTATGTAGCTCTGATTGCATTAAAATACGTTGTCCAAATAAGGACAAAATGCAATTTTTGGCTCTCTGATACCTCAAGCAAAGAAACCCTTCTGAATTCGAGGTACATAAAAGGTACTCCTCATGTTCTTTCTTTTCTTTAAGGATCAAATTTTATTTTGCCTTACCTTTTTTAAAATGGAAAAAGATATTTCCAAGACATACATTCAAGGTTTGCTTTAACTGAATTGACATGGCGATGCTTTTCAACGAAAACCTCGTAACTGCAGCTTGTTTCAAGCTGCAGTAGCGAGGTTTTCGTTGAAAAGCGACAATATTTGTTATTAGGTATTTTGTATGCTCTGTTATGAAGAAAGAATTCGAATTTGTCAAATGAATCATGTTACATGTATAGAAATGCAGCTTTGACAACTGTTACTTGTTAACGATGGACAGACAGATTAGTTTCTGAATAAAATAATGCATATTTCTTAAAATGATTATTGTTTGTTTCTTGTGGTAAATGATTTTAGACGAGATCGGAAACTCGAAAAGTATGGCCTTTAAGGTAGTCCATCCGTAATTAGATAATGCAACGCCGGAGTTATTCAGGCGACGTCGTAAACATTCGGCGGAGGAACGCCGAATGTTTCCGATGTTGTCAAAATAGGTTCGGATATGTAGTGAGTGTTAAGGATGTTACACGAAAGATTTGGATGTCGCGTGAATCACAATAGGGATGGACTGCCTTAATCCATTACCACACAGCGATCCTTTTTGACTCCCCAAAAGAAATAGACTTTGGAAAACATTGTGGAAAATGATAAAATTGCTTGTGACAATCAATTCATCATTTCCTACAATATTTTTTACCCAAAATGACCAAGAAATTTAAATTCCATGAACTTGATTATTTCGTCTGCAGCTTCTTTGAATTTGGACAAGACTAAAATTTTGCCGTCTGGTAATGGGTTAATGGCGTTTGAGACTAACCTGGAACCAGAACCGCCTACGTAAACAGTCTCAAATGGTTTGCAGACCCCCTCTCCAGACTGCTGTGTACAGCTATAGCGTAGTTGGCGAGACATTGGACTACTCACGAGGTCCAATCAGGGTGTCCACGGTCAGGGAAAAAATCAGGGAAAAATATTTTTTCAAGGTCAGGGAATTGTCAGGGAATTTTGGAATTGGTCAGGGAATTTTACAGTTTAAGCAAAAGTCAGGGAAAAGTCAGGGAATTCTGAAATAATTGTTTGAATGATAAAAAGTTAAAAAAAAAATAATAAAGGCTAAGGCAGTTTCTTTATGATTGACTATAATGATAATATACTCCCCGTCATAAGAAAGTAGCCACTTGTCTAATGCAAACGGTCGGCAATTTTAAGATTATTCATGAGCGTAACGAAATGAATACATTTTACATTGCAACAAGGCCAGTAAACATGTTTTCGGGAAACTACAGAAAACAGTCGAACTATCCTATTAGCTATAGTAGCTTTGTGGTAGTTCCAGGAAATCCGTAAATGATACGGAACACACTACTAAAATTCACGGCCATATATAGGGCTAGAAAAGGGACAAAAATTAATAAGGATTTGTGTTCATGATGCTGCTTTTATTCAAAATGCTTAGTTACTAATAAGTGATTTTCATTACACCCAAGGCCGAGCCCGGATAGCTCAGTCGGTTACGTCGGAGTTTGTCAATCCTGGGGTCTCGAGTTCGAACCCCGGCTCGGCCAGTATCCATTCTGACATTTGACAAAAGTCATTTGTCTCTCACCAATGGGTGTGAATCATCTATGTGAGAGAGCAGCTGGAGGCTCGGTTTGGATATTGTGGTTGTACTGGTGCGAGAAATACCAGGAACCCACGGTTAGGTGCTCCAGCCGCCGCGATATGACCCTGGTAGTTGAAAACGGCGTAAAACCCCAATAAACTCAAACTCATTACACCCAAGACCCTTGCAAAATAGCGGTTTCCGGTTTTAGCCCAACCAACCCCCAATTGCCTCTCAAATGATCCATTCATTGAAACTTTGTTTCTCTTTGGTCTATAGCGAGTTCCTAATTCGGAAAATGTTTCCCTTCACTTTACTCATCAACCACTTCCGGTTATTATCAAACTTTTAAAACTGAGACATGCTATACTGGCAGCGCTAAATTTTCATAGACCTCTATCAATTCAACGGAATGATTTTCTGTAAAATTGAAATGGGACTTTTATTTGTGTTTCAACAGCGTCAACTTATGCAGAAAATGACAGCTGTAAGTAAACAAAACTGAACTTTGTATCCTAAATTACTGTTTTGAACCAATATTACAATAGTCCCAGCCGAAAATTACAGTGACGTAGGCTGATGTTTACTGCTGCAAAACCAATCAATTTGTCTAATTTGCACCGTTACAAATACGAACAGAGTTGATTGGTTGTCAAGTAGTAAATATTAGCCTACGTCACTGTCATTTTCGGCCGGTACTATTGTACAACTAAACATCTTCCGGACATGTTTAAAGCATTTAACCATTGAGGCGTGAAAAGGAACCACTAGGAATGCGTATGAATGTGTAAAAACAAAAAGAGATAAAGAATTGTAAAAAGTATAGCTTTTTGAAAACTGGCTACTTTCTTATGACGGTGAGTATACTAACAATAACATTAATGATAATGTGACAAGTAGTATTCATTATTCCAAATTGTTCTTTGAGAAGAAAACTGAAGGGACTAGCGCGGAGGTGGCCAACATTTTCATAAAATAACATGCAAAATACGGTAAACATAAGTCAGGGAAATTTGATTTTAGTCAGGGAAAAGTCAGGGAATTTTGCTTTGCTCAAACTGTGGACACCCTGCCAATGTTCGATCCCTGGCGGGGCGGAGGAATTGCAGTGGTTTTGCACTGGACTTGAAATACAGGGGTCGCTGGTTCGATCCCCCGCCTCTCCAGTCTTTCGGATGAGACTTTAAACCGAGGTCCCGTCCATATGACCTTAGTGGCACGTAAAACTCAATCCAATCGATTCCTGGCCGCGGCAAACATCCTTACTGAAATTTGTCTCCCACCGCTGATCACTGGTTGGTTAATCGTAAACATGCAGCTGGGAGGCTCGGCCAGGTTGTTGTGGTATGGTTTGCGAAAGAACAGGAATCCATGGTTAGATTCTCCAGTCTCAGCGATATGAACATGGCAGTTGTACGCGTTCAATCAATCTTTTTCGGTTTTCACGCCCTAAATTGATCAGGTTTGGGAAAACATTGAGTCAAAAGGAGAAAACGTTGGTTACCAGTATTTTCTCCGTTTGCCTCTTATTTTTCTGTGCTAAAATAAGCAAAAAATACACCTTACTGGCACACGTTTCTAAAACAGCTGTCGAATTGTAGTGGTGCTAAGGATAACAACCAATCATTAACCCTTTCCAAAACAACAAAATTTTAGGGTGGTCCAATTAAAAATCTGTCACAAATGACAAAATAAATGTTGATAACAATAAAATTTGCGTAAAATATTGCACAGACAATATTGAGGCAAAAGGAGAAACTGCTGGTTATCAGCAGTTTCTTCTTTTGTTTCAATATTTTCACAGGCCTTATCTTTTATGGTCATCAAAACCAGGTCTTGTTTGAGAAAGGGTTAACTACAACACTTTGGGCGTCATCCGTAACAACGGAACTTGACGAGGTTGACGAGGGTATCTCTTGGCAATTTCCGTTGATACGGATGACGCCCGGGTGTTGACGAGGATATCTCCTTTATTTTCGTCGTCACGGGTGACACCCAAAGATGCACGAAGTGTTTGTAATCTAATGATGGGCTGTAATCCTTAAATTTCATTGTTTTGGGAAGTGATTTGTTTCCGTTGGTTAAAAATACAGAATCCCCTGTCTAGTATTTGCTATTTCACGAAGAACACGCTTGGTCGCGTTTCTGCAAAAACACAGTAACTAAAGATTAATCAAGTTGTTGTTACGAGGTTTTAGAAGAACAGCAGCGATTGAGAAAGTACGATTGTGTGCCTTTAGGCTTGGTGGACAATGACTAGATCTGGAATGGTCGAATATTGAAAGCAGTTGCAGACAATAAACTAAATGTTTAAAACCCTTGATCTCAAACGGCAAAATGTTACCAAGGGTGGTCCAATAGGGAACGAATTTATCCAGTCCACCGTGACTTAATTTCGAACGAACAGTAGTATTTCGTAGGTGTTGTTTATAAAATCTCGTAACTTCGGCTTGATTCAAGCCGTAATTATGAGATTTTAAAACAAGACCGACGGTTTATCAAAGTATAACGGTAAGTCCAGCCTATTTTCTTCCTTTGCCTCGATGTTTTTCCGAATCATTTCTAACTGGGGGCGTTAAAACAAGATCTTGTCTGGGAAAGAGATAATAAAGATAGGGGTTTGCGTATTAGAGGCCTAGCTTCTTGGACAACTTCGATTTTCAGCCTCAGATCGGAACAGAAAGTTCCGGGTTGTGTGCCAATAATTTAATATTTGTTGATTTCATTAAAGTCTTGGCGTTCTGATTGATTGAGAATAACTTTTCAAATCTCTATGAAAAAAATGCCGGAACTACTTTCCCTGACAAATTTTATATTACGGGGCATTAAAAGCATGCCATTTTTGTTGAAAATTAATTATGAAAAGTTGTGTGGTTTTTTTGGGGGTTTTTTTTTTGTGTGTGTGTTTTATTTGTGGTTTTTTTTTTTTTTTTTTTTTTTTTTTTTTTTTTTTTTTTTTTTTTTTTTTTTTTTTTAAGCTCAGATTATCCAGTTATAAGAAATGAATGAATTTTTTTTTTTTTTTTTCATGCATGTATGAAAAAGAAAATCTAATCACACTTTTGTATGAACCGCTGCGCGGATTCATACAGTGTGATTAATTTTTCTTTTTCATAGATGAATGAAAACAATAAAATTGCATTCATTCCTTAAATTGAACTTGACAAAATTTCCACTATTGCTAATGCCGGTATCAACTTGATTTAGGTGAGCGATTCAGGACCATGATCGTCTTGTTTAAGAATTTTCACAATATAGAATGAAGTGGGATTTTGAAAATAGCCAATGTGTCAGTTGACATCCTACTATACTATTTGTATCCCCGTTAATGTAATTAAATCACCCCTTAGAAAATCGGGGTATTTTATCTTAAGAAAATCTTGCAATTTGATTGGACATTACAGTAATATTCCACAAACATGACATAATGAATTTCCATTGAACAGATCGTGCAAATGTTTCAAAGATATATCATATAATCACCCCCACCTTGCATTTTCTGAATTTTTCATCGAGCCATAAATAAATCACGGGTGGTAAACAGAGAAACTAGCTCCAAAAAGAGTCAACGGTATTTCGTTTCCTCGTGACATACGGCCTCTACTGAGGTATTTGCATAGAGCTAAAATCTGTATACAAAGGTAGGTCACGAACACATTTTTCTACATTTTTTTCCTTTTACAACGAGTTTTTGAAAACTCCGGCGATGCTGTAATATGAAGAAATGGTCGAAGTTTGTTGTGCACGAGAATATACGGTGTTAGTAAGCAGAGTTTAAATATAATCGTTGAAAAACATTTCAAAATCGAAAGTAAAAACTTTTTTACTTTCGATTTTGAAATGTTTTTCAACGATTGTATTCAAACCCTGCTACTAATACCGTATACTCTTGTGCACAACAAACTTCGACCATTTCTTCATATTACAGCATCGCCAGATTTCTCAAAAACTCGCGTTAAAAGAAATAATTTTAGAAAATATGTTCGTGACCTACAAATTTTCGCTCTATGCAACTACCTCTTTCTCTGTTTACTACCCGTGAAATGCACCCTGTTAATAACTGATCTAAGTCAATCTGCAAAAACTATTTTCTGAATCTATAATGTTTTTCATGCTCCACTACGTGCATATTCGAAATAGGTGTATGGTTGACTTTGCTATGTCCGTTCTGTTCTCCATAGTTTGGCTTTTCTTAACCAATTCCCAAACAGTGATGCCTTTTGATGCCATACGGAAGAAATGCGTTAGAAAACACTGTGGAAAATAAAGAAATTGCTTGCGACAACCAATTTCTGTATTTCCCAAAATGTTTTTCCATCCCGAAAGACAAAAAATGTAAAATCCTATTCACTTGAAATAATTGTCTGTATCACTTTTGAATTTGAATCAGTCCGGATGTTTTCTGTATGGTTATGGGTTTAAAAAAACAACTCATGAATGGGGTTTGTTTTCTTCTCTTTTTTCTGCGTGTAAGAGATTTATGAAGAAAAAATGCACTCACGCTTCCTGGTCAATGCGGCACCCTTTTTATGTGATTACCCAAATAGATTATTCACAAGTTGATATGAATTATAAGAAATGATAGTTTTCTAAACTTCGACCTGGAATGCTTTTAACATTATGTCACATATTTATGTGAACGCACCCGCTTTGTGGTATCATAGGCCTACTTCGGGCTGTTCCATGAATACATTTTATAAAAAAAATGAATATGTAATATATGAATGACAGCTATTAAACTTTAAAAAGAAATGGGCCGAGATGTGGATAAAAGCCCTTCATGCATGTAAAATAAACATGGTTCCAGATCAGCCTTCGTGTTAACGAATAGTCCAATCAAGAATCTCATAGCTTCTACAATAAACTATGACATACTTTATACAGCAGTGTGGATCCTGATCAGACTGCATTATGTATAGGTTGATCGGGATCCACGGTGGTCTAAAATGCCAGAAAGACCCATTTTCCAGATCCCAAATCATATCGCTGCTTTTCAACGAAAACCTCGTAACTGCAGCTTAAATCAAGCTGCAGTTATGATGTTTTCGTTGAAAAGCGACGATATATTTTTTCATCAGGAGCGGCCGATCGTACTCGCCAAACTTCCTCATTACGAAATAATTGCTGGGAGGGTTGCAGATCGAGCAATCTTATTTACGTGACATTTTGCTGTTTTTATTCATAAATCACGCAGCTGCCGCCTCAACGCATTCCCACAGGTTAACGCCCCATAAGATAATGGCATTGGAACACATTGTGGAAAATGAACAAAAAATGCTTGTAACGAGCAATTTCTACATTCTCACAAAGCTTTCTACCCAACAAGACACGAAATATTTGCAATTTTATTTATGAAGTTGTCATCTGCATCGTGTTTAAAGTTGGACTGGTGTTGGGGTGAAAAGGGCTTGCTTGGGGTAAGTTTTAAAAGGCTGTGATGAGCCTCTGCAAACATTGCAATGCTTACGAGTATTCAAATAGTAAATGTTCAATAAAAATCCAACCAATAAAAGCTTTTATAAAGTTTAAATTTTGGAAGACTGTGCTTTATTCTAAGAAATTCGATAGTTTTTCGGCACATTGTGCTGTTAAATTGTGTAAACTAGTGATTTCATGTTTAAAAGGAAGGGTATCCGGATATGACATCTATCCGAATTTGAAATAAGCGATTTCGAGTCTCATAGGCTCTTAAATCCGGACACCCCTTGTTTAAATTCATGCTCATGGAAGCCTCTATCCATGGGGAAAAATGACACTTTTGTCCGACATGTCACGATTTTGTTCCTGAGTGACTCTATTATGATATTCGCGTAGTTTGTGGCGTTGTTTCTCTTTTTGACGTCGATTTTTATGTACACCGCCTTCGAAGACCGAAAATGAACAGAAAAATAATTATGCTAATAGCCATCACTTTCTCCCTTCTCCTTGTTGTTTTCACAAATTTAATGGCACTGTTTACGTCGATTTTGCGTTTTGCATAAATGAAAAATAAATTAAAAAGAATACTCGAAAAATAATTATTTAGATTTAGTCGCTCTAATTCAAGTCTGCATCTTATTTAACCCTTTCCCAATCAAGGCCTGGTTTTGACGTCCCTAATGGAAAGGGCTTGGGAAAACATTGAAACAAAAGAAGAAACTGCTGATAACCAGCAGTTTCGCCTTTTGTCTCAATATTTTCTATGCCATATTTACTTAAATTCTATCTTTAACAACTTCCATTTTGTCATTTGTGGCAGTTTCTGAAGTGGATCACCCTAAAATTTTGTCGTTTGGGAAAGGGTTAACCTTCCAGCACTTTTATACCAGTACTAAATTTCCTTTCTTTTTGGCCATAGATAATGCAATCACTGGTGGTGAACTCGGCCAAAGTGAGGGGCGTTTTTCGCTACAACAAGGTACAGATATTTTGCGCTTAAATGTGAGTTCAAAGATCTGACTGGATAGTTTTTCTAATATGCCTAACAATGAATTTGTTCTAAAATAGACCGGGTTTACTGACATGTATTGAAAAAACCGTCTGTGTTGTTATAAAATCTCGTAACTACGGCTTTATCGAAGCCGTAGTTACGATATTTTATAACAACACCGACGGAATACTATGATCGCGAAAAAAACGTCCCACGCTTTGGCCGAGTTCACCACCAGTGGCAATGTAAAATACACCAAAAAATTGATCAGCCATAAAAAAATGTTTGTAAAGATGTGTAATACTCTATATAGTGCTCCAACGATAATCAGGTTCCCGCCAAAAATATAGACCATACCCATTTGATAATGAAAGGTTAGACAGATCAAAACACAATTATCGCAATTATCGCAATGAAAACAATGATTATATTGTAAGTATGACTCCCTCGATATACCTGTGTCTGTGGTCTAATGGTTAAACAGTTGGTGCTTGACCATAGGAAAGGAGCTCTTTTTTAACTGTGTGGGTTCGATTCCACACATATCCGTGTATTTTTTTTTTTTTTTAATTTTTCCCTTATTTGCGTTTTCCTTTTTTGTTTTTGTTCCTTTCACATTTGTAAACAGATATGTTTCTTTATTTTCAATGTAAACCATTGTCAAACGTAAAAATAGGCTGAATAAAATTTAAAAATGCTGCAATTGCGAGTAGATCTTAAATGAGCTTCACATTTTTTATGCTTTTCTATGTAGAAAACAGTTTGTGAAATGAAAACATGCTTATGACAAGCAGTTTCATTTTTTCGAATAAATAAATGAAAAAAAAGTCATGATCTTTTATTTTGTGGGCTGTCTAGAAGCGTCATTATGTGGAAATGGAATAAATGTATTTTATTCACAATATATAAAGATGCAATACATTACAAAACATAAATTAAGTAATAAAGGTGTGGAACTCTTACTGTCGCCAAACGGCAAACATTTAGACTGCTCAATTTTTAAAGTTTTCTATACTGAAATTGGCGGCGATTTTCCGAAATTATCTTATAAATCTATATAAAAATCATAAAGAGTCTGCTTTCTTCTCATCTTTTTTTTCTAAAATGATAAAACAAAATATATTTGTAAAACAAAATATGTAATTTCCCATCGTTCTATGAGACTCGAACCCACGTTTGCTAAAAGAAAATGGACGAAGCGCCGGTGTTCTATCCACTGCGCTATCGAGTATGTCTATATAATTCAGCGTAAAATATAACATTTTAATCGTATATAACAAGTCTTTCTTACCTGTAGGCCGAGTTCATTCTATTTATAGCATTGTTTGTAAATAGCACATTATCGTTGGAATGCTATACTGATGTAAACTATTTGGTAAATAAAGTTTGAAAAAAAAAAACATACAACAATGCACACTCTGACTGTCCCCATGCTGTTATGATCCTTGAAATATTTAGCATGGCCCCTTTAATTATTTACAAAAATGGCATTATTCTCGTCGATTTTGCCTTTTGCGTGAATGAAATATAAATTAAGACAATATTGGGGAAAGGGTAAACCCTTTCCCAAACAGCAAATTTTCAAAATTTCCATTTCAAAAGCTGCTGCAGGCGACAAAATGGACCTTGTTTAACATAGATTTTTTGTACAATAAAGCACGTGAAAAATTGAGACAAAAGGAGAAACTGCTGGTTATCAGCAGTTTCTTCTTTTGTCTTAATATTTTCCCAAGGCATTTCTATAGGGGACGCCAAAACCAGGCCTTGTTTTGGGAAAGGATTAAGCTAGCAGACATAAATATGGTATGTTTCACTTTTACATATAATGCAGGTCATGAAGCCTTCTATTTTCGCTTTGATTAATTACGGCAATTAAAACCAGACATTTACCTTGATAAAGTTTTTGTTAAATGACGAAATGCAAAATAGCAAAATTTACATGTACATGTACATTAACCCATTACCACACATGGACTCTTTTTGACTCCTCTCAAGATAATGAATGGCTTTGCGAAACATTGTGAAAAATGAAGAAATTGCTTGTGACAAGCAATTTCTTCATTTCCAACAATGTTTTCTACCCCAAAAGACAAAAATGTTTCAAAATAAATTCACTTGCCATTGTCGTCTGCAACGTCTTTGAATTTTGACCAGCCTGAAATTTTGTCGTTTGGTAATGGGAATAGGGCAGTTCAAATTGAAAGATCCTGCAGTCGACAATTTCATTTGAATGTAATTTTTTACTTTTATGTCTTTTTGGATGGAAAACATTGTGGGAAATGAAGAAATTGCTTGTCACAAGCAATTTCTTCATTTTCCACAATATTTTCCAAAGCCTTTATCTTGTGGGGAGTCAAAAAGAGTCATTGTATGGTAATGGGTTAACAACGTAAAATTTTCTTCACACTGACTTGAGCTGGAATTTAGAGAAAGGGCGGTACAGTCGGGGTACGATATTTTGACACATTTTTACCAAATTTACCTATGTTAAGCCGCGTTCCCATTGCCGACCAAATTAACTCGATCAAGCTCGATCAAGCGATCGAGTACTGATAGAGCTTGGTCGACAAGAGTGATCGGGACGATCGAGCGTGGTCGGCAAAACTGATCGAGAATTAGTTGACAAGAAATAAAGAAGAAGACATAAAGAAGAACTCGTGTAAATACACTGTATTATTTTACTGACACTTCTCCAGAAATCCTCCTCTGAATGTAACGGTACACTAGATTCGAAGCTATGCAATGTATGTAGAGGTAGCCCCATTTTGACCCAGACAGCTGTCATTGTATGTTATTATAGTGATCACACCATCTGATAAGCTGTAATCGGACACCACACCAGGCAGTATATTTAACAGATAAATACACAGCAAAACCACCTATCGATTGTGGCAATAGTCCATCATAAAATTTGTTTTGCTTTCAGTCTTCTTGTAGCAGAAACTATTAGGGGCCTGATTCAAGTTTAAACTAACACTTGGAAGTACAGGTACAAATTTCCGGAAGGAGGTCTCAATAATCCTTAATCTAGACAAATAGCCTGTAACATTATTCACTTAAAATCTTTGGTTTCTTTTTTACATTTTTGCATCTTATCATCAATTTGATACCATTTATTTAGCAAGAATTTGAAAGAAATACCATGCAAACAATTAAACAAAGTGGACTTAACAACAGCATTTGCATTTTAAAGCCAATCTCTAGTCTTTCGGCCTGATGACAATCAGACATTAGTTTTTCTGACCAATTTGTTTGCAACTGTTTCGTGGTATTTGAAATGATTGTCCATGGGCAAATAATATCAAACTCCTTCGAAACAAGATCTCAAAGTTTTGAAGTTCCATCATTTGAACAGTTTGTGGGGATGAGTCAGAAGGGGGTGTGCATAACCAACTTTTCCCGATTGTATTTGGGTATCTTAATTAATTCATTTTCATAAGCATCTAGTTTTGCTTTCAATTAGGTAAAATATGAAAATTCATAATTTGGATAAAGTTTAAAGGGTTATTTTCTGGACTAAAATTATAATTATGACATTAAAAACAGCAACATTTTCTTCCTTCAGATCCCTGTCCCAAACAAGACCTGGTTTTCACGTCTCTCATAAAAAGGCTTAGAAGAACATTGAGATAAACGAAGAAAATGACGTTCTATAGTCACAATATTCGCCGCGTTTTGCATTTAGTCCGAAATTGAAAAATTCCAACAATATGTACAAGGTACAAATGTACGAGGTGTGTCCATAAAATACGTAGACAGGTCCAGAATAATAAGAAATAATTGCATGATCTATTTAAATCTTACACCAGCGTGTGCAGAATTTTAATATGAATATGTGTACCAAATTTTATGAAAATACACGCAACAGCTACAAAAATACACATGGAACAAACAAGTAAAAAACCATACACGGGGCACTTTGACGTCGTTTACGACGTTGATGTTACAACTTTTCAAAGTACTATCCACCCGCGTTCATGCACTTCCTATGTCTGCCCACCCATTTGGTATACCGTTTCGCGGAACCACTCTTTCTTGTATGACCATACAGAGAAGCGAACAAAGTACTTTAGTTCGTCTAAGTCGGCAAAACGTTTGCCTCTCAGATCCGCCTTTAATCGCGGAAAAACTGCAAAGTCCATAGTGATTCGACGCACCTCCTCAACATCCCGATCGCTTTGCCGAGGTCTTCCCGGTCTAGTCTGGTCACAAATATCTTCCAGTCCATCCGTAAACGTCTATGCCATTTAAACACTAGCGGTCTGGACACGGTAGCTTTGCCTCGCTGCATAAACTTGAATGTTTCCGTTGGTGTCATGTTCGCACCGACACAAAAATTAATAACGACGCGTTTTTCTTCCGTCTTAGCAGCCGGTTGTTTATTGCTTATAACGTCTCCTGCCAAGTTGTTGAAGTTCAAAACTTCTGGTAAAACGTCAAATGACGTCACTGCTGAAGTGAGTGTATTTCCCACATATTTTTTTATAGAAAAATTGTGACAAAAGACTAGTTTATGTCTTTTTATTTTCAAATATCTGAAGTGCCCCGTGGTAGCGTTATGCTGTTGCTATGGTGACGGTTTTGCTTGAACGTACTTTCGAAAACAATATAAAATGTAGCAGAAGTATTTAAGAATAAATGGACCTTTAAATTGATAGTGATTTTGGATCGATAAAACTACTATTTGGTGGAAAACTTTGGTTGTCTACGTATTTTATGGACATACCTCGTACATTAAAATCCCTCCAAAAATGTTGGTTGCAGGAGTTGGCTTCACATGATGTGGACCGGCCAACACTAATAGATTCATATGGATAGAGGTTAGACCAATTATATGGCCCGAATAGACATGTTCAGTCTGATAAATAGAGATTTTGAAGTCAAACAATGACATTAAATGAAATTACAAGTTTCTGATTCTCTTACTTATCACTTCATAGATTTTCATAGTTTCTTTGGTGTTAATACATGAAGGTGTCTATAGATTAATTTAAGAATATTTAATGTACATAAAAAACAATAAAACCATTAATTATAAATAAAACAAACTGAATATATAAATATATAAGGAGTGGGCTTTTGTCCTACATTCCCAGCCACAAATTCAGTATCTTTAAAGTATATTAAAAGTACAAATGAAGTCCTCTGTTGGAGTATAAGTGAGGTACAATAGAAGCACATACTTCTTCTGAACTTTAGCATTTTATCAGAAATGTACATATTAAATATACAGCTAAAGTTCTTTTGAAGCGCGTCTAAAATATGCTAATTATGCCTCAAATGTACTTCGAAGTACAACTAAAGTCCCATACTTCTTTTGAAGCGCGTCTGAAATATGCTAATTGGGCAGAAGTACAACTAAAGTACATACCCTGAAGTACATTTGAAGCATATCATAAAAGTTTCACAGGAAGTACTATAGAAGTACATTCAAAGTATATTTTTCATCACTGCTTAAGGTGATGCTTTACCATATGAAGTACATTTTAAGTATTAACTGGAAGTACCTTTAAAGTATGATCCCTTAAAACAATGTCATGTACTTAAATTGTACTTCATATCGCATACTTCTTTTGAAGTGCGTCTGAAATATGCTAATTAGGTAGAAGTATCATTGAAGCTTTCACAGGAAGTACAACTAAAGTACACACCCTGAAGTACATTTGAAGCATATCATAAAATCTTCACAGGAAGTACTACTGAAGTAAATTCAAAGCATATTTTTCATCAGTGCTCAAGGTGATGCTTCAAAGATGCTTCACCATACGAAGTACAACAAATGATTGCAATAGGTGGGTGGGGAATGGTAAAAAAATAGAACTTTTAAATTTGTTAAATTTAGTCAGAAGAACACTCATCAAAGTTGCTTTAGCTCTCTACTTGGTCTGTCCATTAAGTGAGTCCCTTAATATCAGTGTGAAGTTGGAAATTCTGCTCATAAACATTTTCTTTCAAAATATGTCAGACAAGTACAATTCCCTCCAATTTTCTAAAGAGGAAGTGACCTCATATATAGGCTGGAACTGGACTGAAATTAGACTGGGAGTATTCTTAGGTAGGCCTACATTTAAAGTACTTGGTACTTCTTAAGAAGTCCCACCTACAATGATTTTAGTTTCTGAAGTACATTTTAAGTAATTGGTACTTCGTAAGAAGTCCCACCTACAATAATTTAAGTTTCCGAAGTACATTATAAGTACTTGGTACTTCTGAAGAAGTTCCCATTGTGATAGAGCAGCTCACTTAGCTTAAACAGAAGTATAATTCAGAAGCCTAACTGAAGCCTCTGGGACTTCAGGTGAAGTAGACCTTCATGACTTGAAGTACTTTATAAGAACATCAGAGGTGCATTTGAAGCACAGAGACTTATCTGAAGTCTCTGCTTCTCTTGTGGCGGGGTTCATATAGGCCCTACCCCCTCCTTTTGCAACACAAAAACAGTATAAAACATTGTTTTCGCGTACATAATACAAGTACAAGTATCTGCAATAAATGATCATGATATCATAAAGACATAAAAATGTGGTAGTGATGGGGGTGGGTGGATTAATCCGAGAGAAATTTTCCACAACATTGAATCTATGCAATTTATACTGAAACAAAAAAGAAACGCAACTTCCATTTCAATTCCTTTTTACGCAAAGACATCAAATCAGATTTAAACAAAATATAGTACATTTAACCCTTTCCCAAACAAGACCTGGTTTTGACGTCCCTATGAGAATTGGCTTGGGAAAACATTGAGGCAAAAGAAGAAACTGCTGATAACCAGCAGTTTCTCCTTTTGCTTTAATATTTGCTATGTCATATTTTACACAAATAATATCTTTAATAACATCCATTTTGTCATATGTGGCTGTTTTTGAAGTGGATCACCCTAAAACTTTGCTGTTTGGGAAAGGGTTAAAGCAATAACATTTCACCTTGCAAATTACATAAAATCTTGTTTGTAGTAAATTCCATTAATAAGAAAACGCCCAGTTTACGCCGGGCGTCAACACAATTTTACAACAAGAGTGCCATGGTCACAATATACGCCGCCACTTATAAAACTTGAGACCAAAAAAATGACATTGACAAGGATTTATAAATATTCACTCAAAAACCTGTAAAAAGTTGTGTTCAGAAAAAGGTTTTTTATAAATATCCAGTCAAAAACCTGGAAGGAATTGCGTTCACAAGGCTGAAATATCATTAAGCCCCAGAGACTAAGATTGAAGGGGGCATAACTCTGGCAAAAATCATGTGAACCATAAAATCCTTACTTCATGCATATCTACCAATTAAGGTAATAACATCCACCAAGTTTCATTAGGATCCAGCCAGAATCTTAGGAGGAGTTGCGTTGACAAGGCTGCAATTTCAAGAAGCCCCGGAGACTAAGTTTTAAGGGGTTATAACTCTGGCAAAAATCAACGAACCCTAAAATCCTTCCTTCATGCACATCTACCAGTTGAGGTGATAACATTGACCAAGTTTCATTAAGATCTAGTCAGAAACTTAGGAGGAGTTGCGTTGACAAGCCTGCAATTTCAATAAGCCCCAGAGACTAAGTTTTTAAGGGGCATAACTCTTACAAAAATCAATGAACCCTAAAATCCTTCCTTCCTGCACATCTACCAGTTGAGGTGATAACATTGACCAAGTTTCATTAAGATCTAGTCAGAAACTTAGGAGGAGTTGCTTTGACAAGGCTGCAATTTCAATAAGCCCCGGAGACTAAGTTTTAAGGATGCATAACTCTTACAAAAATCAATGAACCCTAAAATCCTTCCTCCATGCACATCTACCAATTGAGGTGATAACATTGACCAAGTTTCATTAATATCCAGCCAGAATCTTAGGAGAAGTTGCGTTGACAAGGCTGCAATTTCAATAAGCGCCAGAGACTAAGTTTTTAAGGGGCATAACTCAGGCAAAAATCAACGAACCCTAAAATCCTTCCTTCCTGCACATCTACCAATTGAGGTGATAACATTGACCAAGTTTCAAGAAGATCCAGCCAGAAACTTAGGAGGAGTTGCGTTGACAAGAAAAGTGTACGGACGGACAGATGGAGAAGATGACGCCAATATACGTCCGCCTCCGGCGGCGTATAAAAAATTGAATGTAGGTCGAAAAACACAGTCTGTTTCGATCAGTTTGGTCCGATATTTGAATGTTGCGAAGCCTGTGGGATTTATTAGAGGTCTCCGTTGCAGCCTTAAACCTATCCCGTATGTGGGGTTAACGTTGTGATACGGTCCTACCTTGACGTCATATCTCTTGCATGTCCGCTTCGTGCTCGATCGGCTGTGGTCCCATTTAGAGCCAACAACGTATACAGTCGAAAATGTGTCGATTTGTTGCCCCATCAATGTCTTATGACAAAATTTTGACCTTCCACCTAACAACATCCGTACTGCAGCTTGGCGCTGGTTTCGGCGTAGCCGTGCTATGCGTAGGGTAGTGAGAAGTGTGTGAACTCTTTCGCCTCTTCTTTGTCTATGATCAAGCTTTTGTTTGATGAAAATTTGTTTTGATAGTAGTCATTTAGAAAACACGACAGGGGATAATCAGTTTAAAACCATTTACATGTACTATGTATCTGGGGATCAATTTACGACATCTGAAGAAAATGACACTGTATTTATGC
This sequence comes from Fragum sueziense, assembly GCA_963680895.1. Taxonomy (NCBI): domain Eukaryota; kingdom Metazoa; phylum Mollusca; class Bivalvia; order Cardiida; family Cardiidae; genus Fragum; species Fragum sueziense. The sequence continues at coordinate 37,303,739 of OY804607.1, read as the reverse complement.
GTATGGATGCAGGTATGTTAAAAATGTACTCAATATCCATTAAAAACATATATTTTGTCGAAAATATTATGAACTAGACAGTCCTGGCGGCCTAAAAGCGCTCCACAGGCCTGATTATTTGTCTTGTTGAATACAATTTCAAAGGTTCAGGCTGCGCAAACAAGCAAATGCATGACCAAGCTGAAAATTACAAGCAAGTAAGATCGTATGGTCAGTAAGATTTCTGTGAAAATTCTGTAGTGATTAGTTAATACTAATGGTTGTAAAAGTGAAAATAAAGCCAAAATGGCAATTTTGTCAATTACAAGGGCACATAACTCATATAAAATTCAGATCAAGCTGAAAATTACACCAAGACAAGATCTTATAGTCACCAACATTCTGTACAAGTTATGTCTTGATTGGTCAAAATTTGTAGTTGCTAGAGTGAAAACAAAGTCAAAATAGAGTCGAAAATGGCAATTTTTTCAATTTCAAGGGCACATAACTCTTGATGTAAAATTCAGATCAAGCTGAAAATTAAAACAAGGCAAGATCTTATAGTCACCAACATTCTGTACAAGTTTTGTCTTGATTGGTCAATATTTGTAGTTGCTAGAGTGAAAGCAATGTCAAAATAGAGCCGAAAATGTGATTTTGTCAATATCAAGGGCACATAACTCATAATGTTATATTCAGATCAAGCTGAAAATTATACCAAGGCAAGATCTTATGGTCATCAACATTCTGTACAAGTTTTGTCTTGATTGATTGATATTTGTGGATTTTAGAGTAAATTTAAAGTCAAAACCAGGTATTTTTGACATTCAAGGGCAGATAACTCAGGTTATTCTGATTCAATCCAAATTCTTTGAAGGAATCTGAGAGAGGGTCACCCAAGGATCATTCTTGTGAAGTTTGATTGAAATCCATCCGGTAGTTTCGGCCAGTGGAGCTAAAAATTGGGGTTGCGTATCTTTTTTGTCTCAGTATATTATTTTAACAGCTTGTCAAATTTCGATTTTTATTCACTTTCTTTACAATAGTTTTGCAACCCAAATCCTTGATTTTGAATTCCAAATTATTCTGTCAACTGTTGTAATATAACTTACAGTAGTCTTGCATTAGAAACAATTCATTTTGAAAGTCATGTTGTTACGCAAAACTAATGTAGGTTGAGTTACATTCAAAATTCAAGGATTTGCAGTGAATAACTTTCGTAAGTTGAGTAACAAAAGTTTTGTACTACAAATTTCTTTTGATTTCAAGATACAATATATTTTAGATATCTAATTATGTTTTCAATTATGCAATTTTGAGACTAATTGATGTATTCCCCTTGCTAGTAAAATAATGGGTGAAATAAATGGGAGATTGCTGGGTATCAATAATTTCTCCTTTAACCTCAGTGTTTTCTCAATCTGCTTCTTCAAAACCATGTATTGTTTTGGGAAGGATTTAAGATAATTTCACTTTTCTATGGTGCTTTGTTTATTTAAGCTGGGTGATTTATTTTCATGCTGGGACTGACGGTCCAATCTGAGATGCTATCTACTGATAAGCCCTTGGTAATGGGCTGGTTATGTAAATGGCTAGCGGTACACATTTCATCAAAATTGAGTACCTTTAGTCAGTAAAATGTAGGGGTGAATACATTTGATCGAGTTTAATCGGGTTTGATCGGGGAATTTAGGCGATCGAGTTGATCGAGTTGATTTGGTCGGCAGTGGGAACGCGGCTTTAACAATACAATAACGAACACGAATCTACTGAAATTTTGCATGTGAGGGATTGAATCTTGCAGGTGTCACACGCTCATGCAAAATTGTAGTGAAAATTAAACTGTTTTCCCCTGTATACAAAAGTATTTGCGGTCCAGACATTTTATGCGACATCCTGTTCTCCTTGCTTTGTGTTCCTTGCATTTCCTCATCATCATTTAATTAACCCTTTCCCAAACAAGACCTGGTTTTGACGCCCTTAATATTATGCTGAGTCAAAAAAGAAAGTGTGCACAGAGAATAACTGGAATGCCTATCGTAATTATAAATATTATTATTATAATATTGGTATCAAATTAAAGATAATTCAATTGCCTATATAAGTGGGTGTCTTTTGAAACTGTGTGAAATGGAATATTTCTTGTGTTTTCCTACGATATTTGAGATAGGGGTCAATTTCAAAATTCACAGAACTTGCTGACGAACGCGGGGAGATTAAATAATGCAAATTTATTGGGATTTTTGCTTCAATTTCTATTGTGACATGTCTTCAATGAATGACGGTAACCATGTGCGGTCTCACTGATCGAACGTGTTGATTCATTTTATCGTTTGGAATTTCATTGCGTTCATATAGCAAGACGTATAACACATCCATCAATTTTTTTAACTGGACCTAAGATTTAGCGAAACTCAGATGGAAAAGATGTTCGGCCCTACACCACACTCAGGACTAATTTTCACGCGTCCCGTGACGATAGCGATGTGCCTAATGAAGGCGTAACGTAAGATTTTGGCATCTTGATAATGCGACAAACAAAATGGTCTCAAATCTCTTATGGGCCATCTATCTGTCTTCGCGGATTTTCAATGTTGTTCACAAATGTTCGCTGTACTGAATTGCCATAAATGGTGTAGTTTCGAAACGTTGACGTGTGGACGTCAACGTCATGCAACGAGCTTGTCTAGTCATTGTTGCATTCGATTTATCAGACGGAAGCCTGTCAAATATGTATTCTCTGTTTTGGGAAACCTGATTACAAACGCCTAATTTCATAACGATGACATTTAAACGACAACGAAATATTTTACGCCGATTCAAGACACTAGCAAAACTAACGTGTGAAATCCGTCGTGTTTACTAAGACGTAGCATCTTTGACTATACTGAATATTGGAATTTTATGTTTGATTTAGCTTTTATACACATTGAATACAGATTTAAGACAATAAAGTTTATCATTAAACGATTGTTTTGATAAGCCAGACAATTTAATCCTTCAAAGGTGCTTCCCATATCAATGGACATGAGAAAGTTGATAAGGTAGCTCTGTCTAGAAGTTTGGTAAAGTTAATTGCAGCGGTTACGTAGATATATTAAGTAGAAGTATGTACACTTTCTTTTTTGACTCAGTATATAAGGTTTGGGAAAACATTGAGTCAAAAGAAGAAACTGCTGATAATCAGCAGTTTCTCCTTTTGTCTCGATATTTTCTATACCATATTTTACACAAATTCTATCTTTAATAACTTCCATTTTGTCATTTGCAGCTGTTTTTGAAGTGGATCACCGTAAAATCTAGCTGTTTGGTAATGGGTACTCTCTTAGAACGCCGTTCAAACGTTTATAGTACACATGTACTAAATAACAATGAATCATGACCCCTGCTTGGAGGGTAGGTAATGGGTTAAACCTTTCCAAAACAACAAAATTGTAAGGTAGTTAGATTTGAAAACTTCTTCAGAAGACAAAATGAATTCAAATAATGATATAATTTTGTCTCAATATTTTCCCCGGGCCTTTTCTATAAGGGATGTTTGGGAAAGGGTTAATAGCATCCATATATTTTGATCCAAACGGAGGAAGAAGTCGAAAAAGATGTAATAAAGTATTACATTCTCCTTTTCAAAGTATTCGCAAGACCACGGCGTATCTGACTCTCATGCTTGAAGTCCCGGGTTCGATCCCCGGTCGCGACAAATATCCTTTCAGGCAAATTGTCTCCCAGCAATGGTTTGATAACCGTTAATCTACGTTGACGAGCAGCTGGAGGCTGGACAAGGATGTTATGGTAGTATTGGTATGAGAAATAACAAGAATCCATGTTTAGGTGCTCCGACCGCCGCGATATTACCATAGCAGTTGAAACAGGTATTAATCCCCAATCAATCAATCAATCAAAGTATTCCTACCCTAAGTACTCAGATATCAATTGACCCCTTTCAATTATCGTTTAGTCCGTAACTATGAGCCTTTTCCGGTGGCACACAATGAGTTTATGGGAAATTAACATTGTATACACACAGACACGGTTCCAATTTGCTACTAAAAATAGCAACACATTAGCCGGTTTCTTTGTGCCAGATTGAGGCTCTAACCCGATTCAGTGTAAAGCAGCCCACGTGCAATGCCAACCAACGGTGATTGGCCATAATTGTCATCAAAAGGGCGACTTCCGGTGGCTGTTGTATGTGTGGGTCTTAGTGGAAATAAGCTAATTATAAAGTCATATATGAGCAGTCCTTTGTAAGGACTTTCAACCTGGGTACTTCTAAAACAGAGGCGCATTCTTTAGAGCGAGATTTTTTAAGATTTCTTAAGGTCTTTTGGATAAAGCGTTTTTAAGACCGAGACTTTGACCGAGCTGTTCCGAATGCTCCATATTTATACAAATGACGCCATCATGACGTCATTTGTATAAAGTATGGATCATTCGGAACACCGCGGTTTATGAATTATGGAGTGTCCGGAACAACTCGGTCAAATCTCTTTTATATTGTTTGTACAGAGTTGACCGAGGGGTTCCGCACGAAGTATAGGGTAATGGCGCCTCCTATTGAGGGTCTTAAAAATCTTGCTCTAAAGAGCGCTTTATCCTAAAATATCTTAAGAAATCTCAAGATATCTCAAGAAATCTCGCTCTAAAGCACGCACCTCAGATCTTCCGGTAGGTTTAAGAAAAGTAATCCTATTCAGTCAGGGCGGACTGTACAGACCGTCTTGGATAAAAACGTTTCTATCTGATGTAATTTTCTGCATTAAGATTGTTTTTTCCCTGTCTCTTACTACGTAAATGTTTCATTTCTCAAATGCGACATCTGTTTGACTTGTGCTGAGTCTGATGCCTTTCTAAAAATATGATTTTATTGACTTCCCAGAAGGTCCTTTTCAGCTTGACAGGTCACAATTATGTCTAAATTATTTCATCAAGAATTGGGTTACATACGTGAATAACTTGAGAGGATTATTGCATAACCTTGGACTGGTATTATGGTCATTCATGCAAATTATGCTCATTTCCAGATGCAAAGATTTAAACATTTTCCCCAAAGTAAAGCAATGGTTTTTGATGAAAGTTTGAAAGTATGAAGGCTCGCGTTTTCTTCTCCAACCACAATGTTTCCGTGCCTATCTCCATCAAGATAAATCTAGATATCTACATTGTAGATTATTAACCCTGATACACGCAATCACTCTTTTGACTCCCTAAAAGATAGCGACTTTGCAAAACATTGTAGAAAATGAAGACAATTTTCTCCATAAAAGAACAAACTATGTATTACATGTATTTGAATTACTTGAAATCGCCTGTAAAATATTTAATTTTGGACAAGTCTGAAATTTAGCCGTCATGTATTGGGCTAAGTGTTATTCAAGTGGACGCCTTCAATAATTTCTATGAATATTTTCTCAGTTTCTGTGATATATTGTACAGATTCTATATTTATCCAGTTTGTCGTCTGCAACAGCTTTTAATTTGGTGCAATTCCAATCTTTGCTGTTTTGGAAAGGGCTTAGTGGTGCAGGGCTTTAGTGGGTAACATATTGCACACAGAACGTTAACCCTTTCCCAAACAAGACCAAATTATGCCGTCCCATATAGAAAAGCCTGATGAAAACATCGAGACAAAAGAAAAAAATGCTGGTAGCCAGCATTTTTTTCCTTTTGTCTCAATATTTTCTGTAGTATGTTGTACAAAAACTATAAATTCAACATCTTCGATTTTTCAGCTGCGACAGCTTTCAAGTTGAAATATTCCATTTTTTGCCATTTGGGAAAGGGTTAACCGAATTTCTTAGACAAAGAAAGTAAATTATTCCGCTTCATTACAGCTGATGCACCTAATCGTGAGTTCGTGGTACAGTCGACACTCGTTATCTCGACATAGGAAAAGTCGAAATTCCGCTTAAGTCGAAGTGAAAATCATGTCCAATTCTCAACAGATGGATATCGAAATGAATTCTGAAACAAATACAGCCATTAAAATTTAGCAGGAGAAGTATAGAAATTGCTCGTTTCGAGCAATTTCTTTCCTTTTCCTACTATATTGAAATCATGGACACATACGATGTCCATCAAAAATGGCTAAATAACGTTTTCATCGAAAATAATCAAAATCGTATTAGTCGAACTCCGGATATGTCGGGGTATTTTGACGGCGACACAACGAGTGTCGACTGTATTTCTAACACCAGTAAAACCACAGCCTCGCAGAACTACAGATAAGATGGTGAAATGACTTTTCAAAACGCAGTATTTCACTTAACCCTTTCCCAAACGACAAAATTGTAGGGTGTTCCATTTCAAAAACTGCCACAAATAACAAAATGGAAGTTGCTAAAGGAAGAAATTATGTGAAATACTGCATAGAAAATATTGACAAAAAGGAGAAACTGCTGGTTATCAGCAGTTTCTTCTTTTGTTTCAATGTTTTTCCAAAGCTTTTCTATTAGGGACGTCACAACCAGGTCTTGTTTGGGAAAGGGTTAAGTGTTCACCAAACCATACATTGTGGGAACTCATTGGAATCGTCTTATCAAGACGATTCAAATGGGTACCACATTATAGGGTTTGGATTTGACAAATAGAAAGGCTTCAGCCATTCTTATCTGATGCTCTGGCCTCGTATACACTGGTGGTGAACTTGGCCAAAGCGTGGGACGTTATTTCGCGATCATTGTTTTCCGTCGGTGTTGTTATAAAATATCGTAACTACGGCTTCGATAAAGCCGTACTTACGAGATTTTATAACAGCACCGACGGTTTGTCAATACATATCGGTCTATTTTTAGAACAAATTCATTGTTATAAGAAAAACTATCCAATCAGATCTTTAAACTCACATTTAAACGCAAAATATCTGTACATTGTTGTAGCGAAAAACGTCCATCGCTTTGGCCGAATTCACCACCAGTGGTATAGCGCCACTTATTGATACTTCCACTGGTAAGAGAAAAAAAAACGTAATCTATTTCCAAACATATTTTTGTTTTGACGACTTCATTTGGTATTAGTTTTAAAAAAAAACTTGTGGAAAAGAGTAAAATACTGGTGACCAGCATTTTCTCCTTTTCCCTCAACAAGCTCTAGGTTAACAGTTGTGGATTTTCCCTTTTCAGTGTCAATTGTGTTGTCTTCGACAAAGGTTTCCGATTAAATCTCCCAAAATGTTGTCACTTAGTCAATGGGTTAACTCAAATGTCAGGAATAAATTGATCAAAACAGGACTCGAAACTATGCGGAACGAAATTCCTGGATTGGCAGACCCGACGTCATCGGCCCTACTGTATGTACATAAAAATAAGGAAAAGGAGAAACAAAAAAATGTATTTGATCGTAGCACTTTATTTGAAAATATCTGTAACAGTTTTAAGGCCATATTGTGAGGTTTAAACATAAATATTTGAACATTGTAAGTGTGCTTTCTCTTTTCATATATAAAATAAAGGTGATATTGAAAAGCGCAGTGTGATATATTTGTGCTTTGAAAGTACCCAGGACTGTAAAAGGGCGACTGAAACGTCGAAATTGAAGTTCTTTTAACCCTTTTCCAAACGGCAAAATTTTAGAGTGATCCACTTCAAAAACTGTAAAAAATGACAAAATGGACGCTATTAAAGATAGGATTTGTGTAAAATATGGCACAGAAAATTTTGAGACAAAAGGAGAAACTGCTGGTTATCAGCAGTTTCTTCTTTTGTCTCAATGTTTTCCCAAGCCTTTTCTGTAAGGGACGTCAAAACCAGGTCTTGTTTGGGAAAGGGTTAATAAAAGCTAATGTGCCTGTGACGGTTTGGTCACCATACAAATTTTGTGGATTTGTTGTCTTTACTTTTCTAAGAATAGCATCGTTGAAATTAATTTTGAATGCATTCAGGGCTGCAAGACCACTTAGCCCCTCAATCGGGTTTTTGATCTGCAAATTAATTCTACAATTGTAAAGTTTGTCTCAAAAATCTCATCGAGAATCTTAAATCAATGCAGTCGTCGGTGTTAGCCTATTTCAAAACTTCGTAACTCCAGCTTTAATCAAGCTGGAGTTAAAAGGTCTTAAAATAACACGGACAAAATCCGATGCATTATTGGATTCATCCACATTATCAAGACGGACATCCACAGTGTGAGTCGTCAATATGAATCATCGGTACAGCGTCTCCAGGACATGGACAATAACCGGAAGTTGATGGTATACTTTCCTCCTCGATTTTCATCGCAACGTACCCTTCCTTTTTCACCGGATGTGTGCATTTTCCTTTACAATTTTCAACTCTCCTTTCCCAACCTTTTCGAATCCTCATGACATAGCGATCCACACACGGTATGCACAATGTAAATTTTAGAATCAATGTTATCCATGGAAGAATGGACGACAGGAATGTAATGGATTTGTAGATTTTTGTCGGCGATTTAGCCCAGCCCGGAATTCCCATGACTGCAACATGGACGACGGAAATTATCAAAGCTGCATGACCTAGTTTCGACTGAACGAATCGCCATTCTCGCCAATTTAGAGTGTCTGTCACAGAAGGGAATGTTGTGGCTGCGATGAAGCACAGAATAATGAACGCAATGATGCCAGATAGACACGCAGCCTCGCCCTTCCACGTCATCCAGTTTATGTTATTATACACAAATGTCTGGTTCCCAGTAAGCGGTATTGTGATCTTTGTGTCGTGGTACCAGGAACGCAAATATGTCGGCGACATGATCAACACAGACATGATCACGTGACACGATATCAAGGTGAAGGACACGAGACCAAGCTGCTTCCGGTTCTTCAGCCATTTGTCCAGCCATCTTGGAAATCGTATATGTTTGGTTCCGTAGTAGATTTGATACATCGCTGCAAACGAACTCGCCAGGTATGTGACAGACAAAACTGTGATACCTGTCATACACACGGCTTTGTTCAGAACCTTCACGAATATCTGCTCCCATTCATACACTGTCTTCTCTACATAATAAATATACACCAAAAATAGCAACCAGACATTAAAGATTCCAACTGAAAATCCAATAGGACCCCTCCATTCCATGAACAATCTGAGAGGGTGTGCTTCTATTCGCCTTGAAGCACGTATTCCACCAAAGTCCACGGGGTTAAAGTTCATGTCACGCGCTATGTTAGCTACAGTTGCGCGTGCTTGTTCGTCATTTCCGGCGATGAACACTTGTTTACTGCTTGTATTGTAGTCGTTCTCCATGGAATATGCCGATGTTACATTGAACGCCTTCACAACTTTGGCGGATGGAATGAGTTTTTGTAAGTATTCAGCGTTTGAATGTGTGAGACTTGGTCTGTCACGGTTTGAGACATCAATAATTATCTTACCACTAAGATTGTCTAAATGTTCCTCTAACAGGTCTCTGTAATTTTCAACGTGGATTGCTAGGAAAATAATCTGAGAGCCTTTGATGCTTTCTTCGGTAGACACTAAAGACACGTTACAAAAACAATCGTCAATGGCGGACATTGCCTTGGTTTCCGGTCGTCGACTTCCGATCGTGACGTCATATCCGGAGAAGAAGAGTCTTTTCGTGAGTGCACGGGCAAAGTCGCCAGTTCCAAGTACAGCTACTGATCGTATTGACTCTTTCATCTTCACACCTGCGAAATATAATTAAACACATTATTAGCAATATTTCTAAATCATACTAAACTTTCAGTTGTTTCACAAAACAGAAAGGTTCATACAGGTCAAAGTATTTAAAATACACCATAAAATGACCAGTAACTGCATGCATGAATGTATGCCGAATTTTCTGAAATAGTCTTTCTTAGACGCGGACTGTGCCCTCAAACTATTGTCTATACTTTCGAATATTGTTTATACCTTTTGTGTAATTGCCCGAAATTTTGCCTTCCTTTGAAACAAAGATTTTATCTGCAGATGATTATTTAAGTGAAATAGATTTGATAATGATAAAATGTTATCGATTAATATTTCGTGAAAAGTTTACTATCGAAAGCAATAAAGTTTAGTCATGGTTGTAAAACGGAGTCAAAATAAATGGTGCGTATGAAACTTTGACGACTTAAAACCTGCTTATCGATTCTTTTCAAAGAAAACCTCGTAACTGCAGCTTGTTTTAAGCTGCAGTTACGGGGTTTTGGTTGAAATGCGACGTTATATTGTTGCTTTACCCTTTTCGTAACAACTTTTGAGATTGTCGTCTCTTACATAATATAATGACCCTTTTGTAGATCCCTGTTCATTTTTTTCATTACCCTAATTTTCACATACATTGTTTGAATTTTGACACTAACCTTAAAGCTGTCATAATTCAAGTTTATTCAGCCATTACAGATGAACACGCCACTATATTATTTTCCAAACGGCAAAATTTAGACAATTCCAACTGCTGCTTCAGACGACAAAATGGAAGATGACAAAGTTGGGATTTGTGTGTCACTATAACACGCATAATATTGAGCCAAAAGGAGAAAGGCTGGTTACCAGCATTTTCTTCTTTTGTCTCAATGTGTTGCAAGACTTTCTCTTATTGATGCATTAAAACAAGGTCACGCATCGGAAAGGGTTAAACTGACAAATCATATAACAAATATGTAAAACGATTTGAACCTGTTAAAAATGCCCTCCAAATTCATGTATGACAGTAGACCTTGGAAATAACAGATCTAGATTGATTATTTATCAAAGTTAATTTTTTAACCCTGTTAACCCTTTCCCGATCACCCTCTGTCTGAGTGCAGTCAGATTAGAACCCATGTTGATCTCTTGTGGTTGTTATACCTCACGATAAATGACCTGGCAGAGCAGCCCATGCTAATCGAATGGGATGCTCTGCCATGTCAATTATCGTGAGCTATACAGGCCATGAAATGCTGCTGGAGAATAACATGGATCCTGATCAGACTCATCCTCGAATAGCCCGGATTCTGCTACGCTACATGACATGTAGCGTAGCAGAACCCGGGCTATCCGAGGATGGATCGTTCATGCTGTTCTTCAAATGCAAGAGATGTCATTTCTTCATATAGCTGAAATGGTTTATGCATCTGTCAGATTATGTCATACAAATATCAAGGCTGCGTATATATATACAATACCAAAATTTATTAAATTACTTAAAAGTAATACATTTTGCACTCGAAAATTTTTCATGAAATTCTGTAAATTGTGGTTACCATTTTGCACTCGTCGAAAGTGGGCTTCATAATAAATCACATAAATATTTCAAATCTGAAGATAAATTTACAAAATTTCAAAGTTAAGCCCTATTCAAATTTTAGTTTTATAACTGTATAGGTATTTTAAGTTCTATAATAATAGTAAAAAAGCAAAAACACACAAAATTTTGTTAACTTATGCAAAAGAAATCCACATTTACTCTCACGATTTATGAATGTAAAATGTAGTTACCATTTTGCACTCATCAAAAGTGTTCTCATAAATTTATCAAAGTTAAGCCCAAGATGCAAGTGATTTTCTTACTTTTCATTTAAAGATACACATTTACTGTTACTTACTTATTTTCTGGATAATTTACTGTAAAAATAACTGTACATAAATGAAATATGGCCTTTAATTTTCATCTGTACCAAATGTCAGCTCTGTCTGATCTGTATTGGCTTAGATGACGACGGATTTAAAACCCAATGTCACATCATTTCGTAAACACTATCTGGCAGATAATGCCCAGTTTGAATATTTTACATATATCTTTACACCGCTGCATGATTATCGATTTATGTCATTTGCTGTATGAATCTTGTATTCTGTCTTATAAAGTCTATAAACGGTGCGAATACACGCTAAAAGCCAACTTCTGTGGATTATAAGGGATTTGGGCCTACGGATACTAATGTCACTTTAAACTCATACTGTACCAATCTTCGCAAGTGAAATCCACATTTAAGCTAACGGTTTGTGGTATTTGTATCAGTCAAAAAGCCTCTAAGATAAGAAAATATCTACTAAACGAAGTGTTTTCTTTTAATTAGATAAATATCGCAGAAGTTAAAAATAAATTGTAAACCCTAAATTGACCAACCTGTCTGAATGCAATCCCCATTAAAACTGACGACTTGAGAAAATAAATCATACGTTTTTGCATCTGTCTTGCTACGTTCGTTATTTCCTAGTTGTAATTTACGCGAAAATGACGGGGATATATAAATAAAAACCCTTTACACTTTCGGATAATTTTCACCAAACATAACTCGTTCCCGAATAATCGCCTACTCAAACATTTCGGATACAGCCTCAATTCAATAAGTTGCAAACTACATATACAGTTGGACAAAATCAAAACTCGTTTATTGGTGAGGTAGAAAATATTGATGGAAATTGGATGGTCTATAAATCAACGCTTTCTATTTCTTTATTTTATCTTTTCCTAACTTTAAGGCAAGTTTGGACTCGGGGGTTACTTTTTAACCGCCCGATGATTTTTTTTATTTGTACATATGTTGTAAAGTAACATTTCCTGAACAAAATATAAAAGAATCAGGGTAAGTTTCCTGACTCGTTTTCGTGCCAGAGTTATATGCCCTTGACTAGTAATGACCATTTTCGCAAAATTACTCTTATGTTTTAAAGTAATATAGCAAGTTATTCTGAATGGATTAGAGACTTAACAACATATGCACATATGTGATGAAATGATTTAAAGAAATATTTCAAAACCATTTTCTAGAAAAAAATATGGGAAAAGTTGAAAAATCACATTTTTTTTTATTTTATTTTTTTTTTTTTTTTTTTTTTTTTTTTAGAAAATTTGCATTTTTTTTCAATTCGCCAAAAAATTACCATATGAATATCAGCACACCTTTCCACGCAAATAAAAAAGATATTTGACTTTATCTTTCCCCATCCATCCTGTTTTAGCCTAATTGTGACAAAAGTATCCACATTTTCCAGATAAATCTAAAATTGTCTGGTATATGTTTACATTTAGAACAATAAGATACTTTATATGGCATTCGCAATCACAAAAACGGGAATGGTTCGCATGAAAAAAATATGAAAATTGTAGCATTTGAAGCCACAGAATAAACACAAAATTTGTAAGTCACATGGCTGCTCTCTAAACTTATCTTAAGTCTAGTTTCGACTTATGACATGGAAAGAAGTCAAAACTTAAGACCGGTCAACAATTTAATTACGAGGGACGTTCAATTAATTTTGGAACTGGGGTTCTATAAGCCATAGTTATGTCGCAATTCTACGAATTTGTCTCAAATTTTGACCAAGTATAGACAATAATTTTCCCGTCAAATAGCCGCAAGCACCGATGCTTGCAAATCCTACGCCTACACACCTGGGTAGGATTCTGTATACCATATCGTCGATTTTCAACGAAAACCTCGTAAATGCAGCTTAAAACAAGCTGCAGTTACGAGGTTTTCGTTGAAAAGTAGCGATATACTGAATATTTCGCGTTTCCTTATTTAGATCTTGATCGATAGGATCAATTTTGAAAAAAGTCAAACATTTGATTTATCATTCTTTGAAAAAGAATACAAATGACTTAATTATACACATGTATTGCATATAAAACACCAGATTGGTATTTTTATTATATTTGCCTAATTATGCGTTAACCCTTTCACAAAAAAAACCTGGTTTGACGACCATATCGCTGCTTTTCAACGAAAACCTCGTAACTGCAGCTTAACACAAGCTGCAGTTACGAGGTTTTCGTTCAAAAGCAGCACAATAAGATATAAGATTAGAAACATTTGAAAAAAAGAAGCAAGAGCTGATCGACATCATTTCGCCCGATTCTCTCAATGTTTTGACTCGTATACTTTCTGTCTTCAGTAACATCTAATTTGTCTTCTGTAAAAGCTCTTTGTTTTGGACATGCCCCAAAAGTGTGTCTTATTTCTTACCCCAACAATAAAAAAATAAGATGTTCCTTTTTGAAATCTGCTGCAAACGACAAAATGTTGATGAAGGTAGTACTTGCATATAATATAGCACTGAAAATATCGACACAAAAGGACAAAACACTGATTGTCGGACTCCTTTTTCCTCAATGCTTCCCGAGCTTTTTATTCGGGCGTCAACATAAGCCTTATTTGGGAAAGGGTTACGGCCTTAGTTGGGAAAGGGTTACGGAATATGTTGATTTTCAGAATAAAAACAAAATAATCTAAATACGATTGATCATTCTTCAAGAATGTACACAAATTACAAATACTGCTTAATGTAAATTGCTTGCACTTTAAGTCTCACAACCGACAAAAACTTGCACCAGTCAAAATTCAAAATTGTGCTATGTACATACAATTAACAACATTATTGCTTTTCTTCCTAAAACCCCGTCATGTAACATCTTTATTCAGGCTGCGTTAAAATGGTTTTAGGCGAACTTGCTTCAATATGTAACAGAAACACATATAGTTTTACTAGTTTACTTTCAAAACAAAGAATAATTTTGGAAAGGGTTAAATTGCTTTCGTGCTTCCTGATTGAATAGATCATCCATCAAAAATAAAGAGAGGAAAAATACAATTGCTCATCAACAAAGAATGCATCTGAAACAGATGTGTGATTACATCTACACAAACATATCCTATTTCGAGACAGTTTTCGTAGAAATATACTGCAGACGAAGAACAATGATTACGATAAGATTTGTGAAAGAATATACCTGATACACTATTCAGACGAAATGAAAAGATACTGGAGTGGTTGTCATTAGCTACCAGACAACTGTTGAAACTTTGGGTGTCACCGTGGCATCAAAAATTGATGAGGACATCCCTCGTCAATTTTCGTTGCCACGTATGACGCACGGGATTGACGAGGATATCCAGATTTCAAAATCCGTATACCTCCGTCAATTTCCAGTGCTAATGATGACGCCCGAAGATGCATGAAGTGTATGGTATCTAATCACGGTGTGTAATCACGTGACTCAGAATTTCCGATAATCTTCAATATCTTTTTTAGTACTTGACCAATTTGAATACGGTTTGAAGCAGAGAAGGTGGAAAAATGCCAGGTATAAGCTGAACGTGTTGGATTTTTGAAAAATCAACTGATAAAAAAGTTATTGAAGATAAACCAAAATTTTGGTTTATCTTCAATAACTTTTGTATCAGTTGATTTTTCAAAAATCAATCACGTCCATCTAATGCTTGACGACTGTCCACATTCTCTGCTTCAAAACGAATCCAAATCGGTCCAGTATTTACAAACTTATTGAAGATTTTCTGAAAATATTGTATCACGTGATTATCCATCGTGCTAATGATGGATGGAAGTCACAGTATTGAAATATTAACTCACCATATGTCACCAGAATTACGTCATTTAGATATCATTAAGATTCTTTGCAAACTTCATATTGCTCTTCGTTGACAATTGATATGAAAGCCCTTGGTGGGAAAGGAGAAAATGCGGATCTAATATCCACGTATAAACTCGTCAAAATCAGTGCCTATTTGGGTAAGGATTAAGTTAATCCATTGTCACCCGTTGAGGCCACACGATAATGATTTGGGGAAACAAATGTGAAAAATGAAGAAATTTCTTGTGACAAGCAATTCCTTCATTTTCACAATGTTTTTCACCAACAAAGGCCAAAAAACGATATCCCATTCATTTGAAATTGTCGTATGCAACATCATTAAATTTGGAAAACCGTCAAATCAATCTATCACGACAATGAACTATCAATAACTCAGAAAATGTCATTAAGATTACGTCATTTAGATATCATTAACCCTTTCCCATACAAAACCTTTTTTAACGTCTTCAAAACAATAATTATGTGGGAAACCATTGTGACAAAAGAAGAGCGTGCTTATAATTAGCATTTTCTCCCACATTTTCTTTGATGCATATTACTGTAAATATTTTTCTACGTATATTCATTTCATCGTCTTTGACAGCTTTTATTTTGTCATAGTTTGAAAAAATGTCGTTCGGGAAATATTTCAGATTCCGAACAATACATCTTGCTCATTAACATTTTGTGGGGTTTGATTTACTTTCAGAAAAGAGTAGGTTTGATTGGCTGTACGATAACTGTTGGATTGTATACATTATTTGTGATAGATGAACATACAAATTTAATTGTCGGAAAAGTTGGAGATTAATACTGGTATAAACTTCGATCTAGATTTATAATCGCATCCGTGTTAAATGTATGTTTTCCCTAACAAATGAAACAATTTCCTCCAAGGATTTCTGGTAATTTACAAAATTATGGCATTTGACACAAATCGTCGCTTTTCAACGAAAACCTCGTAACTGCAGCTTGTTTTAAGCTGCAGTTACGAGGTTTTCATCGAAAATCAGCGAAATATTAATCCATTCTTTACATGTCAGAGAGCAGTATTGATGCTGACCAGACTGCACTCAATTATAAAGTGATTATAAACTGGTCTAGATCCATGCCTTATAACAGCATTTTAATTCTACAGCAAAAGAGACACTGGTTTGAACGAGATGATTAAAATTATGGTATAATATCAGGCTCTATTATCATGGGTCTATCTATTTGTCAGTTGATTTCCCAAATATTTTTCTTTTATGTACGCCAAAACCAAGCTTGTCCGAAAAAATTGACAATTTGTGTGAAGGTAGCTTTTCACCCTTAAAATACCCATGTATAATATAAGCAACCGCAATCAAACCACATTGAATTTTCCAATCTCCAATGAGTAAAATCCGGACTAAACCAGAACGCGGATATAACATTGAAACTACATCAACGTTCATTATCATTACGCAATGCACGTATCTTATTTGCATCTAATTTACATATGAATGCGTCGCCTGTATCTGCGGTAATTCACATAAAAATCAAGTTTTATTCACGTATTTATACGAATTAAAGCGAATGAAGTACATAAATTATAACCAATGTATGATGTAGCCTATACTTAATTTAGACCGTGTACGTTCAATTTGTCGAAGTCAAAATGGCTCCCAAATAGCATCGATGTGTCAGATATTCAAAATGTCCAAATATTTGCAGTGTTTTGTAGTTCTTGACTTTTCTTTTCTCTTCAATTACGGTGGCCCATCCCTAATGAGATTCAAACGACGTCGGAATTATTCGGCCTACGTCGTTAACATTCGGTGGTAGAAAGTTCTACCGCCGAATGTTTACGACGTCGCCGGTATAGGTTAGGATACGTAACGAATGTTAACAACGTCACAGGAAAATGGGAATGGGTTGATAAACCATTTAATGTGGATATTACATGCATGAAAATAACTAAGCCTTACCAAAAATAATCCCTAATTTAAACGTACATACACTGAATGTTCTCTAACCAGATGACAGACAATACGTGAATGCGGTTTAATAACGGACATTACACATAATTGTACGTGTGGTTAATAAGAAACATGAAACACTGATCAATCATGATTTGTAATACTTGGTGTTTTGACCCAGACTTTGCCAAATTAGTTTACTTTTTCTTACAAACGTGATGCTTATCGCTATAATAGGTAATATCGCTATAATATGTAATGATTTTATCTAGCAAAGCGTAACGTAATTTCGGACAAACAAATAGTCGTTCGTAGGTCTTGTTATAAAATCTCGTAACTACGGCTTGATTCAAGCCGTAGGTATCAGGCTTTATACCAACACCAAAGAAATACAAATGTTTGTCCGAAATTTCGTCATGGTTAACTGGATTAAATCGTTCCCTATTGCGTGATAAACTACGAAACATACTAATTACAAGCGTTATGCATGTAAGTTAGAAGAAAAGAATTATACAAAAATATGTATGAAATACACAGAGAGAAAATTGAAAAGAAATATGGATTATCAATTATCAGTGAAATAAATTCTTTGAACCGTGATTTCACTTTTATTTGAGTTTAATAGATATTCTATAAACTTGCCCCAACGTGTGAATTCATATCGTATCATTTTAAAGGTAGACCACCCCTAATTAGATTCACGCGACGTCGGATTATTCGGGTAACATTCGCTACGTATCCTAACATATTCGAGCGACGTCGTAAAGATTCGGTGGTGGAGCATTCCACCGCCGACTGATTACGACGACGATCGAATAACTCCGAAGTCGCGCGAATCTCATTTGGGTTGAAGTACCTTAACGTTAAATTGCATCAATTAGATTTTAACATATCACACACAATATTCTACATTTGACTTCCTTCATATTTCAAGAGAGCAGTTTTGTTAAATATTATCTTTTAGGCCTTTCAGAATCAACAAAATTTTAGTGTTCTCCTATTTGAAAGCTGTTGCATGTGACAACTAGAACTGTCGCAAAGCCAGCGGACAAATACCTCCTCCCACTGGGGTCTTGTCACTGAAAAAGTGCTACAGGTCAAAAGGTTCTTGACTAAGAGCACGGAAATGGATTTAAAACAAAGTTCAATTGTGACATTGACCTTTGACCTTGGTGACCCAAAAACAACAGGGCACCTCCTTGGGTCATGGGCAACAACTGTGTAAAGTTTCATGATCCTAGGTCAACCAGCTCTTGACTTATAGCATGGAAACAGATTTTAAACAAAGTCCAACTGTGACCTTGACCCCCCCCCCCTCCTTTAAAAAGTTCAAAGTGGCATAACTCTGGAACTAATAACTGGATCAAGATGAAATTTGCAGGTGCACAACTTCATATGATAGGAAACAACATGATAAAATTTCAGCAAAATTGGTCAAAAACCGTGAGAGGAGAAGAGGACACAAAATTATGTCCACGGACGGACGGACAGACGGACAACCTGATTCTAGTATACCCCCCATAACTTCATTGTGGGGGTATAAAACGGGACCGGTGTAGATAAAGATAAAATTTAAATAGCCTACAATATAGCATAAGCAAAGGATGATTACCAGCTGATTACCAGCATTTTATTCTTTTTGGCACAAAAAAGAAATTTTTGAGAAGAGGAAAAAGTATCGACCTAGTCACTTTGCGCAGTCCATCGAAACTGACCAGGTCGAGACTTCTCACCATAAAGCCTCTCTTACAACCGGTCGTACGTGCTCCTGCGTGCGGTCTGCGTCTAAAACGTACGTTTAATCGTGCCATGCACGCACGTGCAACGTACGATTTTGGTGGACGCAACCACGACGCAGACTGCACGCAGCAAAGAATTGACCGGACAATATTTTGAGGCGCTCTTACAACACGTCGTGCGTCTTTATAAATCGTGCGATTTTGCAGAGTTTTAAAACGTACGATTTAAAAAGACGCACGACGGGTTGTAAGAGGTACGTAATATTCGGACTTTCGATTGTGGACTATACATTTTGTGTATCACTACATCTTCAATAGCAACGGATTTTGAGCTAAAAATAGACTAGGTTTACAGTTATGTTTTGATAAACCGTCGCTGTTGTTATAAAATATCGTAACTACGGCTTGAATCAACCGTAGTTACGATATTCTATAACAACACACGAAATACTATTGTTTGTCTGAAATAACGTCATGGTTAACTGGATAAAAGTGTTCTCTATTTCCTGATACACAAGCTGGTTTACATCTGCTAAGTCTGATCTGTTTCTTGAAATTTGATTTTATTGTCTTCCAAGAATGTCCCTGTCAGCGTGACGGGTTACATTTAGCTGCAATCGGCCAATTTTCAAAACCTTGGACTAGAAACAGGCTGATAAGGATCGATATTTTTGAAAACTCCAAAAGTCACATTATCTTACGATATTTTGCATTTCAAAAGTCGACCTATCTGATACGGGTCTTATGGCATAGCATTACATGTAATTACTTTCAATATTTCAGCACATATGAAATGCGTAGTTTCATCCAATAATCTGTATGAAGTGGTGTGTTGCATTAAACCTATCAATTTTTAGTAGAAAGTAGCTTGCACAGGCAACGCCATTTAGCCCTTTCCCAAACGAAACCTGGTTTTGACGTCCCTATTACAACTAACTTTTAAAAACCTTAGAGAAAACAAGAACATGCTGATAATCAGCATTTTCTCCTTTTTTCCTCAACACTTTATTTCTTATGTTTTGTTTGAACACATTCTTTTTGAACATCCATTCTGTTCTCTGCAGCAGCTTTCAAATTGAACCACCCTAAAATTGTGTCTGCGATAGGGTTATGCCCTGTGGGACTCGACACCAACAAAATAACGGACATGAAGTAGGAAATGAGACATCAAACTCTAATTCTACCTTCCGGGTTGAAAATATTAGTTTTATTTTCCTTAAACTTTACATGAAAAGGACTTGGTTTTGACATTCCATGTTTGGGAAACCTGTATTTTCTCCTTTTGACTCAATATTTTCTGTGCTACAATTTACACAAGCCAAATCTGTGTCAAGGTCCATTTTGATGTTGACACCAGGTTTTGAATTGGACTAACCTTAAAAATTCACTGTTTGGGAAAGGGTTCACCTTTCCTCGAACAATGCTTACTCTTGACTCCTCCGTAATATAGATTCTATAACTTTTATTTATTTCATTTCAATTCATCAGGTTTGAGATAAAAAAAATTACTTCGTTTCCGAAAGCAAAACGCCTATAACAGAGTATGGTTAATTTCACAAAATGAAGTTATTTGTTTACATTTCTTAACTACCCGTTAGCCATTTTCGACGATTATCGCATCATTATCTATACGAAAACAATATTTTTTCTCTATTTATCGCCAATTCACAAAGTGCAACAACACTTATTATAATATTGACTAGGGGTAAATACAACTTATTTTCGAACTTGGTTTCTAACAATTTTCAATTTTTCAAACAAGCTCTCTTTTTCACGGCGTTTTCTGAAGATATTTGCGAAAACGCTGAGACAATTTCGTCGTCTGCAAACGGGATAATTCTAAAATATTGTTCTCTAAGATATGATTTCCTGAAAACGACGGAGTCAGAGACAGAGAAAGGAGATAGCGTTACATACGGACTCAAATAGTCCGGTCCAGATCATAGTAATAGTATAAAAAGGCAGATTCTGTAGATGGCATCATAGTCAAGGATACTGTCCGTGCTCGTTTCTGTTAAGGAATATATTGATAAATGCATTGGACTTGGATTATAAAGGCAAGTCTTAAAGAGACTAATTATGTACCACTTTTATAAAGCAAACATAAACGATCAGGGCTTTTGGCTCAAATAACAATCCGTCCAAAAGACAGAGAGACAGACATTAAGAATATCTTAGATAATCCACATCTAATGAGTTTCACACGACGTTGGTATCAGGCGATGTCGTAAACATTTCGGTGACGGAAAATGTCGATTTGTTTCTAACTAGTAACGTATCTGTTTAGATTGGATATGTTCCGAATGTTTACGACGTCACAAAATCACTCCGACGTCGCATGAAGCTCATTAGTGGTGGACTACCTTTACAGGCTTTTAAACAAATCCCAATGATTCTTAACGCTAACATACACATATTTCCGGATTATCTTAACTCTTTCAAAAAACAACACCTTGTATTCACGTCCCCTATAAACAAGGCATGGGAAAACATTGAGACAAAAGAATAAAATGCTGACAATCAGCATTTTCTACTTTTGTTTCGATGTTTTCTGTACAAATCTTCACTTTTCAACATGGGCATATATGTTATCATCTGCAACAGCTTTCTGATTAGTTGGCTGTTTGGGAAGGGGTTAACGTATGTTATTACGTTATATCCATCTGTTGTCGCGCAATAAAGTAGTGTGTGGTTTGATTGACACATACATATAAACAAAATGATGACAGAAAAAGATACAGACAGGCAAAAACAGACTATCAAACAAACAGATTTCGGGACAAATACACAGACAGACAGCCAGACACACAGACACACATAAATAACTTGATGTGACCCACACATATTTCTGGATTATCTTGGCATATGTGACCGCTATTACGTATCGTTGGTAACCTTCTTCAAAACTAACGTAACTACACCTTAATTTACTTGTAATTACGACATTTTCAACGAAGCTAACTGTATATATCCATCTGTTACAAGACAATAAATATTTCACAGATATCCTTCAGAAACATCGTAAATATAGTACAAAACATCCTGTTTAAGATGTAGCCGAAGGCCCCGTGTTTGTAGTAAAGGCCTACCTCACGATAAATGATCAGGCAGAGCATCTCATTCGATTAGCATGGGCTGCTCTGCCAGGTCATTTATCGTGAGGTATTACGTTACTCAAATGTTTAGCGATGAATACAAATGGCTGTACAGAAAATAGTTCGTTAATTTCGAACAGTAATGACCCTAACACGGCGTTTCTGTTCTCAAAGCATATCGATGTTACTTGCCATTAACTCCGCCGGACAAACCACGACAGTGACCTTGTCGTAAAAAAATTGAGACAAAAGTAGAAATAGCTAGTCATCAACATTTTCTATCTTCTTTATTCCATCAATATTCACGAATTTCTACTATGTTCTTTCGGAAACGTCAAAATAAATCTTGTTCCGGAAAGTGGTGAAACACTCGGTTTCCAGAAGAGCTCTCTTCACATGATTGTGTGTAAATATTTTGTGCGGTCTAAAGTAACTAACATTAACCTTGGTGTGGCTGTACCTCGACAAATTACTACGGAAGTTGTTAGTGACAATTTGAATCATTCATAAAAACAGCGACGAGAAAAAAGAACTCACGACAACTGAAAAAAAGAGTTGAGGTCATCCTTTTTAAGCATTCTTATCAATATTTATTTTAGTACATCGCATTCAGTAATACTTCAGTGTTTAAAGTGACATATCACAATGATTTTTACATAAATTTTACTTTTATTCTATCTGAAAGAGCATCTTTTCTTACGAAAATTCTGAAAATTGCAAACCAAAATATTGAACCGTTTTCGAGAAATATATATTTTTGTGCTAAAATTAAACAAATTGTTGTGGACAACAGTTCTGATTTATATAAAATTTGTCATTTTGTCTAAATTTTAAAGGCGTATTTTTCGCATATATAAATAACAACTTCTAAAACTGATAGCATTTCTACGCATTAGAATAAACAATCTTTGCATCAAGACTTACTTTTAAAAGATGAAATAAATGTGAAATGTCACTTTAGCCAACCAGACGGTCTAAAACTATTCCTTTTTTTCCTTTTCTTATTTATACACCGCCACAAAACATTCTCGTTAACACAGCGCTTGAATAGTGGCAATTTTCATCTTCATCTAGTTGATCATTTAGCACAAATATAATTTTAGCCGGGATCTGGAAAAGGGGTCTCTTATGGCAATTGGGCCCAACATAGATCCTGATCAGCCTGCGTATACATGTACTAGTACAGTCGACACTCGTTGTGTCGAAGTCGGAGGGACCGTCAAAATACCTCGACATATCCGGAGTTCGGCTCATCCGATTTTGTTCGGCTTCGTTACATTCGATATTTGACCGTTTTTGAAACTAATCAAGTACGATTATTATTGAGATATAGTAGGAAAAGGAAAGAAATTGCTCGTTTCGAGCAATTTCTATCCTTTTCCTACTATATTTCAATAGCTATACTCAGTCCTAAATTGTTTTGTTTGAAAAAAAATATGTCCATCGATGAGGACGGGACCAGATTTGAACTTCGGCTTAAACGGAACTTCGACTTATCCGATGTCGACATAACGAGTGTAGACTGTACTCTGATATAGATCCATATTGGCTTCAATATCTTCTTTTTGGTCTTAAACGACCGTAAGACTGTAGTATGGATCCAGCTCAGACAGTCATTATGCAATGGCTGGCTTCATAGCGGTCTAAATTGCTGTAATGGCTCTTTCTCTAACTCCCGGCTCATTTATTTTACGTACACACGACTTGCATGATTTATATCAAATAACAGGAAAACGCAAGACGGAAACATTCGTCGGAATGCTGCATAATAGCAACTACATCCCATTCACAAATTCATGACAGGCCATATTTTACACGTCTGTGGTTAACGCATTCCTAAACGACAATATTTTATGGTAATCTAAATTCACAATCGCTACAGAGGAAAATTTCAATGTCTACAAGACAAGACAAATTGTTTGATCTAACGCAGAAAATATTGAGTCAAAATAAGCAAGTGCTAGTTACCAGCATTTCCCATTTTTGTCTCAATATTTTACCAATATTTTTCTTGTAGGGACGCAAAAACAGGTTTTATTTGGGAAAGTATTTAGTAAAACAAAAACAGAGAAGGGAGTTGGAGAAGACAAATTGTTACTAATTTTAGTCATGGTTTTAACGTATGACGACGAACCTGTCCATCAAATAGTGCAACACATATAACTCTTGTCAGAGAGGACTCTCTAAAGGCTAATGGAGTTTTAAGTCCCACTCAACTGCTCAGGTCATATGGAGACGTGACCTCGGTTTAAAGTCTCATACGAAAGACTGGAGAGGCGGGGAATCGAACCAGCGACCCTGTGACCCCTGTCCAGCGCGTTACCACTGCACCAAATCCACCACTTTGTCAGAGAGATCATTTGTCTATGACGTTTGTCGCTTTCCGAAACAAGACCTCCTTTTGAGGTAATTATTAGACATATTGTTTGTGTAAAAAACACTGAATAGTCTGTGATGGTATGTCCGGAAATCACGTCCCGTGTGCATTAGAGTATTAAGCATGCCAACAACTGCAGTTGTGTGCATCAATATCTTAACTTTCATGATCCACTTGTTGGCATATCTGGAAACGCATCATTACGTCGTATTCCGCCGATTACGTAACGTTGTCAATTTGCTTAATTGCAAACTGAGTTTAGTGATACATATGAAAATGATGTTGTTTTTTGTTTATGTGCGTTTCTATTAACAGATAGCTAGATAGACATATAAAACGCTTTGAAATGAACAACCCATACATGTATGATCCATAGATATGCCGTAGTTAACAATATTGAGACAAATACTGACGTATTCAACGTTCTTTACTTTTTCACCGCTTGGGATCTATCTTGATATTTGATTTTTATCGTGTGGGTGTTGTAGTTGTTATTACTTTATTGATCGAACGTCTTCGACGATATACCGGGTAGATAAATATCGATTTCATATATTTCACGAGCCGTATATGCACTTGGCCCATGTGTGTGTGTGCTATACTGATCGAAAGTTCTAAAGCGCCAAATTACAAATGACTATATCTATTTAAATAAGTACCATACCTTTATAGAATTTTATATGTGAATTGATATTATCAATTAGAGTAATTTTCACAATTTTTTGTCATTTATCATCGAATGCCAGGATGTTATATGGGTAAAGCTTAAAAAGCTCTAAATAGTCGTAGACCTTCAGATAATGCATTTTTACTGATTTTAAGTTACGTGGGGTTTTAGCAGAAGCCATTCAATGGAGAAAAACAAAAAATGAATGACACGTTTGTATTGCTGACGACTACAGCAAAAACAGAAAAGGAGTGGGTGGGGTAAAACATGGTATTTCAATTTTCCAAACATACTTCTTTTTATTGACAGTTGTAACACTCCTTTTTGCGAATTGAATTAACACAATCAAAAGAATTTTGAATATATTGTGTAATTTTGTGTCGTCGGGAATCACGATGGCAAATTTCACTCATTTGTCTGAGGAGACGAGTCTATATATCATGGTTATTTTGTCAGTCGAAAATGTCCTCATGTTAGTGTACATGTCTTGAATCCCAAATATTATGTATCTAGTGTATATTTTTGTACGTTAAGTATTCAATTACATATGTATTTAGTTTTTACACACAATATAATTTACGGGGAAATGGTTGTTGTACAAAGACGTGCATTACGTACGTTACAGTGGGTGAAATTGATACGCGTGTGCATTAGTTTTTGAATTGTAAATATAATGGCAAGAAGATTATCTGTCAAAGAAGCCAAGGATATTTACCCAATGGAGCAATTGTATCATGTCAAGTTCTGGATTGAATTCTAGTCAGTGAAGCAACAAAAGATTTTTGTAAAATTTTACTTTAGGGTGTTGATACCATGTCCCAGTATGGGGACAAAACCTGCTCAACGTTTCAGCATGTTTGGTGACAGATATTTATGTCAAAAGAATAAAGCTTCTTGACACAAACAGTAATACAGTGGTGCTACAAAAAAGACTGTGCAAGAAAGAGCAAAGAAACGCCATGAAATACTACTCACGGCCATACTCAGAGAAAAGGCAATAATCAGCCCTAGTACTCTGTATCTGTAACACAATCGAAATTTGAAGGTTACAAAGAGGTTCCTTACACAAGCCCGTAGGAAGCAATTTCATATGGGGGGGGGGGGGGGGGCTAAAGCCTCAGTGTCTGAATATTGGGTGGGGGGGTTAATTTGGATTTTCCCAAATTTTCAGTGCGAAAAAAGGAAAATTTTGCATTTTTGGCCAACTTTGGGGGGGGGGGGGGGGGGGCTTAGCCCCCCTATGGCCCCCTGTTCCTACGGGCTGTTACACATTTGACCGATATGTAGCCTACTCTGGGAACTTGCAATGTGTGATTGCATCAAGACAATGTGTCCTACATCAAGGCGTACATCTATGTCAAACGGGCTGGTCTACACTGCTTTGTGGTAAAAAGGAGCGGACAAAGATGCTTGTTTGAATCCAGAACAGTTTACAGATTAATGAATGTTTTCAGTCTTCTACCGTACTTCAGCTAATTGTGGTGTGTCTTTATAAGTAGAGATCTATTTTTTCGATTTTCTACACCGTATATTTTATCATACTTTAATTTCTTCTAAGAATCGTTGTCTAATCTCTTCTTATTCAATGGGTAATAGCATATTCTATTTTCATTCATAGTTGTACGCCACAATTCATTTACGCCAGAAAAATGAAAGGTCAACCTTGACATAATCGAAATCTACAAGACTGGTATATATTTTTAGGATAATTATTTCTTTTTTTATTTTGAAAAGCCATGGCAAGTAGAGAAAGGGCTTTTAGAATAAAATGTATTACATTTTCCCACACAACTTTAAACTTATAAAGGAAAATCATATGAATGAGATAAAACAGAGTAAAGTGGAATAAATATTCCACATTACGGTAAATACCTAAATCAAACTTTAAAAGTGAATATCAAGCCGTATACGTTTAAACTTTTTAATGTTCATGTACTAATTTCACAAATATTTATCATCCAGATGTTTTGATGTAAATTTTATGATTATAAGTAACGACGTTACAATGGCGTTGTTGACGTTAAGGCGTCAGAGCAAAAATATCGAAGGTAAATCACATTATGGAACATTCAAATGTTAAAGTTTAAGTGGATTTTCACTTTGCAAACGTAATGCAGTGAATATATGTATTAGATAAAATTGACCAATCATCGACGTTATTTATCTTTTGACGTAATCATAAGTTGTGACTCTTGGTATAGTATTATCATGATTTTACCTTTATTGTGTGTGATCATGAACAGAAAATTGCTAAAACTATTCATATAAGCAGTAAACATGTATGTTTGTAATTTGACGTCAGTGTGACATGTGAATACCAAAACGCATTTAACATGTTTACAAAATGATTCGTTTTCTCTAAAACAATTATATCAAAGGATTTGAGTTATTTTCTTGTACTTTTTCTGTACAATATCCCTGTAATCGACTGTTTATCTCAATTTTGTTATTCATAATCGTTGTTTTTGACGTGACGTCACAGGAATACGACGCGTCTACAGATATGCCAACAAGCAGTTTCATCATTACCAGGGAATTGTTTCTCTGATTTGCGTTGTTGGCATTCTTAATTCTCAAATGCACACGGATTACCGATTATCACAGACTAGAAGGGACCCGTGCTAGATTGTCGAACATACTTGTAAACATGTGAAAATATGTTAGTAGAGAAATATCATATGGAATGGTCAACCTGCATAGATAGATATGCCCAAGAAAATTTCGAATGAAGTTCATTAGTCCTTCTGGATCAAAATTAGTCTCGAATAGAGCTCCCAGTTAAGAAGAGATAAAGACTTTCAATGCGCAAATTTTCGTTCATTGTTGATCAAACCCTTTGTTGTGGGTACTCATTGGAGTTATCTTAAATTCAAATAAGTACCTACAACATTGAGTTTGGCATTGATATAGCAAAATAAGAACGCCATTCCTGCACTTATCTGTAGCTCTGTATCTGTCATATGTTTTTTCACTGGTGGTGAACTCGGCCAAAGCGTGGGACGTTTTTTCGCGAGCATTGTATTCCGTCGGTGTTGTTATAAAATATCGTAACTACGGCTTCGATAAAGCCGTAGTTACGAGATTTTATAACAACACAGACGTTTTTTTCAATACATATCGGTAAACCCGGTCTATCTTTAGAACAAATTCATTGTTATTAGAAAAAAAAACTATCCAATCAGATCTTTAAACTCACATTTAAACGCAAAATATCTGTACCTTGTTGTAGCGAAAAACGTCCCTCGCTTTGGCCGAGTTTACCACCGGTGTTTTTACAGAGAGCCATTATCGCGGTGGATAGTCACGTGGCACAGTAATTTCAGAAAATCTTTAAAGTGACATTTCACAATAATCTTTACATAAATTTTACTTTTATTATATCTGAAAGAGCCTATTTTCTTATGAAAATTCTGCAAATTTCAAGCCAAAGTATTGAACCGTTTACGAGAAATGTATATTTTTTGTGCTAAAATTAAACCAACTGTTGTGGACAACAGTTCAGATTTATATAGAATTTGTCGTTTTTGTCTCAACTTTAAAGGCGTAGGCCTATATTTCGCTTTAAAATAACAACTTCAAAAAAAAAAAACTGATAGCATTTCTACGCATTGGAATAAACAATCTTTTCATCAAGACATACTTTCAAAAATGAAATAAATGTGAAATGTCACTTTAAGAATTTTGTTAATACCTGACCGATGTGAATACGGTTCGGAGTAGAAAAGGTGCACTGAAGTCACGCATTAGATGGACGTGCTGGTTGTTTTAAAAATCGCCTGATAAAAAAACTTTTTTTGAAGATTAACCAAAGTTTTGGTTGATCCTCAATAACTCTTTTGTTAGCACATTTTTCAAAAATCCGCCACATCCAGCTAATTCCTGGTATTTTCCAATCTTCTCTGCTTCAAACCAAATTCAAAAAGGTCAAGAACTCGTTCCTATACTACCTTTTTTCCCATGATACGCGGACAATTTTTATTCGCGATTTCTCTCAAGCTTATGCAGCAAAAACTGTTGTTTGCTGTTACTATTTACGGTGTGTCTATAAGTGTTTGAAGAAACCATAAAATCTATGCATAAATTACATGGTGACAAAAAAAGTGAAAATAATCCTTTATCTGTACAATGCCTGATCTTTAACCCATTACCAGATAGCAAATTTTTTAGACTAGTCTAAATTGAAAAAAAATGCAGATGGCTATTTCAAGCACTTAGAATTTATTATTTTTGGGTCTTTTGGGGTAGAAAATTTTGTGGGAAATGAAGAAATTGCTTGTCACAAGCAATTTCTTCATATTCCAAAATGTTTTCCAAAGCCTTTTTCTTTTAAGGAGTCAAAAAGAGTCACTGTGTGGTAATGGGTTAAGACACAGATAGAGAACATCACGGTAAATATTTAGGGATAAGAAGAAATTAATACAATTGATGTGCAATTATTTATCCACTTTCTAATGTTTAATGATTCAAAGAGGGCTGAATTTCAATTTCAAATTCTGACAGAATAGGCCTATTTGACAAAGTGAGCTTTACGACGAGTTTCAGTGGAAAAGGAAGAAATTTGTTTTAAAATTTGGTTACCCTTTCCCAAACAGTCAAAATCTAAACTGCTTCAATTTGTAAACTGCTGCATGTATGACAAAAATGGATGATGATAAGACAGAATAGTGTATACAGAATACACAGTAAATACATAGACAAAACGAGAAAATGTTGATCATCAGCATTTTCGTCTTTTGCCTCATTGTTTCATAAATCTCTTATAAAATTATGGACGTCAAAATGGGATCTAGTTTGCGAATAGGTTAACATGCCTGTTTGGGTTGTGTCTATGTGTATTTAGAGAAACCATAAAAAAAAGAAAAGGGCGAACTACAAAGTGAATAAAATTTTAGATTCTAATGTGAATCACACTCGACAGAAGAAGAAAAATCATTAAAAATGAATTTTATTGATTATGATAAAGTAAGAGAGTTTCGTGTTCTATTTTATCCTTTAACCAAATTTAATGGACAGAAAATTTAATGTTCAGAAATATACTGATGCCTTTAAAAAAACACTCGTGGATTTTTTTTTTTTTTTTTGAATACGTTAATTGTATGATTCCACTTGAGTATTACAGTCTTGATCAAACTCGGCGTATGAGCAGGCTGATCTCATTCGCGTTATTCTCAAATACCATTAGAGACCCTTTTCAAGATCCTGACTCGAGTGCATATAAAACAAGAGCCGTCACAGACGGATTATGCTCCCCGAATAAGCGTTTGTCACAAAATAAAAACTATCATACATTAAGCCCCCCCTTTCCCATGATGGATTTCTTGTACACACATTATTTATAGAATATGGTCTAGAACATCTCATTAATCACATAAGTACAAAATTTCATTAAATTCTGCCCATTAGATGAAGAGAAATTAGAGAAAAACTAATTTTTACATTAAGGCCCCCTTTTCCATGACGCAACCTCAAATCAATAAACGGAGAAAAGGATCCCTAGGGATTATCTCAGATCTGGCTGTGGACGGACGGACACACGGACGGACAGCGTGGCGACTATATGCTCCCCCGAAATTTTTTCGGTGAGCATAAGAACGGTCCAAGTGCCTTATAAACTGAACTTTGATTAAAAATTACATAATAGTGTATCAAAGAAACAGACACATGCAAGTCCGAGATACCAAAGTCAAAACATGTTGCAGTTCACATTGTAAAAAAAACAAACAAAACATTTGCGTGGTAGATTTCAAATGCCTATAGCAGAAGGTTCAAACGTAGGTAGACGGAACTTTAATTAAGCCTTACATTGTCACCTGCCGTTTATATCTCCAGGAATAATACGGATATTTAGACCTTATTGTAGACCTAATTAGGAATTTATAACACGTTTAATGACGTACGATTCGAGAGTGTTTATAAAAAAAAAAAGAGTCACGATCTACAAAGTGTCTATATAGCGGTATTTGAGAACAACATGGATCTAGATCAGCCTATGCATACGCATAGTCTGATCAAGATCCATGCTATTCTCTAATAGCTTGTTCGGAACTTTAATTAAGCCACACAATATCACCTGGCGTCTATACCTTCAGGAATAATACGGATATCAGACCTTATTGTAGACTTAATTAGGAATTTATCCCACATCCAAATGACGTACTATACCAGGATTAAATGAAAATGTTGAGATAACAGTCAATGGCTTGGGGACAATACCGGAATTCCAACTGTTTCCAAAAATTTGAATATTTATCTGGCAATATCGTTAGAATCCAGGCCGTAGGAACAGGGGTGGGGACTGGGGTGCTAAGTTGGCCAAAATGCCGAATTTTCCCTATTTTACACAGAAAAGTAAGGGATGATCCAATTTAGCCCCTCCAATATTCAGACACAGGAGCTTGAGCCCCCAACATAAAATTGCTTCCCACAGGCCTGGAATCCGCATCATCATCTCATGGAACGAAACAGAAGAATTTCAGATATAAAAATACGTCTTATTCTAAAATACTACTTTTGCCCCATGATGTAGAAAGCATGGAAGAAAAGGAAGAAATCGCTGGTTTATAAAATTATCTTTTCGTCTATGTGCTTTCTAAAAAACAATTAAAAGGTATATCAAAATGGTAACATCCCAATTGGTCTACTCCCATTTCGTCTACTGTTTTTAAAGTGCACTGAGTCCCAATTCGTCTACTGTCCCAACTCGTCTACTTTCATGTCAAATCATCAATAAAACACATTATTTTTGCTTTAAGAAAAGAAATTAAGTCAATATATTCACAAATGAAATAAAACTGCAAACATTTTGATAAAAATCATATAATATCATATTGGTATACAAAGTATAGAAAAGTAGACGAAATGGGACTTATGTCCAAAATAGTAGACGAATTGGAAGTAGACGAATTGGGAGTAGACGAAATGGGGTTAAACCATCAAAATGAAGTTTGTATTGGAAAGGATTAATTTAGAATTAATCTGCAATTCAATGACGTACTATTGCTGGTTTTAATGACAATATTTTGACGTTAACAAGATAACAAGATTAAATATATCGCTGCTTTTCAACGAAAACCACGTAACTGCAGCTTAAAACAAGCTGCAGTTATGAGGTTTTCGTTGAAAAGCGACGATATACTAGTTTAATTGTTCTTTCAAGTATCGACTTTGCCCTCTCTTTACGGAAATAGCCACATTTATAAGAGAAGAGGAATCACGTGGCACAATAATCGCAGATAATTGTCAACAATTCTATCAATACATGACCGATTTGAATTCGGTTTGAAACAGAGAAGTATAGAAAAAATGTAGAGATTTTTCCACTTTCTATGTTTCAAATTGTTTTCAAATCATCCTCGTTTTAACAGAATTACTGAACATTTTCTACAATTGTTTTGTCACACGTGATTCCTTGTCATGAAATAGGGATGCTAACAGATAAGAAAAAAAGGTGGTTACATAAAGTACAATTATTGAGACTAGTCTGTGACTTAGTGCAGTTTAACCCTCTCCCAAACGACAAAATTTTAGGGTGGTTCACTTCAAAAACTGCCACAAATGGCAAAATAGATGTTATTAAAGATAGGATTTGTGTAAAATATGGCACAGGAAATATTGAGACAAAAGGAGAAACTGCTGGTTATCAGCAGTTTCTTCTTTTGTTTCAATCTTTTCCCAGGCCTTTTCTATTAGGGGCGTCAAAACCAGGTCCTGTTTGGGAAAGGGTTAATACGGTTACATCCTATTTGTTATAGTAACTGTTGTTATTGTTTATAATGTTGAAGCTAAAAGAGGCAACCTGGATCTTGATCAGACTATGCGCAGTCTGATCTGGATACATGTTGATCTCTATATTGCTTTTGAGTCCCTTCTTTCAAATGGTTGTTTTATATACGTCTGAATCATTTTTTCTATTAATATAAATATTTTGTCAAATGTTAAAAACAAAACAAATCTGTCACGTATATTTTGTACTTTATCACCCGTCCTGTAAGTCGGCGGTTCTCTTTATAGATCACTACAGTTCTTATCTTTACGTTCCAGCTATTTTCCAACACAATCTTAACATGAAAGTAATAGATAACAGGGCTAACATTTTCTGCTTTTGCCCCAATATAAAACCCTTTCCCAAGCTAGACCGGGTTCTAACGTCCCGATAGAATATGCTTGGGAAAACATTGAGGTAAAAGATAATCAGCATTTTCTCCTTTTGTCTCAATATTTTTTCTGTCCTTTATTATATACATAAATTTTTTTTTTTGTATCTATTATGTCTGCAGCTGAATTCAAATTAGACCATCCTAAAATTGTGCCATTTTGGAAAGGGTAGAGCCATATTTCCAAAACAAGATCCTGATTTGTTCCCCCGATCAGCAATGGTTTAGGAAATATTGAAAGGAATGGAATAACAATACTAGTACATGTACTTTAAAGTGCTTTAAATTCTAAGCATTTGTATGTTACAAATGAATCAAAATTGTTTGAGAAATGTGGTTATATTCATTTATTTTTCTTTTCTTTGTTTCATTTTTCTTTTTCTTTTGGAGGGGGGGGGGGGGGGGGTCTTGCCATTTTCTTCATATTGAGCCATTGTCCTTTTTTTGTCTTATTGTTATTCGACCACGAGGCAAGATTTTGACCTATAAAATGACTAGAGCAATTTTCCGTTATGAAAACTTGCTAAAAAGAAAGATTCTAAAGGATACTTTAACCCTTTCTCAAACAGCGAAACATGTTGACACCCTACAAGATAAATGCCTCAGAAAATATTGTGGGAAATGAAGAAATTGCTTGTGACATGCAATTCCATCATTTCCCACAATGTTTTCTATCCAGAAAGACCAAAAGATGCACAAAAAATCTTTTACTTGAAATTGTCGTCTGCAGCATTGTTGTATTCAGACAAAACTAAAATTTAGCCGTCTGGTTATGGGTTGAAGTACATGTTGTATTTTTTCAGACAGGTCACGTGACATTCTGTTGGTCACGTGACATTCTGTTCAGACAATGGCCCTGAATTATAATGATGTTTACCCACTCTCAACTTGTTTATTTTGTTATTCAGGCGCAAATTGCGTCTTTTCTACTATTTATATATTCCTTTGCTTTGGGCATGAAAACATAATAGTTGCAAATAAGTAACGTAAATAAATCATTATGAATTCTAAAGGCCATGACAGTTGAAAGTAAAAGGTTTAACATTAGTTAAACTGTCATTTTCAAGTAGTACGTGTAGAACTCTGTTAGCTCAAATCAGTCCCAAAAAAAAACCGCACGAGTTTACATTGCCAATTGGAAGAAAACTTTGACTGTTCCCATTTCGAAGCTGATGCAGATGAGAAATCTGATGCTTGGATTTGGATAGATATTATGTGTGTAAAATATAGTAGAGAAACTATTGATCCAAATGGAGTAAAATGATGGTTATCAACATTTTCTTCTTTCCATAATTATTTTCTCAAGTAGTTTTCTGATGGGAACGTGGAAACTGTTTAAACGCACCATATAATTTTCAGGCCAGAAGTATATGAAAATATCTCCCCAAATCTAGTTCTCACAAAATCATATTTGCATATTACATTCTAAATAGAAATGATGTTTCGAACATTGAAGTGTTACACTTTTCAATCTGACATGGAAACTGCGTTTTCAAAGCAGTTCAACGATTTTCAAGTTTTAATGATAAATCGAATAAAAATAGACATGAAACACTTACACACTGTGTTATTCCGCCTTTCAAAAGCACGACTGTGAAAACCAGACATTCCTGTGAGTGCGAAGGTTCACATGTGGAACTTTTTCCTTCATTCAGCAAGGGATAATACTCTGCAAAGTTTGCTGATTAGCCAAAATTGTTATGCGAGTTTGTTCCCTTATCGACCGTGTTTTGGCATAATTTGGGACAGGTTATCATTACATTACATTATATCTTTGAACAGATCGACAATCTCGATTCTCGATAAGATATTTAGAGTCAGTATGGCTTATAAATTAGCGTTACCATAAGCTTGCTTTGCTGGCATGAATGCTGGTTTGTTTGATTGACAAATGGATCATTCATTCATTCATTCATTCATTCATTCATCCATTCATTCATTCATTCATTCATTCATTCATTCATTCATTCATTCATTCATTCATTCATTCATTCATTCATTTATTTATTCATTCATTCATTCATTTATTCTCATTCATTCATTCATCCATTAATTAATTCATTCATTCATTCATTTATTCGTTCATTCGATATGGTTTTGAATTCTGTAAATCTTACCTAATAGCAAGCATATATTAGGAATTTCGTCGATGACAGTACTGTCCAAAAACTCTTTAACGCTAGATCATTTAAGCTTCAGTAACGAAATCTTGCTCATCCAACAATGAATTGTTAGTAGTGTTATATTTACAGTATTTTCTGGGAAAGCTGATTTTGTCAAAGTATATGCCTATGCTTTCCTACGTAAGTTTGTATTTCTTGGACAACTATGATCAGTTTCATCAAATCATGGGTGTCAATTACGTATTAATAACTAGAAGTAATTTTTCGGAAATATTTTAAAATAGGATCGTTTGGCATAACTCTTCATGATCTCCCCAAGTTAAAGATGTAAATTGGAGACAGCCGCTCTTATCTGCTTATCTGTGTGAAACCGTTCGTTAATTTGTCGGACCGACCTCTACAGGGGGTCTGTCGTTTGTTTCATTGCCAAAAGCTTTACTATCTAATTGAATGCAGTCACCACAGTATGTTCTGCATAAGAATATCAGTATATCGCAAAAGTAAGACCAACTCGTCGGGCAAATTACGAATTTCAATCAAACGTTCTTCTTAACGACGGGGAATCACGTGAAAACTGTGTTAGAAAACCATTTCTAAATCTGTTCTAAATAACTGGTCTTAACGTCATCGAAATTATTCATTCGAAACCATTCAATATTGACTCGAATTTAATTACAAACAGAGGAAATGCTGTAACTCACTGATTGATGGAAAGTCTTTGTGTATCATAATGTAGTTGCACAAATATTAGAATGTTCTAATCGACATTTTTACATTTTCGAGAAAGTCGAGTTTGAAATATTAAACTTTATATACTGACTGACTTTAAAAACGCATCACTGAAATTCATTCGGTAATAATATACAAAAAGCTAAATCAACTATGTAGTATTGTATATAAAACAAAATCTTGACATCTTCCCAACATTTCCTGAAAATTTCAGACAAAAAATCGATTCAATGGCTGAGATATAGCCATCTAAAGAGAGGTGGTGTGAGGATTTTGTCAGTTTTCTCTATTTAATAACGAGTAATTCCGCTCTGAGTATCAAAAACGTTCCGCAGTCGTCGCTTCGTTGACCCTTGAGTTTAAACAAAATCTTTTATCTTCTGGGCTTGAACTATGAACCATATTAGTAGGCCAGTCACTTTAGCCGTAAAATAGGCCCAACCCACCACTAATTCTAACAGAAACGAAACCAACATCTTTATAATCTACAACCATCTACTCATTCCAGAAAAAAGTCCTCAAATGTTACTCGAGGGGAAATATGAAAAATATCGATCTAAGGAAGAGACCCCTACAAGGCAAGCCAAAAGAATGTTTTTCCGTGTAGGCTTAGAAACCCATCTTTTAAAAGCAAATATGTTATTGCGGATGAAACATATTATAGATAACGTAATATTAGGGGTTTATTAAGTAAAAAACAAAGACTGATATTTTCTTTATTCCAATTAGACATGGAAAATGAATTTGCAGGTGAAAATACCCCACCCACTTATTTACTAAGGTTAACTTATCAAATACATTTAAACAGACATCTGAACGTAAATATTAGACTTCCCATTCTAAAGCTGCTGCAGACGACAAAAACAATTTGCAAAAAGATCGGATTTGTGTACATTATAGCAAAGAAAATATTGATACAAAAGGATAAAAATCTGATTGTCATCACTTTCATCTTTTGTAGTTTATTTTACGATTCGATTCTCTTCACATACGTCAAATCAATGACTGATTTTCATTACTGGTTGATTTTTGCTATTTAGAAAGCCACCGGCCAATAATGCATATAAGGAATACTTTTATCCAGTTAACCGTGACGTAATTTCAGACATAGTATCTCGTAGGTGTTGTTATAAAATCTCGTAACTACGGCTTGATTCAACGGTAAACCGAGTCTATTTTTAGCACAAAAATCATTTCTATCACTTTGTAATGGATTTCGAGTCATAATGATAATAATAAATAATAATAAAATCGTTTGTATGTTTTCAAATTATGTGCAATTCAAGGTTATGTAAGACAAAATAGTATATCTATATGCATATTTGATGTTGAATAGAGATACCCCAAAGACAAAAACTGCTTTATAAGATATGTTTGAGTGTTTGTGTGTTGGTGCGGATCTAGATAAGCGACCATTTGGAGACACTCCACAACGGGAAATGCTTCCGGGTCGTAGTATACAAACATAGTTCCGTCAAAAAGGATTCGCTCCTTTTGTTGCATTGATTCTGTGTCTATTGAATAGGCAGATGCATGAAATGTGGTTCTGTATACTGGCAGACCATCAGTGTACTGCTAGGATGTGTTTTAATGAATTTGTTGGGAACTAGTTTCTTGCGCGGTCGTGACCTTTCATGGGGGTGTGTCACATGCAGATCCCGAAATAGATGGCAAATTTCAAGGGTGGCTGTGTTCACGGGTGCGCGATTTTAGCTGATGGTGCTATTGATACCACTTTCTTGGTAGTAAATTAAAGATAAAGAAATGGTCTGTCAGGCAGACTAAGTAAAATGTGCCACAAAGACTTCTGAGAGGAGCTAGGAGCTGCCAAATTGACCCATTTTACTATATATTTAATAGGCCCGTTTCGTTGAGGAGTGACACCATTTTAATCTTTCAGACTACCGAATATGTAGATCGAATTGTGCCTCAGGATACTTTGCTTGCATATGGTCAACATGTTAGTGGTTAAGTGTATACTAGTAGAAAGGAAGAAATTCGGACTAGGTCACGAAAACGGCCTTATTGACACCCTTCCTTTTAGACCGACTCGAGATAAAGAGTTGCAAAAAATATCAAAGTAACTGAAAGAATAAAACGCACAACATACAAAATAAGGAATCATCGAGAGAAAATGTGAAGATATCCATTATAATAATTTTTGTCCTTTACATGTACCTCGATATTTGACAAGAGCTTCGCAGAGCGGCGCATATACGCCCGAGAGGGACTTGTCAGTAAAATTGGCCATTATTTTCAATTCAAGGGCAGATAATTCAAACATGAGAAGTTATCCAAATTATGCTTCCACACCCAGACACCAGAGAGATTCATTGTGGCTAGTTTGATTGAATTCTGGTCGAAATTGTATGAATTGCGACACGAGAAAATGGGCATTTTTAAGGACATTGGCATTTTTCCTTAAATTCAAGGGCAGATAATTCAGAAATAAAAACAGTTATCTAAATTCTGTAAGCGGTGTGTACAACTAGACACCATGGAAATTCATTGTGGCTAGTTTGATAAAATTCTGATAAAAACTGTAGGAGGAGTTGCGCACACAATGCGCACACAATAAAATGGGTATTTTTTTTATTCAAGGGAAGATAATTCAAGAACGAAAAGAGTTATCTGGATTCCGTAAGTGGTGTGCACAACTATACACCATGGAGATTCATTATGGCAAGTTTGATCAAATTCCGATCAAAACTGTAGGAGAAGTTGCGCACACAAGAAATTGCTAACGGACGGACGGACGGAAAGACGGACAGACAGACGATCGGGCCGGTATATAATACGACCCTTCGGGCGTATAATAACAAAAAACATGTGTGGACTTCAAACCAAGTGGTTGGGGCGAGTAAAGGATGATTTACTCGCAAATTGTGTAATTCCGATTTGAATAATCTATATATGACAGATGTAATGATAGTATAGTCACATTGAGCTTCCGTACTTTTAAAAATCGATCGCAGATAATTTTATTTTAAAGCGAAATTATTTTTACTTATTCGTTATATTTATCCTTTTAAATTTTTATTTATAATGAGTACATTTTTCAATTTTCATATAAAATTCAATCAAATTAAAAATGATATGTGAAAAGTATAGTGTAAGAGAAGCACGTGGTACTCGAGAAAATGTATGGTGGTTAGGATGGACCAGTGTATTACGATCATATCAAGGCATTTTTTAGCGTGATTTAACACCATTTCCCCCCAGATTTGCTCTGAGGACTTTTGATATGTTGATCATGATATAAAAGACTTTCGTTCAGTTACAAAATTATTTCTGTTATAATTAGTGGTACCCTAAATGCTAAAGTGACTGGCCATATATATATATTGCTGGAGAGTATTTAAAAGTTTTGGCGTCCGTTTTTCAGCGTGTCTAGGTCCAACGCACCCGGATCTGACGATGACTTTCTGTAACGACCTGTCACGGACATAATCGCCAGTAGTAAAGAATGCAATATCTTATTCGTAAATTCACTGTTCTGACACGAGTTTATCAGAAGCAACATGTTTGTATTACAATTTCAGTTGGAAACGTTGTTGTAAACCAATTACGTACGTGACGTCGACGTATGTTATTATCTTGCCGTTAGCATATTATAAACGGCTGATCAAGACGCTGATGCTCAGCAGCAATCCCTGTAGATTGGCTACGTTAATGAAAGTGAAAAATCGTCGATTGCGTCTCGCACATTTTCGTTGACAAATACCTGCTTAGAATACTCCAACAAATTGTGTACGCTCATCGAACTTTGGTCTCGTGGCTTTATGTTTTGTTTAATCAAATTGATTCAGAAATTCGGTTTGAAGTAGAAAGAGTGGACAGACGTCACGCATTAGTCAGACGTGGTGGATTAATAAAGACCTTATAAAAACGATAAGATCGACCAAAAGTTTTGGTTTCTCTCCAATTACCTCTTTTTCAGTTGAATTTTCAAAAATCCACGACATCCAGCTAATTCCTGGCATTCTCCCACCTCTTTGCCTCAAACCGAATTTAAATTGGTCAAGTATTAATAAAAATATTGAATATTTTCTGAAATTCTGAGCCATGTGATTATCCACCGTGATAAAAGTGATATTTCACAGACAATTTTTCATAAATTTTACTTTCATTTTTATCTGAAAGAGTATATTTTCTTATGAAAGTTCTGACTGAAAATTTCAAGCCAAATATTGCCCCGTTTACGAGAAATATATATTTTTGTTTTAAGATTAAGCAAACTGATGTGGACAACAGATCAAATGTAGGCCCGCCTACATGGAATTTGCTAATTCTGTCTCAACTTTAAAGGCGTGTTTTTCGCTTATCAGCAACAATTAAAAAATGATAGCATTTTTATTTATACTCATTTGAATAAGCAATCTTGGCATCAAGACATTTGATAAGGGAAAAAAGCAAAAAAAAAAGGCAGAATAAATAAATAGATAAATGAATGAAAAGAAAAAAGATAGAAATGAATAAATGCTAAAAAACATTATTTGTGTTTTAACTGAATTAAATTGTAGTACTTTGAAATTATACAAAATTAGAATAGCACATGATTTATAACTTTTTGTCACTAAAGATACGTAATTAATTAGTTAATTAGCATTGTTATTTTGCAGAGGAATAAACAACACCATATGAATATAATTATGGCTCAGGGTCCTTATCAATATCACAGCATGTCCACGACGTATGATAACGTGACCCAACAATTACAGAACAATTTCAAAAATTTAAACGTGTCCGATTTGAAATTAAATTGAAACAGAGGAAGCTAAAAAGTGTCGGGGATCTGCCAGGTGCTGCGGTAGATAATTTAAAAAAGAATTGAAAAATATCGGCGATCGAGTAAATTTTATTTAAGGAATGAATGCAATTTTATTTTTTTCATGCAGGTATGAAAAATAAAAT
This sequence comes from Fragum sueziense, assembly GCA_963680895.1. Lineage (NCBI taxonomy): Eukaryota > Metazoa > Mollusca > Bivalvia > Cardiida > Cardiidae > Fragum > Fragum sueziense. The sequence continues at coordinate 37,262,756 of OY804607.1, read as the reverse complement.
CTAATCACACTGTATTAATCCGCGAAGCGGTTCATACAAAAGTGTGATTAGATTTTATTTTTCATACCTGCATGAAAAAAATAAAATTGCATTCATTCCTTATAATTTAATAATATTTTTTACAGTTAATATTAATATTTGCGACAAGAAAAATGAGTTATCGTCCGGACTATGTTTAAAGAAGCGGACAGATGTGCGATATCTGGCCGCTGCCAAGGTATTCAGATCTTACGCACGTGCCTTTCCGTGATGAAAATTTTAAATGAAGTCATAAAAAGCGCGCGTAACTGCGACGTTGTTTACAGCGAATTCCGTCGTCGTAACGTCATTTTCCATCCTCTCAAGTGCGTTTTAAGCAATAAGTCTTTAAAACTGAGTTTGTTTCAACTAGAAAATCTATTTAAGAGTAAGATTTAATGATAAAACTTGTAGTTTACTACTCAAAACGAGCGTAATATGCCGATTTGTACAGGGCACATCCATTTATCCATATTGTTGACTCCGAAAGAAGTTCCGGCAATATCAATTTTTTTTCATGGAGTTATGAAAAAAAAAATTTAGCCAATCAAAACGCTCGGATTTTAATGAATTCAACTAATATTAAATTATTTGGTCGTCAATAACTTTTTCATGAACTGATTTTAGAAAATCTACATCTATCAAATCCCTGACATTTTTGCAACCCTCTCTGCTTCAAACCGAATTCAATTTCTCGTTTTTTTCAGCGGTTATCCACTAAAGTTATAGAGCATTCCTGTCATTTTTGCCTTTGTTGCAGAATTGCATCTACAGCGTTTTTAAACGAAATTGGAAGCAAGAAGACGATAAATTATTTTGAGTATATTTACACCATTGCAATCGTTGAAAGTTGTTGTTTCTCATCATAACAGAGATAATATTCAGTTTTAAAAGAAAAGTGCATTAAATACACTGTAAAGTTGCCACAGGACAACATTTTCCAACAATCTATATAGAGTATATAGGGGACTAACATGGTCATTTTCAAAATGATTTGGAAGCAAGAAGGAATTGCACTAGATAAGTAGAAAACGTACCATTAGAAGCTAATAAATTAAAGTTTATCGTCATAACAGAGATAATATTGGCAATTAGATATTAAATGAGTTATGGCTCAAACAAAATTAAATCCTTCTTTATTTCAATGTAAAATTCTTCTCCGTCTCGCATAGATAAGACGGTCCCGCGTCTGCGTATACTCCCCGCTGGGAAATACTGATAAGATCTTTTATGAAGGAAAAAGTTAGGTATGAGAATTTTGATAATCTTAACATTTTTCTGCAGCATTAATCACCTGTCTGTATACTGAGTTGTGTTGCCAAGTTATGTCGTTTCCATTGAAACGAATTATTTATCTTATCCGAAATGATTTAGACAGATAAAGCGAGAAAAGGAAAAATGAATGCTAAAATGAAATGGTTTGAAGTAGAAAACACGAAACCACCCCGTGGATTTTCTGGATGTAGTCGGTCTTTTAAAGTGACATTTCACAATAATTTTTACATAAATTTTACCTTTATTTTATCTGAAAGAGCATATTTTCTTATGAAAATTCTGAAATTTCAAGCCAAATTATTGAACCGTTTACGAGAAATATATATTTTTGTGCTAACATTAAGCAAATTGTTGTTGAAAACAGTTCAGCTTTATATAGAATTTGTCTTTCTGACTCAACTTTAAAGGCGTATTTTTCGCTTATAAATAACAACTTCAAAAACTGATAGCATTTCTACGCAGTAGAATAAACAATCTTTGCATTAAGACATACTTTTGAAAAATGAAATTTATGTGAAATGTCACTTTAAGCAGCATCTGATAAAAGAGTTGTTGGCGACCAAACGAAACTTTGTTTTTGTTGTGTCACGTGATTCCACCACGTGGCGCGATATGGAGTAACGGAGCTGACCAATCCGATGACAAAAATATCTGGAGTTTTCTTAAAGTAGTCCATTCCATGTGAGATTATCGCGAGGTCGGCATTATTCGGGCGCGGTCGTAAACATTCGGCGGTGGAACTTTCCATCGCTGAATGTTTACGACCGCACCCGAATAGCTTCGGATACGTAACGACGCCTCTCGAAAAAATCCGATGTTTTATGAATCTCAGAATGGCCACATTAAGGGTATTCTACCTTTATGACGGTTTTATGTATACGTGCAGTTTTGCAGAGAAATGGCATCAACCCTTTCTAAACAGGACCTGATTTCGATTTCCCTCACAGAAACAACATTGGAAACCATTTGGACAGAAGATTAATTGCTGACAGCTAGCATTTTCCTACTTTCTCTCAACATTAAATTTCTTTTTTAGAGCTTTAATGGGTCTGTTCTTTTTTCTTCAATTACAAGTCTAAATAGTATCACCGTTGAAATAGTGTAACCCTTTCAAAAACCTCAAAACATTAGACAATCATTTAAAAAAAACGCAGTAATTGTGCAATAAAACATAACACAGAAAACACAGAGGCGAAAGGAGAAAATGCTGGTCGCCAGCGTTTTCTTCATTCGTCTCATTGCTTTCACAAGCCTTTCATACTAGAGACGACAAAACCAGGTCTTGTTTGGAAAAGGGTTTAACACTATCCCAAACAAGACTTGGCTTTGACATTCCTGGTAGAAATGTTTGAGAAAACGTTGAGGCAAAAGAAGTAAATGCTGATTGATAACCAGCATTTTCTCCTCTTGACTCAATATTTTATGTGCTAGAGTGTACACAAATCCTATTTTAACCCTTTTCCAAACGACAAAATTTTAGGGTGGTCCACTTCAAAAACTGTGAAAAATGACAAAATGGGTGTTATTAAAGAAAGGATTTGTGTAAAATATGGCACAGAAAATATTGAGACAAAAGGAGAAACTGCTGGTTATCAGCAGTTTCTTCTTTTGTTTCAATGTTTTCCCAAGCCTTTTCTATTAGGGACGTCAAAACCAGTTCTTGTTTAGGAAAGGGTTAATCAACATCCATGTTGTCGTCTGCACCAACTTTCAAATTGAACCACCCTGAAATTTTGTCGTTTGGGAAAGGATTGAGGATGAAAGGACAGAAAACACAAAACAAATCTCCGATTTAGAGAGTCGCCTTCCGGCGACAATCGATTTTCGGATAAAAATAAGATGTTTACTGAATTAACGTTTTGTTTTGTTTTATGTCATACAAATAGGTCATCGTTTCTTAGTTAACCAACGTGATATCATTGTTAAGTCATTCATTTCTCTAATAGAAAAAAAATCGGGGAAATGTTTAGATGAAAGAAAGGAAATGTTGACAACTAGCATTGTCTCTACTGAAGTATTTTTGGTTCAACCCTTTCCCAAACAAGACCTGGTTTTGACGTAACCTAATATGAAAGGCATGAGAAAACATTGAAACAAAAGAAGAACCTGCTGATTACCAGCAGTTTCTCCTTTTGTCTCAATATTTTCTTAGCTATATTGTACAAAAATCCTTTTTTTCAATGTCCATTTTGTCGTCTGCAATAACTTTCAAATTGGACCATCCTAAATTTTTGTTGTTTGGGAAGGGGTTAAATCTCCATTGTCCGTCCGTCTGATAAATTATCGTTTTCCTGTTCGAGTTCTCCGGATTACTGTACGAGTCTTAAAACCATTACCAAACAACAGAACTTTGGGGTATTCCAATTTGAAAGAAGTTGAAGTCGACATTTCAATGTGATGAAATTTCGAAATTTTATAGCTTTTTGGTTAAAAAACATTGTAGGAAATGAAGAAATTGCCTGTCAAAAGCAATTTCTTCATTTCCCACGATGTTTTCCAAAGCCATTGTCTTGTGGGGAGTCAAAAGGAGCCATTGTGTGGTAATGGGTTAAATCTCCATTGTCCGTCCGTCCGTCAGATAAATTATCGTTTTTCTGTTCGAGTTCTCCGGATGACTGTACGAGTCTTAAAACCATATATAACGAACTTTTATAGCTTTTTGGTTAGAAAACAATGTGGGAAATGAAGAAATTGCTTGTCACAAGCAATTTCTTCATTTTCCTCAATGTTTTCCAAAGCATTTTTCCTTCGGGGAATCAAAAGGCGTCAATGTATGATAATGGGTTAAAACCATAATACGTTATGAATTGAATTTTACGTTTTGCTTGCATCTTAAAACGAGGTCAGCATTTCATGCTCGTGAAGGTCAATGACATATTGTCCACGTGTACGCCTGTCCCTCTTTCAATAGTTTTCTTTTAACCGTGTACTTTTTAAATATCCACAAAATCTAGCCAATTCCTAGTATAATATTTCAAATCGGTCATGTATTAATAGAATTAATTTAAGCGCATTGAAACTGTTGTAGCACGTGATTTCTCGCCATGACATTGTTGTTCTGATGTTCATTAGTGTAATTAGTGAAAGGTCAACATCGGAAGGCTCTTCATGATTAACCCTTTCCCAACAGCAAATTTTCAAAATGTCCATTTCAAAAGTTTTTGCAGACGGCAAATGGACCTTGTTTAAGATAGAATTTGTGTATAATATAGCACAGAAAATATTGAGACAGAAGGAGAAACTGCTGGTAATCAGCAGTTTCTTCTTTTGTCTCAATGTTTTCCCAAGCCTTTTCTATTAGGGACGTCAAAACCAGGTCTTGTTTGGGAAAGGCTTAACCCTTACCAAACCGGCAAAATAGTTCCAATATAAAAGCTACAAGCAGATAAATGGATGTTCGTAAAGATGGGGGTCTGTCTTTTATATAGCATAGAACAGGCCCGTAGTAACAGGGGGCTAAGGGGGGGGGGGGGGGCTAGCCCTCCAAAACTGGCCAAAAAAGCCGAATTTTCCTTATTTTACACTTCAGTAAAAATTATGGGAAAATCCAATTTACACCCCCCCCCCCCCCATATTCAGACACAGGGGCTTCAGCCCACCCAATATGAAGTTGCTACCTACAGGCCTGTAGAAATTATTGAGTAAAGAGACGAAAATGCTAATTTCTAGCCTTTTCTTCTTTTACTTCAATATTTACCCAGATCTTTTTCCATAAAAGCAGCCAAAACAAGGCAATTTTTGATAAAGGGTTAAGCGAATACATTCGTGTTTGATTGTAAATCCTTTTGAGAGAGCGAAAATAAACGATAATTATATTGTTTTCCTAAATCTAACAATATAGTTCAAAACGTTGAATCATTGCGAAGGTATTCTAAATATATTATCACGGAGGGGAATCACGTGACACTATTTTCGATTTTTTTCCGATTAGGCTTTTCTGTTTATGTATGACCTATTTGAAAACGATTCGAAGCAGACAATGTGGAAAAACAGCTCGGATTTGCTAATTTAAAGGATCTTTCAAAAATTTTGTTGGTCGTCAATAACTTTTTTATCATCTGATTTTTAAAAGACATGTCACATCCAAATATTTCCAGGTGTTTTTCTACCTTCTCGTCATTAAAGTGGATTCAAATTGTCAAGTATTTACAAAAGCAAATGGCGATTCTCTTAAATTATTGTATAACATGATTCCCCACTGGATAATTATTGACTAAATATACACTTTAAACAGTTTAGAAGCGACCCCTAGAAATGGATTATACAAAACAGAAAACAAAAGTCCATACCTTTAAATCGAAATTCAACAAAAAAATCGTCAAAATCCTATTTATTCATATTTTCTTAGTGAAAACCTTCCAGAGAGTGAGAGGCTGACCAACAAACATCTTACTTTTCTTTGATTCAATTAAAAATCGCCGGTTTTATTGCAAAACGTCGTAACTCCAGCTTTAATCGAGCTGGAGTTACGAGGTTTTGCAATAACACCGACGAAATACATGGGATTCATTTACGATTACGAAACATACCACTTCGCTTTGTTGAATTAGCTGAAAGCTGATGTTAGAGCATGGATAACCTTTATGCCTTTACTTCAGTTTTGCATTTAACCATTAATTAACGTACAAAGTCAAAAGTTCCTCAATTAAGGAACAATCCTTTACCAAACGAATGAAGTACATTAAAATGAATTACGGACGACAAGATAAGTTTTGTTGAAAGCAGTTTGTATTTTATAGCACGGGGAAAAATCTAGTGATTTTATATTTTGTTAGTTTTTACTATTAAAGTTTTCCGCTACGGGGACATCAATTAATATAGGCCTAACTGCTTTCCCCCAAAAAAATAAAACAAGCTGCAGTTACCAGGTTTTTGTTGAATAGCGACGAGAAGAGCTTTGGAAAACACTGTGAAAAGCAATTTCTTCTAACACAATTTCTTCCCACAATGATTTCTACACAAAAAGACTAAAATATAAAATTTCATTCTCTTGAAATTGTTGTCTGCAACATCATTGATTTTGGATAAGTTTAATTAAAAGTGTGCTGTCTGATAATGGATTAAGCTGATTCTTAAGCAGAATTTCTCCTTTTTCTCATCTGGTTTAAGAATGAACAGCCCGTTTGGATGAGGATTACAGCTTCTTACAAGTTTTCCCCTTTTAGAGATAAAAATGACCGACACATTATTTCAAAATAATTGCAAATGGAATTTGCATTTTTTTCGTGTAAACGTCGAAAGTATACTGGTTACTAGAATTTTGTATAGTCAAAGATATATGACCCGGCGGAGCAGAGCTAACGGATATAACGTGCGACTCAGTCTGCCAGGTCATTTCTCGAGATCTATATCAAATTTGAAGGCTGAAAATACATGTTGGTATCTACATTAGTTAAACTGTACTTAGCGATGAGGAAAAATCGCTGCTTCTCAACACACACATTGAACTGTTAGTTTGTTCCTATTTGTAAGCAGTTCCATACAACAAGATAGATTTTTTTTCTCCGAAAACCTCGTAACTATAGCTTGTTTTTAGATGTAGATACGAGGTTTTCGAAGAAAAAGAGCAACATATTACTCTAAACAGAAAATCCGCAATTTAACAAAACAGACAAATTGGCGGGAGAGTGTGAAATGCTGTTGGTATTATTCCTTATTTTGCCAAAAAAAGAAAAAAAAAACCAACTACCCCAGATCTATTAGGAATGTCAGATTCAGGATTTTTTTTAATGAAATGGGTGGAGAAAGAACATCACATTTTTTCTATGAATTACCAGACTGGCAAATTCCCAAACAAGACCTGGTTTTGACGTCCCTAAAAGAAAAGGCTTGGGATAACCAGCAGTTTCTCCTTTTGTCTCAATATTTTCTGTGCCATATTTTACACAAATCCTATCTTTAATAACATCCATTTTGTCATTTGTGGCAGTTTTTGAAGTTGATCACCCTAAAATTTTGTCGGGTGGGAAAGGGTTAAAAAAAAAACGTATGATTCGATGACCAATGTCTAGAAAATAGGCATTTGTGTCCCAAATCTAGTAATGAATACGGAGGAGATAAGGGGAAATTGATCGCTGTGCTAAAGGAGAATTGTAAATTTAGTAATGTTTATGTACAATTACGGTAGTTTTGCTGAGAACTTTGGAGTTCCAGATCCCACAAGAAAGATAAAACACGTAAAAAGTAAAAGAAAAATATGAACACACATGATCATCTTATAGTAGGGCCAATGACTGAGGTACACAAAGGTCAATTCAAATTCCAAAATATAGATGGCTTTAACCCTTTCCCAAACAAGGCCTGGTTTTGACGTCCCTTATAGATATGGCCTGGGAAAACATTGAGACAAAAGAAGAAAGTGCTGATAACCAGCACTTTCTCCTTTTGCCTCAATATTTTCTGAGCTATTTGTACACACATCCTTTCTTTGGCAACATTAATTTTGTTGTCTGCAACAGCTTTCAATTTGGACCTCCCTAGAAAATTGTCGTTTGGAAAAGGGTTAAGTTTTCTCGATTCACCAGGCGTTGCTGAACTGAATATGACATAGAAAATATTGAGGCAAAAGGAGAAACTGCTGGTTATCAGCAGTTTCTTCTTTTGTCTCAATGTTTTCCCAGGCCTTTTCTGTAAGGGACGTCAAAACCAGGTCTTGTTTGGGAAAGGGTTAAACCAATTCCCAAGTAAATCAGAGGGCTCCAAATTGATTGCTGCTACAGATGACAATCATTAATGTAAATGAATATAAAACTTTGAGTTCTTCATAATCTAGAAAATATTGAGACAAAAGAAGAAAATGCTGCTTACCAGCATTTTCTTCTTTTGCCTTAATGTTTTACCAAGAATATTCTGTTAGGAGCGTCAAAGCAAGGTCTTGTTTGAGGAAGGGTTAGAGGAATATTGAATACGTAATAAAAATAAAACCTCGTATATAATTATTTTATGTGTAATGGCCCCTTAAAAGAAACAGTGTCCATTATTTGAAATGCTAAAGTCGCCTTTGACCAATTTGATCATTTTGACCCTCTGTCAAACGTTACAAAATTTAGACAGTTCTAGAATCCCAACCTTTGCAGTCTACAAAACAAATCCAGAAATAAATAAAGCATGGGTATATATAGCTCACGATAGATGACCTGGCAGAGCAGATCATGGTACATGTAATAGATAGAGATCAAAGATGCTCTGCCTGATTATTTATCGAGATCTTTACATCATTTGACAGTAAAGAAAATATTGAGGCCGTGAAGAATAGAAATGTTGTTTTTCAGGATTTTTCTTCATTTTCCCATTGTTTCCCATTTTTCTCTGGTGTCTTTATTAAGGACACGAATAAGGAAAACAAAGGGGTATCTCAATTACAAGAGCCAACTACCAAATATGTACAATTTAACACTCTCAACCACTCGAAAAAGAGAAAGATATATCGCCTTTCACTTTCAATGTACACTTGATCTTTAATTTCTCATTATTTTTATACATCCTACTCGTATGTAACACTTGACATCAAACTGAGACGTTCACGAAACTCCGTTTGTCTAAAATATATTTGTTACCGGTATATGATACATTGATGTTGAAGTAATAATTTGTGAATCATATAAAAAAGATATTTTGAGACAAAAGGAGAAAATGCTGATTTGACATATCTGTTAAGTGCAGAATCACGTCTTTATTGTGAAAAACCATAAAACAACAAGAAGTTTGATTGGTTAGATTGAAAATAAACGATATGTTTGATTTTCCAGGGTCTTTGAAGCTGTAAACGGTGACTGCCAGATGTTACCGTATATAGTAAAATGGTGCTTAAGTGATGTCTGATCAGGGTCCATGTTTGTCTCTCCATTCATATAATGAATTAATGATAAGATACCATAACCCCAAAATAACTAATGGTAAAGTAACAAAGTAGGTATTGATCAGACTGTGCGTGTGCACAGGCTGATCTAGATCCAAGTGGGTCTAAATTGGCAAATCAGTCTGAACAGGATCGTTTCCACTATGTGACAAGATCGGCTAATGAGTTAATGATAAAAGAGAACATAACCAAAAATTTACCAATAATAAGATAACAAAGTGGATCTTGATGAGGCAGCATGTATAGGCCTACACAGGTTGATCTAGATCCATGTTGTTATTAACCCTTTCCCAAACAAGATCTGGTTTTGACGTCCCTAATAGGAAAGGTTTGGGAAAATATTGAAACAAAAGAAGAAACTGCTGATAACCAGCAGTTTCTCCTTTTGTCTCAATATTTTCTGTACCATAGTTTACGCAAATCCTATCTTTGATAACATCCGTTTTGTCATTTGTGGCAATTTTTGAAGTGGATCACCCTAAAATTTTGTCGTTTGGCAAAGGGTTAAATGGCATAAGCGACTTCTTCACAATCCATCTTCAATCATACATCTTTACAAAAAGGTTTAATCGTATTATAGATCGATAACGAAGAAAGAGCAATAACACAAAATCAACATACCATTAATTCCGTTCGTATGAATTTCTTTTTGTAATCCCTCCGTATCATTCATTATTTTGTGTCTATTTCTGTGTTATTTTCTATGTTTATTTTCTATGTAAGTTTTTGTATATGTCAATTAGCCATGTATTGTTGTCCCTATGTCAATTTCACGTCAGCTCATTCACTAACTGTCAGCTGACAGACATCCACTATTTATGGTTTATGATACAACTATACTACTAGAAATTATTGAAGGATCGAAAATCTGAGCCACGTTCTTTAGAGCGAGATTTCTTGAGATTTCTTAAGATGTTTTAGGATAAAGCGCTCTTTTGAGCAAGATTTTTAAGACGATCACTGGGGGCCGCCATTGCTCTATACTTATTTCGGAACCCCTCGGTAAACTCTGTAGAATCTATATGGGATATAATTGACCGAGTTGTTCCGAATGCTTCATGATTCATAAACCGTGGAGTTCCGAATGGTCCATACTTCATACAAATGACGTCATGATGACGTCATTTGTATGAAGTATGGAACATTCGGAACACCTCGCTTAAAATCTCGGTCTCAAAAACTCTGTATCAAAAACATCTTAAGAAATCTTAAAAAATCTCGCTCTAAAGAACGCACCTCTGATTTCTCGTCACCCTCGTATGCAAGTTTCTTGAAATGTCTTTAGAACTGTAATGAAAAGGGACATTTTTCAACATTCTCTTTCCACTCTTTTTTACAAAAACCTTTAAGGTTAAATCAGATATAAGATTTATTTGCGTTGGTATTTGCTTCAAATTATCAGTTATAAAGCAAGCAAACACACACAATTTACTGCATTACAATTTTAGTCAACAAGAACAGGACTAGAATCCCAAGAATCTAACGAGAGTTACAGATAAAAGGGGTGATGGCTTTTAGAAATTCAATATTTCACTTATTATTTATCAAACCCTTACCACTGTGGATAATCACGTGATACAATATTTTCAGAAAATCTTCAATAATTTTGTAATTACTGGACCGATTTGAATTCGGTTTGAAGCAGAGAATGTGGACAGACGTCACGCGTTAGATGGACGTGGTTGATTTTCGAAAAATCAACTGATAAAAAAGTTATTGAAGATAAACCAAAATTTTGGTTTATCTTCAATAACTTTTTTATCAGTTGATTTTTCATAAATCCAACACGTTCAGCTTATTCCTGGCATTTTCCCGCCTTCTCTGCTTCAAATCGAATTTAAATTGGTCAAGTATTAAAAAAGATATTGAAGATTATCGGAAATTCTGAGTCACGTGATTATACACCGTGCTTACTCTCTACTAGAGTTTATCACTCATATTGGTCGATAAACGTGGTGGTAAACAGAGTATCAAATCCTATGTTTTGGTATTCATTAGAATCGTTTCGTTGATGCGAGATTTGAAAAAGACTGTCGGTTTGGATTTGATTTTTTTTCTTTTTTAGAATGTCTTCAGTCCCTTTGTTGCTCTGTTGCTCTGTTGCTAATAGCCAGCATTTTCTCTCTTGTCACCAATATTTCTTTAACTTAATGTTGTAATAGAGCTTCTCTTTGTCTTATTATTACATGTATGTATCTGTTGTATTTATTTTGTATCACGAAAGCAGGCTACATATCTCCTTTTTTAACATTTTTTTCCCAGCGCGAAATAATTAAGACTCAAAATCATTATAAGACCCTTTTATAATTTTGTGTAGTATAGCTTTATACTGTAAGACATGGCATATATAAGTAAATCACCGCCCACCTCTTACAGTCTAATATATAACGAGCCAATCAAAATCGATTTACGTCATGTGAACGGTAACCCTTGTTTTATATGGGATTTTAGACTAATACTTTCCCAAACGACTAGTTTTTCGGGTGGGTCTAATTCAAAAGCTGCTGAAGACCTTGAAATGGATATTGATAAAGAGTGATTATCAGCATCTTATTCTTCTACCTCAATGTTTTCCAAAGCTATTTCTTAAGTCCAAAGCTTGGAAAAACTGAAAAGTGCAAAACTATTGTATGTACAAATGAATAAAGATATTGTTACGATAGTTTTGCTTTGATCTATTAAAAAAAATTGCCTGCAGCCTTTTGATTTGTCCGAATATTTTAATTCAAATATTGATTTTTCATACTGGATATTTTGAAATGGTCGATATAAATGATAAATTAACTGTATATTTTAACAGTTATTGACAAATGGCTGGTGATTGAAATCGGTAAAGTTGACTTTGAAAGATCTTTTTTGAAATGGGACGCAGTTGAAAAAAAATAACTAAAACGTTTTGTTGTTGTTGTTTTTGTTGTTTTTCCCAATTCTCGCAATGATTATTTCTTTTCCAGGTCAAACGGTTATCAATGATGAACATTGTTTGTTTGATTATCCTGCCAGAAACTAGTCGTCGCTTTTCTTAAAAAAATATCGTAACTATAGAATATTTAGATGAAAAAATCAGTGAATTGGCTGACGAACGATCGGACATACGAGCGAAAGAACGAATGCACGGACGGATGAACAGACATAAAGACAGATTTTTGCAAGATTTTTTTCAATAAACTGGTTTTCATAAGCACTGGTGGTGAACTCGGCCAAAGCGAGGGACGTTTTTTCGCGATCGTAGTATTCCGTCGGTGTTGTTATAAAATATCGTAACTACGGCTTCGATAAAGACGGTTTGTCTATACATTTCGGTAAACCCGATCTATTTTCAGAACAAATTCATTGTTATTAGAAAAACTATCCAATCAGATCTTTAAACTCACATTTAAACGCAAAATATCTGTCATGTCTGTATCTTGTTGTAGCGAAAAACGTCCCTCGCTTTGGCCGAGTTCACCACCAGTGATAAGCCTTGTTATAAAAAATGTGAAAAGCAATCAGATCTCAAGACCAGTTTTGTCGCATTTCCCTCAATGCTTTCATACTCATAAAACACCAAAACTTTGCGTTTAAATAGATTTGAGTCAGGATCTAGAAAAAAGGTGTTCTTTTAAATTTCTAGAACATCGTGTTTAAAATAGAAATATTATCATTTCATTCTTTCGTGTTTCGTCCCGTATCACTTTATTAAGGACCTAACAACAACTCTTTGTTCGGGCATGAGTTAAGTTTGAGTTTATTGGGGCTTTGCGCCGTTTTCAACTGCCAGGGTCATATCGCGGCGGCTGGAGCACCTACCAATGGATTCCTGTTCTTTCTCAAACCAGTACTACCACAACATCCTTACCGAGCCTCCAGCTGCTCGCCAACTTAGGTTAACGATTTCAAACCCATTGGTGGGTGACAATTTTGTCAGAAAGGGTATTTGCCGCGGTCGGGTGTCGAACCGGGGACCTCTCGAATGAGAGGCAGATGCGCTACCAACTGCGCTAAGGCCGCGACCGGCAAGAGTTAAGAGACGTGAGATTGATACCCCTCTTTGTTTTCAATGTATTGCTAGACAAGTCAAACCCTGTGTAAGCCAGTGCATCAATAGCAGTGAACTTTGTGCTGAAATAGACCGGTGTATCAGTTTATCTTGGCCCCTGGGCAGCTTGGCCCCCGGGGGCTAAGCTACCCGCGGGCAGCTTGGCCCCCGGGGGCCAAGCTACCCCGGGGTATCTGAGCCCCCACCCTGGGTAGCTTGGCCCCCACCTAAAATCTTTTTCCAGAGTCCCCTAAAATACAAAACAATGTCTGTAAATGTTACGCCTACTGTTAAATGAAAAGAAAAACCCAAGTTTAATGTGTTTTGGTCAAATTAATTTTTCGCCTTTTTTGGCTTAGAATAGGGGCGGGGGCCAAGCTACCCAGGCCTGGGTAGCTTGGCCCCCACCTAAAATCTTTTTCCAGAGTCCCTCAAATTACAAAACAATGTCTGTTAATGTTACGCCTACTGTTAAATGAAAAGAAAAACCAAAGTTTAATGTGTTTTGGTCAAATTAATTTTTCGCCTTTTTTGGCGCAAAATAGGGGCGGGGGCCAAGCTACCCAGGCCTGGGTAGCTTGGCCCCCACCTAAAATCTTTTTCCAGAGTCCCTCAAATTACCAAACAATGTCTGTAAATGTTACGCCTACTGTTAAATGAAAAGAAAAACCAAAGTTTAATGTGTTTTGGTCAATTTAATTTTTCGCCTTTTTTGGCACAGAATAGGGGTGGGGGCCAAGCTACCCAGGCCTGGGTAGCTTGGCCCCCACCTAAAATCTTTTTCCAGAGTCCCCCAAAAGACAAAACAATGTCTGTAAATGTTACGCCTACTGTTAAATGAAAAGAAACACCAAAGTTTAATGTGTTTTGGTCAAATTAATTTTTCGCCTTTTTTTGGCGCAGAATAGGGGCGGGGGCCAAGCTACCCAGGCCTGGGTAGCTTGGCCCCCACCTAAAATCTTTTTCCAAAGTCCCCCAAATTAAAAAACAATGTCTGTAAATGTTACGCCTACTGTTAAATGAAAAGAAAAACCAAAGTTTAATGTGTTTTGGTCAAATTAATTTTTCGCCTTTTTTGGCGCAGAATAGGGGCGGGGGCCAAGCTACCCAGGCCTGGGTAGCTTGGCCCCCACCTAAAATCTTTTTCCAGAGTCCCCCAAAATACAAAACAATGTCTGTAAATGTTACGCCTACTGTTAAATGAAAAGAAAAACCAAAGTTTAATGTGTTTTGGTCAAATTAATTTTTGGCGTAGAATAGGGGCGGGGGCTAAGCTACCCAGGCCTGGGTAGCTTGGCCCCCACCTAAAATCTTTTTCCAGAGTCCCTCAAATTACAAAACAATGTCTGTAATTGTTACGCTTACTGTTAAATGAAAAGAAAAACCAAAGTTTAATGTGTTTTGGTCAAATTAATTTTTCGCCTTTTTTGGTGGAGAATAGGGGTGGGGGCCAAGCTACCCAGGCCTGGGTAGCTTGGCCCCCACCTAAAATCTTTTTCCAGACTCCCTGAAATTACAAAACAATGTCTGTAAATGTTACGCCTACTGTTAAATGAAAAGAAAAACGAAAGTTTAATGTGTTTTGGTCAAATTAATTTTTCGCATTTTTTGGCGCAGATTAGGGGCGGGGGCCAAGCTACCCAGGCCTGGGTAGCTTGGCCCCCACCTAAAATCTTTTTCCAGAGTCCCTCAAATTACAAAACAATGTCTGTAAATGTTACGCCTACTGTTAAATGAAAAGAAAAACCAAAGTTTAATGTGTTTTGGTCAATTTAATTTTTCGCCTTTTCTGGCTTAGAATAGGGGCGGGGGCCAAGCTACCCAGGCCTGGGTAGCTTGGCCCCCACCTAAAATCTTTTTCCAGAGTCCCCCAAAATATAAAACAATGTCTGTAAATGTTACGCCTACTGTTAAATGAAAAGAAAAACCAAAGTTTAATGTGTTTTGGTCAAATTAATTTTTCGCCTTTTTTGGCGCAGAATAATGGCGGGGGCCAAGCTACCCAGGCCTGGGTAGCTTGGCCCCCACCTAAAATCTTTTTCCAGAGTCCCTCAAATTAAAAAACAATGTCTGTAAATGTTACGCCTACTATTAAATGAAAAGAAAAACCAAAGTTTAATGTGTTTTGGTCAAATTAATTTTTCGCCTTTTTTGGCGCAGAATAGGGGTGGGGGCCAAGCTACCCAGGCCTGGGTAGCTTGGCCCCCACCTAAAATCTTTTTCCAGAGTCCCTCAAATTACAAAACAATGTCTGTAAATGTTACGCCTACTGTTAAATGAAAAGAAAAACCAAAGTTTAATGTGTTTTGGTCAAATTAATTTTTCGCCTTTTTTGGCATAGGGGCCCTAATCTGCGCCAAAAAAGGCGAAAAATTAATTTGACCAAAACACATTAAACTTTGGTTTTTCTTTTCATTTAACAGTAGGCGTAACATTTACAGACATTGTTTTGTATTTTGGGGGACTCTGGAAAAAGATTTTAGGTGGGGGCCAAGCTACCCAGGCCTGGGTAGCTTGGCCCCCGCCCCTATTCTATGCCAAAAAAGGCGAAAAATTAATTTGACCAAAACACATTAAACTTTGGTTTTTCTTTTCATTTAACAGTAGGCGTAACATTTACAGACATTGTTTTGTATTTTGGGGGACTCTGGAAAAAGATTTTAGGTGGGGGCCAAGCTACCCAGGCCTGGGTAGCTTGGCCCCCGCCCCTATTCTGCGCCAAAAAAGGCAAAAAATTAATTTGACCAAAACACATTAAACTTTGGTTTTTCTTTTCATTTAACAGTAGGCGTAACATTTACAGACATTGTTTTGTAGTTTGGGGGACTCTGGAAAAAGATTTTAGATGGGGGCCAAGCTACCCAGGCCTGGGTAGCTTGGCCCCCGCCCCTATTCTGCGCCAAAAAGGGTGAAAAATTAATTTGACCAAAACACATTAAACTTTGGTTTTTCTTTTCATTTAACAGTAGGCGTAACATTTACAGACATTGTTTTGTATTTTGGGGGACTCTGGAAAAAGATTTTAGGTGGGGGCCAAGCTACCCAGGCCTGGGTAGCTTGGCCCCCGCCCCTATTCTGCGCCAAAAAAGGCGAAAAATTAATTTGACCAAAACACATTAAACTTTGGTTTTTCTTTTCATTTAACAGTAGGCGTAACATTTACAGACATTGTTTTGTATTTTTGGGGACTCTGGAAAAAGATTTTAGGTGGGGGCCAAGCTACCCAGGCCTGGGTAGCTTGGCCCCTGCCCCTATTCTATGCCAAAAAAGGCGAAAAATTAATTTGACCAAAACACATTAAACTTTGGTTTTTCTTTTCATTTAACAGTAAGCGTAACATTTACAGACATTGTTTTGTATTTTGGGGGACTCTGGAAAAAGATTTTAGGTGGGGGCCAAGCTACCCAGGCCTGGGTAGCTTGGCCCCCGCCCCTATTCTGCGCCAAAAAAGGCGAAAAATTAATTTGACCAAAACACATTAAACTTTGGTTTTTCTTTTCATTTAACAGTAGGCGTAACATTTACAGACATTGTTTTGTATTTTGGGGGACTCTGGAAAAAGATTTTAGGTGGGGGCCAAGCTACCCAGGCCTGGGTAGCTTGGCCCCCGCCCCTATTCTGCGCCAAAAAAGGCGAAAAATTAATTTGACCAAAACACATTAAACTTTGGTTTTTCTTTTCATTTAACAGTAGGCGTAACATTTACAGACATTGTTTTGTAGTTTGGGGGACTCTGGAAAAAGATTTTAGGTGGGGGCCAAGCTACCCAGGGTGGGGGCCAAGCTACCCGCGGGTAGCTTAGCCCCCGGGGGCCAAGCTGCCCAGGGGGGCCAAGATAAACTGTTACACCGGGTTTACCGTTATGCTTTAAGGCAAGGCCTGTGTAATCAGTTATGGAACGAAATATGTATGGTGCGAATAGACGATTTTAAACTATTCTAATTCTAATTCTATTTTAAAGGGAAGTAATTTTCGTTGCTCTCAAATTTTGAATTTTTGACTTTTCTTGGTTTTTGCCTACTCTTCATAAAATTTAGAAACATTTTCGTAAAAATTGTTTAGAACATTCCCCGAAAATCTGAGCACGCTCAATCATTTCCGTTGTTACGAAAACAGGCGATATTGTATCTAACGGTACTTTAAAAATGCTCGGACTTACCGACGTCTCGGAATAAGTCGAAATATAACGATTATACCGGAAGTGCATTACCCGGGTCTTACCTTAATTCAAACTTTCATTGTAATAGTCGGATTAGGAGAACAATACCTGGTTTTGACGTCTCTTTAAAAGAAGGCTTGGGAAAACATTGAGACAAAAGAAGAAACTGCTGATAACCAGCAGTTTCTCCTTTTGTCTCAATATTTTCTGTGCCATATTTTACACTAATCCTATCTGTAATAATATCCATTTTGTCATTTGTGGCAGTTTTTGAAGTGGACTACCCTAAAATTTTGCTGTTTGGGAAAGGGTTAAAATTGGATTCGTCAACACCAGGAGACAGTGTTTGGGTAATGCTTGATTCTGGAGAGACAACGTCTCGTTCATTATAAGACGAGTATTTGACAAAACCGTAAGTGGTTTTACTAACGAATTTGTATTGCACGTTTAGAACAAACGTACATTTCCAAATGTCATTTATTCAACTGATCTAATTTGATTATTGTCATAAAAATTGTTTGCAAAGAGATGTGTTTTACCAGTTTTTGTAACGCCTCTTTCTTACGAATTCATCAGAATACAATTAAACCAAGTTCGAAAGATTCCGCCCCTCCGAAATGCTACGTGTAAGAAATGACTTACGAAACTCTGCATCCCAATTAATGTTCTATTTTCTTACAAAAGGCTAATGACTCTACAACTAAACATGCAAAAAGTACATAGGATGACGAAAAGCAAAAGACCCAGGATCTGAAAAAAGGTCCCTTAAGACTTTTGAGCCCAACACGGTTCCAGATCGGCCTGCATATACACGCAGTCTGATCAAGAACCATGTTATTCTCCATTAGCTTCATCGTGACCTGTAGCAAATGTGAGACAGTGGCATGGATCTTGGTCCGACTGCTTTTCGGCAAAGGCTGATCGTGAAACATGGCCGTCTCAAATGCTATAAGGGACCTTTTTCCAGATCCTGGCTCAAAATTATCATAAAAGGTACTATTATTTTATGTTTGAGTCGGGATCTGAAGAAGGGACCCTTTCAGTGTGTGAGAGCAACTTGGATTTTTCGTAATAATACTGGTGGTGAACTCGGCCAAAGCGTGGGACGTTTTTTCGCGATCATAGTATTCCGTCAGTGTTGTTATAAAATATCGTAACTACGGCTTCGATAAAGCCGTAGTTACGAGATTTTATAACAACACAGACGGTTTGTCAATACTTATCAGTAAACCCGGTGTATTTTTATAACATTTTTTGTTATTAGAAAAACTACCCAATCAGATCTTTGAACTCACATTTAAACGCAAAATATCTGTACCTTGTTGTAGCGAAAAACGTCCCTCGCTTTGGCCGAGTTCACCACCAGTGAATAAGATATATTATATGCAGTCTTTTCAAGATCCTGCTACCATGGGCCTTCGACATCACGCTGGGGATAGTGCATCATATGATGGATAACAACTACGGCCAACTTAGCGTAGCTTCGGGTTCCAAGCGGTTTGTTGCATGTACCCGCCTTACCGAGCTGTTTGTACAAATAAATGTCTTATTTGTGAAATCATTTTACTTTTTCCAAAAATTGCTCACAACCGACCCAAAAAACGACAACATTCAGATCGTTTTTCTGGTCGGTTGTTTACATGCTGGGGGAAAAGTACTAGGAATTTTCAAATAAATCATATATCTGAGGAAAGAGCTCGATAAGACTCGGAACATGCAACAAACCGTTTGAAAAAAATGACACAGAAATAAGTAATTCGTTGCAAAATTTTTAACCTGAAGCGGGGCTAATTTGGTCGTATTTGTTATCCATCTTATGGTGCACAATCTCCACTGCGACCATAACAATAATCGCTGCTTTCTTCAAAAACCTCGTATCTGCAGCTTAAAACAAGCTGCAGATACGAGGTTTTTGCAGAAAAGCGACAACATGTAATAACAACCACGAGGAATCATGTGAAACAACATTCTCGATATTCACTATTTCTGTTAGGTTTGAAACAGAGAAAAAGAAGAGGAGAGAAAGACAATGATCCGCTTAATTTGATCGATTCGATATTTCCTTTTGTGCTAGTCGCTGAAAATACTCGTGAGTCAAGGGTTTTGTAGAATCAATAAATCAGCTCTTAAGAGTAATTGACCTTCAAATGAATCTATTGGTCAGGATTTTAAAGAGCGAATTCCATTTACAAACTTACTAAAGATTGTCAGCAATGGCTGTGTCACGTGATTCTCGGTAATGTAAATATCGTGTTATTACCATTAGTAATTTAGTATTCATTGATAAATCTTTTCCCAAAAAGTGACTCCTTTTGGCGCCCAATTGATTAAGGGCTTAGAAATGTTTGCCCGAAAGGTAGAAAATGCTGAAAATACAGATATTCAGAAATTTCTCCACTTCTGCCAGTTATGAGAGGTATTCTTTTTATATAAGTTAGCACTTATTTGTCGTTTGCACTTTCTTTCATATAAGAACAGTCCAAATCAGAGCCGGTTTGGGAAAAAGGCTAATCAATAAGGAATCAACAACGCAAAATCATTGTCAAATCCGCGTGTTTTGTTCTGTCATGTGTAAAGTTTAAAAACTATGGTTTAATGCGTTAAAAGGGAGGCCTTTTCGAAGATATGTCATGTGCAGCGAGAAATCCCGTCCACTTCTTCATCATTGTCCACCGTAGACGGACACTAATCTACAAAATGGTATTATCATGACACACTTTGTCAAAATTAAGGTAAAATACCCGTAATGTGACCATTTTGAGATTCATAAAATGTCGGATTTTTTTTCGAGCGGCGTCGTTACGTGTCCTAACCTATTCGGGTGCGGTCGAAAACATTCGGCGGTGGAAAGTTCCACCGCCGAATATACTTTCCACCGCTGAATGTTTTCGATGTGCCCAAATAATTCCGATGTTTCGCGAATCTCAGTAGGGGCAGACTACCTTAATCGTGATGTGTGGAACTAAATTGCCCCACCCACTCCTCTTCCACCTATGACATCGAATCACGAGTTCTAACATACATGTAGCTACAGATTAAAGGGGGTAACGGATTTTCATTTATTGTTTATAAGACCCTATATTGTGGGTACCCTATAGAATCGTCTTGTCGAGACGATTCAAATGAGTAAACACAACATTGGATTTAAATTTGAAATAACAAACTAAAAAAAAGCCCCGTTCCCACTGTCACGGTGTTGGTCCCGGACACCCACGGTACCTCCCGGTGGGGAAAGAGCCGGTATTCCGGGATGATCTGGGATCTTTTCTCTAAAAAATGATTCATATTCCCATATTCCCGACATTGCCCCGGTGTACCCCCGGTTTATTACTAGCAGGATCTTCCCGTTCTACCCCGGACTATCCCGATTTGTTCCCGGTTTGCCACGGTGTATTTACGGTGCAGGGGCCGGCGTGATCCCGGTTGATCCCGGTACGACCCGGTGTAACCCCGGTCGTCGCCGGTAGCGCACCGGTAGCCGCCGGTATCGCCCTTTTATATCACGGTTGTGCGCCGGTGAAAAGCCGATGTTTCCCGCTGGTCACTCGTGGATCAGCATCAGTTCTATTTCGTCTCTTGAAGTTCTGGTTTATGAGATAGTTCATCTTGTTTGCTTGTGCTTGCATCAGAAAATGAAACTACATTGATTAAGCTGAAAATGTCCACGGATCATCATTGACTATCACGGTTGAGCCAGGGTAGAGAACCGGACTTGCTCCGGAATATGCCGGTGTTTCCCCGGATAAAGCCGATTCTTGACATCCTCCCGGTGAGTCCCGGTGACTGCCGGTTGTATTAAACATTTTAAAACATCCGGGGTCGGTTGCCGGATCAACAAGGTTCATCCCGGATGGTCCAGGATGTTCACGGTGTCGCCACGGTTGTACTCCCGGTTTGTCACGGTTTCCCCCAGACCACTCATCCGGGATTAACCGGGGGTCCAAACCGTGACAGTGGGAACGGCTAAGTCTTTACTGAATATTATCTGTTACTCTGTAATTAATTGTATTTTCATTCACTACGAACGTGGTTGATTTCGGACTGATAGAATGTTCTAGAATCTGTATATTTGTACTGAATTTCGTTGGGTAACAGCCTAAAATTCTGTTCAGATTGTATCGGGTATTGACACACAACCAACAAGTCAACAACTTTACGACAGTCATAAAATAATAAGGCGCCAAACTAAAATCTTCAACGCTGAAATCTTAATATTTGTCTAATTTAGAATAAAAATGACGACAGCTAATCGATAGGTACTGTGCATTCAGAAGAGAGCGTCTCATAAGCCAAAACTGGCTGGCCATTTAAATCACGGAGGGGAAAAATGTGACACAACAACAACATCGACAACAACAATAGCAGAAAGTCTATTATTATAAATAATTCTGCTTATAATATACGTGACCCATTTGAACAATTTTGAAGCAGAGAAGTTGGGAATTTGCCAGGAATTCATGGTTTTAGAAGTTTACCACTGCCGAACTTTTTTTTTCAATTTCAGTTTAAGGTACCCAATCTAGAAAATTAAACACATCAGAATAACCAAACTCTACACAGCGACAATGCCTTACTGTATTGTGTATCATATCTATCCAATGCCATTCAGGACAGATAACCGCGAAGGAGATTGCAAAATAACTCAACTCAACTCAAAAAACACAAAAAACTTTATTGAAAGGCACTCGGCAAAAATATGCCATTGGCCATTTACAATAGTAGCATGGAAATATGACAATGACGCAATATACATACAAATGTTTTACAAACAACATAACAATTCAAACATTTATTATGAAAGTAAAAATAACGTGGAACAATCGGATCATGAGAAGTTGTGTGGTGCACAGTAACGTTATTATCTATGCATGTATACGTCACGATAAATGACTTGACAGAGCAGCCCATGTTAAACGATAGAGAAGCTCTGCCAGGTCATTTATCGTGAGGTATACCAAGTTTTATACCTTCCATCGAGATCCAGCTTCTCATAAACACTACAATAGAATTGAGGCGGAATCTGGAAAGAGACCCTAAAAGCATTTGAGACCGCAATGTTTCAGGATCAGCATGTGCCTAGGTTCAGTCTGACCTGGATCTATTTTACATTCACATGGTTAAGTAACTACATGCCATGACGAAGTTATTGGAGAACAACGACTGAGTGTATATGCAAGCTGATTTGGAACCATGATGTGTTCAAAGCTTTACGGGACCCTTTTCCAGACCCTGGCTCAAAAAGACAAAAACATGTAGGGCAAAAAGGGTTCAAGTGAATAAGAAGGTCTTATTAACTGAAACAGAAACTTTTACTATATAGTATAGCATTCCAACGATAATGTACTATTTACAAACAAAGCTATAAATAGAATGAACTCGGCCTACAGGTAAGAAAGATTTGTTATATACGATTAAAATGTTATATTTTACGCTGCATTGTATAGACATACTCGTCGATAGCGCAGTGGATAGAACATTGGCTCTTCGTCCATTTTCTTTTAGCAAACGCGGGTTCGAGTCTCATAGACCGATGGGTAATTACATATTTTGTTTTACAAATATATTTTGTTTTATCATTTTAGAAAAAAAAGATGAGAAGAAAGCAGACTCTTAATGATTTTTATATAGACGTATAAGATAATTTCGGAAAATCGCCAAATTCAGTCTAGAAAACTTTAAAAATTGAGCAGTCTAAATGTTTGCCGTTTGGCGACAGTAAGAGTTCCACAACTTTATTAATTACTTTATGTTTTGTAATGTATTGCATCTTTAAAGTTTATATATCGTGAATAAAAAACATTTAATCCATTTCCACATAATGAGGCTTTTAGACAGCCCGCAAAATAAAAGATCATGATTTTTTTTCATTTATTTATTTGAAAAAATGAAACTGCTTGTCATAAGCATGTTTTCATTTCACAAACTGTTTTCTACATAGAAAAGCATAAAACAGTGTGAAGCTCATTTAAGATCTACTTGCATTTGCAGCATTTTAAATTTTATTCAGCCTATTTTTACGTTTGACAATGGTTTACATTGAAAATAAAGAATATATAATGTGTATTTACAAATGTGAAAGGGAAAAAAAAAAAAAAAAAAAAAACGCAAATAAGTGAAAAAAAATAAAAAAAAAAGTACACGGATATGTGTGGAATCGAACCTACACAATTAAAACAGAACTCTTTTCCTAAGGTCAAGCGCCAACTGTGTAACCATTAGACCACAGACACAAGTATTTGGAGAGAGTCATACTTACAATATAACCATTGTTTTCATTGTGATAATTGCGATAATTGTGTTTTGATCTGTCTAACCTTTCATTATCAAATGGGTATGGTCTATATTTTTGGCGGGAACCTGATTATCGTTGGAGGATTATATACCCTTATATGTTGACATATCCATACGGTGTTTAAGGTATTCAGGGCCTAATAAAAAACACCACTTTCTAGCCATACGAAATGCATCAAATTAAACACACTTGTAAATACACTTCATATAAGTTGATTCACCGTGCCGGATTTTTAGATTATGATTCAAGAAGAAAATAATTTACAAATATTATTTTACTCTATATTTATATGCAAGGGAGGTAATTTTGAACATTTTTGTCAAATATTTCCATAAATATGCATTAATTCAAAATTCTAAACCGTACAAAATGCTTATGTTTATATTTGGAATTGAAATGTAACGCAGTTTAGGGGTTACTGGCATTTTTCAAATTTAGCCACTGGCTCTTTGGTGCTAATTAGGCCCTTCTTACCTTAATATACATAATTTATTTTATTGTCCAGCAAGGTTAACCCGGGACAACTTAATTTTCGTGCGCTAAGTCCGTTAGTTGAGCGTCTTAACAAAACAAAGCCGAAGTGGGGTCATTACATATGCAGATGTCCCGGGTTAATCTTGCTGGACAATACCACTACATTATAGTTGTCGCCACATCGTATGGCACAATGTTTATGTTTTGTTCAAATGTAATTGAACGTTAAAGAAAACATAAACACGTGCCATACGATGTGGCGACAACTGTAGATTTTTAGTTACAAACATAACCTTTTATGCTTTACATGCTATAACCTACAAACTTTCACATTTCAATAAAGTCCTTTTGCTGTGAACATCAACTTTCATTTATTGTTCCATTTGGAAAATGGTTTTAACCCATTACTAGACCGTACACTTTTAAACTGGTCCAAATTAAAAAATACTACAGGTCTACATGTATGTTTTGCATATTTCCTTTTGTCCTTTTGATTAGTAAACATCGCAGAAAGTGAAGAAACTGTTTATAAATGTATTCATTTTCCACAATGTTAATCAAAACATTTATCTTGTAGTGTGCAACCAAAAGCACCATCTGGTGGGAATAGGTATGCATAGAGGCAAAAAAATGCTTTCGCCCAACAATGATTAGCATAAAGCTAGGCCAAAATAAGTTATATTGTCGATGTTAAAGCAAAACCTCGTATCTCGGGTTTTTTTTTTTTTTTTTTTGTTTTTTTTTTTTTTTTTTTTTTTTTTTGGAAATTTTAGAGGGAAAGACAAAAAAATAATAACTATTTCTGAAACTGAAGGATTGAACTTGAAATTCGAACATACACATGTTCACATACAATGTGGCTCTGAAACTGCCACGTAAAAATATCCCAAAACCTGTGCGAATTTTGTGAAACTGGACATACACGTTAGTAGGCCTAAATCGCGAAAATCGACATTCAGCAGACCAACTAGGGCCAACATTTTTCATTGTAATATAATTTTCTGAATCTAGAAAGTCTTCCCTATCTTACGATGAGATCATTTTCCACATTCGGCATCTGGTTGACCCCTTCAGAGTGGGGGTAGTTCCTAAAAATTTTGATTTTAAGATTTCTGACAAGGTCATTTTTAGCTTGACGGGTCACATATAGAGAGTTCATATTGAGATCCCCCATTGACTAAAACTTACTCTAGGTCACTAGGACATGTATACAATTAGTGAACAAATGTTTTTAATGACATTTGATCGATGTGAGAATTGGCATTCAGAAAGAGGACCGAAACAAGTAGGCCTATCGTAACTTTTATTACTTTTTGCAGAGCCCGGATAGCTCATTCGGTAACGCATAGCACCCATTCTCATTTTTGGGCCGAAAACGTGTCACAAGCTTTCTAACCATTGGAAAGGGACATTGTCAGTGTAAAATATACTTGTTCTGCATGCCATAGTTTTGCTTAACCATATATCTGATAAATTCATATCAAACAATGGCGATCTAAACTTCCGTTTGATCTTGATCAGTGATTATATAACGCGACCCCCCCCCCCCCCAGTAAAAATGAATGTCACAACCCAATTTTCCGAATTTCAAAGGATTGGTAAGTCTCTGTCCAGCAAGCGATATACACAGAATATGTTTCATTCGACACGTGGTGTATAAGAATATGATAAAATTACCTGGAATCATAAAATAAATTTGCTGCTTTGAAAAAAAATGCCTTTTCTTGCTCTGTCACAACCCATGCGAATTCTACGTGACTATGGTTTTTGTAGGCGCACTAAATTAACAACAGAAGCAAAATCATACCACTTACTGCTGTTTTAAATCCATTATCCATGTAGCTATTGTCCCAGAACATGTGTATCCAAATTACGGAAGTATTTACTTTATGGTCGCCATTTAAAATAGCTCTACCACGTGTCGCACTTTTTTGCTTGAATATGTACGTGACAGCGATCTTTCATTTATGGTAAAGACCATGTCTAAATCTTTTTAAGTACATGTATATCAAAGCCTTTAGTATATACACACTATTTACACACAGTACGACTATATATTTTGAAACCACGTTAAGTTATCCTGATTTAAAAGTAAGTTTTAATTTTACGTGACTGAATACAACGTGACACTGAAAAACAAAAGTGACCATAACTTCGTCTGACAACAACCTAATTATAATTCATGACCTGTACATGTCCTATGGCGTCAAGTTTAAGGGGTTTTCCATTCATTTTGAAATTCTACGACAGTAATCCGAATACGAAGGAAGGTTTTGCTGGATTTACTGCCATGTACATTGTTGGATCAATATCATAATCTCCTGACATGTGTGATATTTAAAGATTGCATTGAGACTCAAAAATAGTATTTCTGTCATACACTTGCGTGTTCTGAATGTTTATCCCTTTAAACATGCATTTAGCTGCAATCAATATCGTAACGTAATATTCACTGCTTCGTCAAGTTAAATTACACACCCGCTTCTCAACTTTTCAGACTACTTAATCAAAAAAACAGAACGTGTTTCTAAAGCAGTTACTTTCACTGAATATTACGTGACAAAGGATCAAATTTCGTTTGGTGGACATATTTTTTATTTTTACCAAATACATGCTGATTTCTTTTGAGTTTGATAGAACATTTTATTGCTTAATGAAATAGATAGTCTTATAAACTAATTTGTTGCCATCATAAGTCATGAGAGGAATTAGAAGCAGGTGTTTTAAAGTGACATTAGTATCCGTAGGCCCAAATCCCTCATAATCCACAGAAGTTGGCTTTTAGCATGTTGTCGCACCGTTTATAGACTTTATAAGACAGAATACAAGATTCATTATGCAAATGACATAAATCGATAATCATGCAGCGGTGTAAAGATATGTAAAATATTCAAAGTGGGCATTATCTACCAGATAGTGTTTACGAAATGATGTGATATTGGGTTTTAAATCCGTCGTCATCTAAGCCAATACAGATCAGACAGAGCTGACATTTGGCACAGATGAAAATTAAAGGCCATATTTCATTTATGTACAGTTATTTTTACAGTAAATTATCCAGAAAATAAGTAAGTAACAGTAAATGTGTATCTTTAAATATTGACTGTTTTTGGACATTAGTTCTAATAAATCCCATACTTGCGGTGCTTCTTGTTCTTACATGTCGAGAGTTTATGCAAGTCACTTGAATTTATAATATACAGCTATATATCGCCTGTTGAATTACCAAAACATTACGTCCTTTGTAACTTACTTGAATGTTTTTTTTTTTTTTTTTTTTTTTTTTTTTTTTTTTTTTTATCAGATTTGGTATAATACAGTCGTGTTACGTAAAATTGAATGGTAGTTTTGGGGATTCTTCAAATCATTGATGCAAGTAAAGACAGACTCCTTTAAAGGAGTGGCCATTATTTATTTTTTACCGTATAGATGTTATACTATCATATTGTAACAAAAATATTGCAATTCTGTAAAGTCGGAATTTTGGAATTTTGTTGGTGGTTTTCGGCCGAAAAATGAGAACGGGTGCTAAGTCTTTCAAAATGGGTTGTGAGTTCGAACCCCAGTTCTATCCGATATTCGTTCTGATTGTTTTAAGTCATTTGTCTCCGACCAAAGGTTTTTACTGATCAATATTATGTGATACAGCACCTGGAGGCTCGGATTTGATCTTTTGTGGTAGTAGCCACGGTTAAAGAAATACCAGGAGTCCATGCTTAGGTGCTGAAGCTGCCGCGATATAAATATAACAGTTGAAGAATGGGGTTAAACCCCAATCAATCAATTAATCAATATTCAATTTATTGTATGTTTTGCCATTTCAGCTGATAAAAATTTATTGAAGATCAACAATGCTTTAAGGTCCATTTTCCGGGCCATTGGTCATTACATGTCGATTACTTCTAACCATTCCCAGTGAGAAATACGAGTATATCATCAATTTTCAATAAAAGCCTCGTAACTGTAGCTTAAAACAAGCATCGATATATCGATTTTGTTCATTCTAGGAAATCGTCAGCTGCATAATCCTAGATCTACAAAAAACAGAAGCATATCATTCATTGCATGAAAATTGAGCTACGGATAAAAGTTCATTTCAATTTGTAATCATTCAAATCTCTTTCACCAAACCCTATGTTGTTGGTAATGGAGACGATTCAAACGAGTATCAAAAACATAGGATTGGATTTGAAACAACAATTTAGAATGCCTTCATCATCTCTCTTATCTTATAACGTCGCTTTTCTACGAAAACCCGTATCTGCAGCTTGTTTTAATCTGCAGATACGTGGTTTTCGAAGAAAAGGAGCGATATGTTACTCTGTGGATATCAATGTATGAATCGGCCCTTCCCTAATCATATGATTAATAACACTTTTGATGAATGAAGTTAATCGAAACGAAAGCTGCGAGTGAAAGAATCAGTACACGATATAATAAAGATCAACGATTTCCAAAGGCGTGCAGACGAATTTATCTTTCAGGCATCGAACAATTTCATTTTCTTTTATGAAGATGAATTTTAT
The DNA here is from genome assembly GCA_963680895.1 of Fragum sueziense. Classification (NCBI taxonomy): domain Eukaryota; kingdom Metazoa; phylum Mollusca; class Bivalvia; order Cardiida; family Cardiidae; genus Fragum; species Fragum sueziense. The sequence goes on along the minus strand of OY804607.1, from coordinate 37,234,136 downwards.
TGCAGTTTTATGAAAGATCGTGCACCATTGAAAATATATGCACCTTATTTGTTTATTAGATATTTCATTGATTAAACTAAATTTGACTTTATTTGTTGATTTGCGTTTAATTTTCCTCATTTCGCTAATTCGGTTATCCTGTAAATCAGAGGAAAATAATAGGAATGCATTTTGTGCTAAAAATAAACTGGGTTTACCGTCATTTTTTGGTATACCGTCGGTGTTGTTATTAAATCTCGTATAGGTCAAAGTTTATATAGATCGTCCAAAAAGAGTGGCAGATAAACAATAGGCTATTTCATTTACAAAAGGATGTCAGGCTATTTATTTGAGATTTAAATCGAGTTATGAGATAAATTACATTTTTTTAAGACAATGTATACTGACTGCCACAAGAAACGCTCCACTGAAATTTGTCTTTATTTTACTTATTCCTATTACAATATTTATAAAATGTATACTGTATATAACCATTTTGAACGACAATTACGTGAAATAAAAAATAATGCGTTTCTATTCATCAAGATGTCCATGTCCGGTGACTTAGCACGTTTTCTATGTGTGCTTCGTGTATGTATATACCGCGTGATGAAATTGGTCGCATTTTTACAGTAACATGTGTTAGTGGATCGGCATTTACAAAATTAAAAATTTCCACATGAAACATCTGTATTGAAGGATACCAAGGCTAAATTCTGAAAAGGCTGCACGTAATATGGCCATTTTCGAATGCGAGGAATGCACAAACAAGTCGCTGACATTTTAAAGTATTGTGTTTCTCGAGTTGGCGTCTTGATCGACGCGGTAGAGTTCCACAAACGTTTATCGATCAGTCAAGCACAACTAGACCCCGTGTTACGCTTGTAAAGCAAGATAATTCCTCACGTTAACGTTTTGTACGTTTCAGGCTTGTGACGTTCGTATCGGCGTATTGTCGGGTAGTCGGTTACTGTGGTGGTCAAATATATGTTTTATGGCGACCTTTGTTGTTGCAAGTAACTTTTGAAACATACACACTGTTCGAGAAATAGAGCTCTTAAATTATCTGTTTTCTAATACTGGATACTCATAAACAGGCCGTCGGACGTTTGGACGTTTTGTAATGAACGATTAGGCATCTTGGTCGACTATTTAGAGTTACAGAAACATTTGCCAATCGGCCAAAGTCAGATAAACCTCGTGTAACGCTGTTACGAGAGAAGATTTCTCACGTTAACGTCATACGCGTTTCATGTTTGAGACGTTGTGATCGATGTCGCGTTTAGTATTCACTAATTGCGGTCGCCAAAAAAGACGTTTAACGGTACCTGTTGCTGTCGCAAGTATAGTTTGAACCACGCGCTACTGATTTTTAAATGCAAATTCGGATACCTCTCTGTTTAGATGTGCTATTTTTCTAAACTGTAACAATTTGATAATTTCTTCGCCATCATTTTACAACAACAGATAATCAATTTTACAGATTGAAATAACTTTTTTGTAATAATTATTTCAAGTCAGATTTACTGAAAATCGGACATTTAATATGAGTGAGGCGTTTCTTATAGCCGTCAGTATATATATCATTGATACATTATTAATCGGGTTAATAACGGTATGATTTAAGAAAACAAAATGTAAATATCTGCCACTCTGTTTGGACGATCCATAACATTAGACTCAGTGGTGGTGAACTCGGCCAAAGCGATGGACGTTTTTCACTACAATAAGGTACAGATATTTTGCGTTTAAATGTGAGTATAAAGATCTGATTGGATAGTTTTTTCTAATAACAATGAATTTGTTCTAAAAATAGACCGGGTTTACCGATATGTATTGACAAACCGTCGGTGTTGTTCTAAAATCTCGTAACTACGGCTTTATCGAAGCCGTAGTTAAGATGTTTTATAACAACACCGACGGAGTACAATGATCGCGAAAAAACGTCCCACGCTTTGGCCGAGTTCACCACCAGTGAGACTTGTATACAAACACTATTTAAACCAATATTTTCCACCCAAATTAACCCGGGACAACTTTATTTTCGCGTGCAAAGTCCGTTACAAAACATTGCCGAAGTGGGGTCATTACATATGCAGATGTCCCGGGTTAATCTTGCTGGACAACACGTAGTTTAAGATTTACCAAACAATTTATCGCGAGCTAAACGAGCGAATTAATGTCCTATATCGTTTATTCTCGAATAAAGATAGTGTTTGTGTTGGGTAATTTTTAACAACAAGAAGTAATGTGTTTGTATACAAGTCTACAGTTATAAACGATGAGTTATATAAACGATTCAAAATCTTTTACTAATGAGAGGCCATACCTATAATCATATATAAGGGAATCCAAGTGTGTAAGTTGTTTCTATAAATAGACTTTCAATACAGCTATCCTACCAAAAATAAACCAAAATATTTGTATCGATTCTCGTTTAACTTTGAACGTATAATAACTACGGCTTGATTCAAGCCGTAGTTACGAGATTCTAGAACAGCACCTATGCAATAATATCGTTTGTCCGAAATTACGTCACTTTTAATCAGATAAAATTGTTCCCTATATATTGCACGTGACAAACGAATAAAATATCAGTGGGAAGGGTAAACGAACTTGAAACGCATTCTTATATAATATTCCAGAATTAAGGTAGCTCATTCCTAATGAGATCCACAACCCATCATACTAGTAATTTTCGTGTCATCTTTCACATTCGCTCCGTATCCCGAACCCTTTCGGGCGACGTCGTGAACATTCGGCGGTAAATATCGAAGCTGAACAAAATCGGACGAGTCTAACTCAGGATATCTTTGTGGTGAAATTGGGCTCAAAGAGTTTCATTTATTTAAAATATCTTCTGTCTTGAGCGACTTTTCAATCGGATTCAATCTGCCAATTCTAAAGTTTTATAATGGATACGAGTGCATTTTCATTTTGAAAGAGAAAAAACGGATGTGATGAATAAGATGTTAAACATAAAAACCACCTGAATTTTCATAATTGTATAAATCATAACGCATGTAACATGTTTAACCCTGACATTGATGTTTCAATTTAACCTCGGGGGAAACATGAATATCTTTTGAATGAAAGTGCACTGGGGCAAAATATTCGACTCTGTTATAGGAAAAAATATGGATAAATGTATCTTCGCAAGCCAATGATTTTACATGCACTTTGTTCCTTGCGGACAAAGTGGGGGTTAATCTTTGGCTTTCGAAGATGGAATAAACGTTTTAAAGTATTTCACTCGGCTAAACGAGGAAATTCTGTAACTATTTTGAGTAATTGAGGAGAATGGGTGTGATTCGATCTAATCCTACGATTTCCGTACCAAACAAATTGACAAGCCCTGTATCCATATAACGGTGTCGATTTGATATTGGTTTCAAGCACAGAGAAGGTGTTAGATATGTTGGATTGGAGAGATCTCTAAAACAATCTGATAAAAAAATTGCTTGTCAATAACTTTTTTAATCGGCGTCGTTTTAAAGTTCCACCACATCTAGAAAACCCCTATCAAATTTACTCCTTCATTGCTTTTTCAGATCCAGAATTATTTTCTGCAAATGCTGTTATTGTTATCGTCGTCACCGTCGTCGTCGTGCCGCGTGATTCCCCGCCATAAATAAAGATTAATAAGCCCAGTTAAGTATCATAACATCTAACCCACTGCCAGTCATTCATAGCGCTAGAAGCCACGCTTAATAATTGTGTAGAAGAAAGATAACTCGTATATTATTTTACGTTCTTCTAATATTGGTTACTTTCCTTGTTTATAACTTCGTGTCCGGCTTCTTTGTCGCTGTGTTACTGTGCAGAGAAAACAAGTCAACTAAATGTAGCAGAGCTGCAGATAAAGGTGGTTAAATCATTATATTTTCTTTTACTTCAAATTCAAACCCTGTGTTGTGGGCACTCATTTTGATAATTTCGATGAGATTTTTTTTCAAAAACGACAAACATGATCAAATGTAACAGACGAATATCACAAATGCTGCATTTAATAAACTCTTTATCAAACAAGGTCTGGGTTTGAAGTAAAGAAGATTCTTTGGGAACATTGGTAGCCAACATATTTTTTTTTCTTTTTGTCTCAATATTTTCTGTGAAACAAATTAATCTATTCTATTTTTTTTCTTTTTTTAATTTATTTTTTTTCTTTTTTTTACTTTTGATATCATTTATTCACAATTTGTTGTCTATAACTCCTTTAGCCGCCGCGATATGACCTTAGTAGTTGAAAACGACGTAAAACCCCATCCTCGGAAACCAAGCGGTCATAGCTACGTGCTACATGTAGCGTAGCTATGACCGCTGGGTTTCCGAGGATGGTAAAACCACATTAAACTATATATAAATCCTTTAGATTTATTAAAAAATATAGTCATTCGGGAAAGGGTTAAAAAGTTAAATAATCATTCTATAACCGAGGATACAGAAAATATGGAATGAGAGATGGTGAGAGCGGGATTGACAACGAGATATGCAGACAAAGATAAAGATAGAGAGACGGGGAGAGGGAAATACTGGGACGGGCAGAGAGATTACATATCGCCATAGCTGTGGAATCACCTGACTCAACATTAAGGATATTTTTCAATAATCATATAAAAAATGATCGATTTTAAAAGAAATATGTTTGAAGCAGAGAATGCAGGATAACGCAAGGCGTTTGCTAAATATGTATGTACATATAGTCTTTTTTAAAATTCTACTAATAAAAAGATTATTGACGAATGAAGACCAACCAAAATTTTAGTTGGTCGTCAATAACTTTTTACCTGCTGATTTAGACTGAAATGCCATTAAAATTTTTCAAGACGATATATTTCGTGCTAGATTAACCATATATTTATTCCAACGCTATTGCAAAGGACAAAATAATTTTTCCAATGAATACCTTGATTGTGTAGCCTATGTTGTAGCCTACAAAATCTGCAGGAAAAATGGCAACATGGTCATCAGCTTTTTCACGGGGATAACCACATGACTCAGAATTTCGGAAAATCTTCAAAATTTTAGTTAATTCTTGACTAATTTGAATTCGGCTTGAAGCAGAGAATGTGGACAGACGTCATGCAGTAGATGGAGGTGGTTGATGTTTGAAAAATTAACTGATAAAAAAATTATTGAAGATAAACCAAAAGTTTGGTTTATCTTCAATAACTTTTTTATCAGTTGATTTTTCAAATATCCAACACACCCAGCTTATTCCTGGCATTTTCCCATCTTCTCTTCTTCAAACCGAATTCAAATTAGCCAAATATTAAAAAGATATTGAAGATTATCAGAAATTTTGAGTCACGTGACTATACACCGTGTTTTCCGTGATTGTTTATTTGTGTTAACCTGGTTACTTGCTGTTGGGAACGTTAAGAAATATGTGTCCTGGGAAAGAAAAATCAAACAATGAGAGCATTTTATGGTGGCGTGTCGTCAAAAGATAGTCAAAAAGACGAGGCCAGTAGAATTTTGGTGACCGAAATTGAGCTACATAATCATGTACTTCAGCTTATAGTAAGGGGCGTTCAACCAGGTTCATAGACAATGTATTTGTCCATATAAAGATGGCAATATTTACATGCAAAACAACATACATGAACAGAAGGCATTCCTGGCCAGTCCTATAACAAATGTGAAGAATGGGCTCTGAAGTCGAAATACTAAAAAGCGCACAGACACAAACAAATACATGTATTTCTGTGTCGAAAAGTCTTGGAAATATACGTGATATATCCTGGTAGACTTCACAGTAGACTCATTTCATTTACCTACGGACATTCGATTACTAGTAACTGTGACGACTTGTCAATTATAGGAGTTAACCCTTTCCCAAACGACGAAATTTTAGGGTGATTCACTTCAAAAACTGCCACCAATGACAAAATGGAAGGTCATAAAGATAGAATTTGTGTAAAATATGGCATAGAAAATATTGAGAAAAAGGGAGAAACTGCTGGTTATCAGCAGTTTCTTGTTTTGTTTCAATGTTTTCCAAAGCCTTTTCTATTAGGGGCGTCAAAACCAGGTCTTGTTTGGGAAAGGGTTGAAGACAAGAATTTCTGACAAAAATAGGGTTGAATGACAATATAGCACACTGAACCAACGGTTAGTTAATACAATCTACAAGATCTACGTTTGAATGCCCCTTCTCCTTATAAGGTGAAAAGGAGTCGTGATTCGGCCAACTTAAATTTGAGAATCTAGGACACCAATTGTTATTCCGATATAACATTTGGAATCGGTGAACTGGTATAGTTGTCTTATTTTACTTTGTTGTGTTTATGAAAAAACTATATTTTTTTTAAGTTGTTGCTAATGCGAAAACACTCCTTTAAAGTTGAGACAGAAATAACAGATTCGATATACATTTGAACTACTGTATACATCAATTTATTCAATTTTAACACATAAATAGATTTGATCGGTCAGGGTTATCTTTTAAAACTAGAAAGATCTGAAGGTCTTGGGTCGTTCCACAGGCCTGAACATCTCGTGGTTTACTATAAAAATTTTGACAAATTTATCTAAATGCTTAAACTAGATTATTCAATACTTGTGGTTCTTAGAGTAAAAACAGTAATGTGGTCAAAGCAAAAAAAGTAAATGGTTTGCTAGTATTTGAGACTGTTAGAGTGAAAAGTCAAAAACAGCAATTTGTCAAATTCAAGGGCACATAATTCAGGATGTGAGATTCTGATAAAGTTGTAAATAAAATTTATGCATGATCTTTTGGTCACCAATATTCTGCCTAAATCTTGTCTTGAATAGTAAACATTTGTTGCTGTAAGGGTGAAAACAGTGTCGAAATCTGAATTTTTGTCCATTTCAAGGGGACATAACTCAGAATGTGAGATTCCAATCTGGGTGAAAATTACACAAATATAAGATCTTATGGCTAACAAGATCGAACTTTTGTCTTGATTGGTAAATATTTATGGTTGTTATAGTAAAACAATGTCGAATATAGCATGAAAATGGCAATTTTGTCAAATTCAAGGGCACATAACCCATGATGTAAGTTTTGGATCAAGTTGAAAATTCCACTCAGGCAAGAACTTGTGGTTTGCAATATTCTGTCAAAGTAAAAAAAAAATCTTAAGATTGGTCAATATTTCTAGTTGTTAGATAGAAATCAAAGTCAAAAGCGGCCATTTTTTGCCATTCAAGGGAAGATGACTCCGTACTTTATTGTTCAATCAAAATTCTTTGAAGGAATCGGACAGAAGGTCACCAAAGGATCATTCCTGTGAAGTTTGGTTGAAATCCATTCAGTGGTTATTGAGAAGAAGTTTTTTCTAAAAAAAAGTTGACGACCGGACGCACGAAAGCGCGGACGCACGCACGACGGACACAACGTCATGACAATAGCATCAATAATCAATGACATCAGTTACGATTTCGAATGAGTTGTCGGGATTTTTGTTGTTTTAACAATTCTTGTGCAGTTGAATTAGATGCAGACATAGTCATACTTTGCTCGGACTTTCAATAAAATCGACCCAAAACTGCAATTAGGGTATCATTGAGAAATGATGTGAATTTAATATTAAGACTGAAAACATATGCAGCCGGATGCAGTGTAGAGGGCACTTATAATATCTTGATGTACAACCTAGCTTTTATGGCGAAATAGTAAAAGTGCCTCTTATACAACAACCGGCTACACACACCCAGTCAACAACTTAGATTCTTCAAAGAATCTTTCTATCTAATTCAACTTAATCAACTCCCTAATTTCATAAGCCAACACGCCATGCATTTTTCTATGGTAAAATGTAACCCACAAATGAATGTCGACACCTGACGAGAAAGTTATCCGTGACCCCTCTGTCCATAAGCGAACACTCTACCACGTCGACATAAAAAACTATCTTGCATCGTGGAAGTAGGCCTATTAGAACCACCATCTTCGCAAACCAAGGATTTTATCCCACTTGGTTTCTTTGTTTGTAACGAACAAAGTGGAGGAAGTCATCGGCTTATGAAGATAAAATGCCCCTTGTCCTACACTTAGTGTTCGTCCTAGTTTTTGGACCAATGAAATTGCAGTATATTTGAAAATTTCGGCGCTATATTTCACATACACACACTGCCGGTCACGGATATGCATAGCCACGCCCCCGTTTCCTGTGCAGTTATGAAAAATGATATAATTTTTGGGAACATGATGTAATTTTTGGGCAAATGATGTAATTCCAGTAAGATCCGCTCGATAGTAGTTCCGGTCGGAGGCGTGGTTTGAAGAATCACAGTAGAAGCGTATGTTTTCATTGGTTGACGAACACTAAGTCATATATAGTCTGTATAGTGGATTCTACGCAACATAAACGTTCAAAGGCTGCGCCTTTTGAACGTTTATATCGCATAGAATCTACTATACAGGCTCTATCTAATACGGAGGTAGTCATCGGCTTACGAAGATAAAATGCCCCTTGTCCTACACATAATTCACGTCACTTCCTGATTACTGTTGACAGCATGGACAGCTTATAAGGACACATTGTATTTGTTCAGATTACTCCTTCTAAACACACGTCCAGTTATATCTATTCTTTGTTTGTTTTTGACATTCATGTATTTCAATTGTAAGAGACATAAATGGTCTTTAGAAGACGAGTCAAGTTCTTTATGAGAGCCAATCTAAATTTAAGTAGATTAAATAATGTTCAATTCTGTTTCCATAGTTTTATATTGTTACATTTTCTTCTGTCTTTGCTTCTCGTTTTATTGAAAATGCCTTTAAAAACCTCATGTACCAACTAATGTGAACACAAAATAGAAATATTGGATAGATGAACATCCAATAGCAAAAGCAAGTTAGCAAGTTAATCGTGACGTAATTTCGGACAAACAATAGTATTTCGTAGGTGTTGTTACAAAACGTAACTACGGCTTGATTCAGGCCGTAGTTACGAAATTGTATAACAACACCGACGATTTATCAAAACATAACGGTAAACCAAGTCTATTTTAAGCACAAAATTCATTGCTATTTACTTGAATTCTGAATAATGATATATGGTAATCTGAGAATATGTCGCTTTATTTCTTGCATTTGCAATATCTGTAGCTGCAGGGCTATTTTATTTTTATTTCCGTTTTTCTTTCATGAAATGGTGAAATTCGTCGCCTCGTTTTTAAGGTGCGCTAGCTACCAAAAACACTTTTCCAAGAAAATCGACTTTAAAGATTCAGACCTTTATAACATTTTTTATCTTTGCTTGAAATAGACCCAAGTTTTGCATGATAGTCTGAAATAACGTTATCTATCCACATGTAAAATTTAATAAGAAATGGTGGAGCGTTTTTGAGAAAATCATTATTTCTGTTTGGAGATAGGGCAATTTTGGTAAGTTTTTTAACATATTTCTCACTTTAAAAGGAGATAGATCAATATAACACAGAACAGAACTATTTGCTATATAGGCCCACCTTACTAATTAAATGTGATTCATAAAAAAGGCAAATCGTCGTTTTACCGTAGAAATGGGACTTCGCATGCGGTTGTATTATGAACCGCTGGTCTTTGTTCTAGATAAAGTAAAAAAAAAACAACATTCGAGTGCATATTGATTTCAACATCTTATAGCACCACAAAGGATACAGACTCTAGTGTACATAGATTTAAATTGCAACAAATTCATATCATTTTTGTTCTGAAGAAATATATTTTGCTTTTTATAATGGCTGCATGAGCTATGGTTTAAAAAAATCTACATTGTGAAGCACTTGTGTGCCAAAATCAATTTCAATTACATTTTTTTAAATTATCCGGCTATTCTACCCATCGAGGACTGGTAATCAGAATGTCGGCACGCATATAGTGTTATTGTGAACGGCAATTGATTAAAATATCATTTAAAGTTGTTAACGATTGACTTGCTAGCATATGTACTTACATATTATCAAGATCTTCAATAGAAATCGATGTTCGCATTTAGTAATCGGAATTCGTGTTTGTGTCACATAACAGGTCACGTGGTTTCTATTCTTATTTTCATTGGACGAGAGAAATTTTCAGGCACAGATTGCGCTATGTCCTGGACATAGGATAAAATTCAGATCAATATGAAGAAAAAATCAGGAGATAGAGCAATATGCATACGCAATTTTTCAAAAACCAGCCCGCCAATCGACGATATCTGGTGTTCAGGAGATAGAGCATAAAAATACGAACACAACGATACCAAATATATGATTTTTGTAAAAATGGAGTTAGCGCACTTTAAAAGCGAGGCGACGAATTGTAAATCAAAGTGCTGAGAGCACTGTAATTGGACGTCTCTGATTGATTGAGCGGGATTGTACATGAACGAAAGATATCTTATTCATTCTTCTGTGTTTAATTCTATAAGATCGGTTTCGGACATACGAAATCGGCTTTAATACCAGAAAACCCTTCTCAGGCTTCAAATTGATTTGATTGCCGTTTCAAGACAACTGATTTGTCGCTATGAATAATCACTATTAATTTGATTACCAAATTCAATTAAGGCCATGCGATTAGCACTTTTGTCTTCTTGTTTCGGTTTACTATGAGTATTGTCGTCAGTTATACTTTTCATTGATTTTAAAAAGTACGCTACAAAGCAATTTATTCAAAATGTAAGCCAACGCGCTACATAAATGAAAGCCGCGATAGCTCACTTAGCAGAGCACTCACCTTGTACTCTTTACACATGTTATATCCGGAAGGCCCTGGGTTCGAATTCTACTCAGACATTGTTCTTTTTAATCATCTTTTTTTTATACGCCGCCGGAGGCGGACGTATATTGGCGTCATCTTCTCCGTCTGTCCGTCCGTCCATCCGTCCGTCCGTCCGTCCGTCCGTCCGTCCGTCCATCCCTCCGTCCGTCCGTACGTCCGTCCACTTTTCTTGTCAACGCAACTCCTCCTAAGTTTCTGGCTGGATCTTCTTGAAACTTGGTCATTGTTATCACCTCAATTGGTAGATGTGCATGAAGGAAGGATTTTATGGTTCGTTGATTTTTGCCAGAGTTATGCCCCTTAAAAACTTAGTCTCTGGGGCTTATTGAAATTGCAGCCTTGTAAACGCAACTCCTCCTAAGTTTCTGGCTGGATCTTAATGAAACTTGGTCAATGTTATCACCTCAATTGGTAGATGTGCATGAAGGAAGGATTTTATTGTTCGTTGATTTTTGCCTGAGTCATGCCCCTTAAAAACTTAGTCACTGGGAGTTATTGAAATTGCAGCCTTGTCAACACAACTCCTCCTAAGTTTCTGGCTAGATCTTAATGAAACTTGGTCAATGTTATCACCTCAATTGGTAGATGTGCATGAAGGAAGAATTTTATGGTTCATTGATTTTTGCCAGAGTTATGCCCCCTTAAAACTTAGTCTGTGGGGCTTATTGAAATTGCAGCCTTGTCAACGCAAGTCCTTTTACGTTTATGGCTGGATATTAATGACACTTGGTCAATTACCTCAATTGGTAGATTTGCATGAAGGGGCTGATTGAAATTGCAGCCTTGGGGCTGATTGAAATTGCAGCCTTGTCAACACAACCTCTTCTAAGATTCTGACTGGATCCTTATGAAACTTGGTGGATGTTATTACCTTAATTGGTAGATGTGCATGAAGTAAGGATTTTATGGTTCATTGATTTTTGCCTGAGTTATGCCCCCTTCAATCTTAGTCTCTAGGGCTTAATGATATTTCAGTCTCGTGAACGCAATTCCTTCCAGGTTTTTGACTGGATATTTATAAAATCCTTTTTGTGAACACAACTTTTTACAGGTTTTTGTGTGAATATTTATAAATCCTTGTCAATGTCATTTTTTTTTGTCTCAAGTTATATAAGTGGCGGCGTATATTGTGACCATGGCACTCTTGTTCGACTTCTATCTCCACCATCGTTGGCGAAAAAACGACCGCAGTGATTTAGAATCGATCTTAACACAAATTCAACGAAATAAAGTAATGAAACGCCGATCATTTACATACAATTCCGCTCAATCAATGAGAGGCGTCTAAATATAGTGCTCCAAGCACTTTGATTTTTATTCCTGTTTAGAGTAAAAAAAGAAAAAAAAACACGGTAGCAGTTTTCCCTGGTTGTGGTTACAAAACAAATTCAATACATACTTTTCCTGAAACAAAATACCAGATGAATTGGAGCACCTAATCATGGATTCCTCATACAATACTACCGCAGCATCCTTACATCTACAGGTGTGCATAAAAAGAAGAAATTGGGAACGTGCCGTCGGGAAAATGGCAGTGGAGTACAATAAGCAATTTAAATGTTCATATCATTATCAACGAAAATTTGAGAATATCAATGTCCCTATCTGTAAACATATTCATACGATCATCCAGGTACCATCTGTTGCAGACCCATTGCTTCATCTTCTTAGCTCAATACACGTAAACGGGTCGCTTAAACGAAATAAATACAGATCGCTGTCACTTAGTCTTATACTAGTAATAATCATTGTTGTCATGACCATCGATCAGTATGTAAATAGGTCATGATACTGTCGAATATCAGTGATACAGATGCTGGAGAAAAAAAAACTCGTAAGAGCAACTATTTTTCTGAATAGGTGGATTTCACCAGTGTCTCATCTGAGGCTGTTCAGATGGAACCCCGATTTGTCATCGAGTCGAACCCGAGTTGCGAAATGAACTCACTCCCCGATAATCAATTTCAAAACCCTGGTTCCAAAGTACGTCTCGTGGAAACCCCGTTCCTTTAAATATGTCAAAGACTTAAACAACAATGATCAAAGAAAAGGGACCTATCATACACAATACGTGCATTTACTTGGGTAATCATTCTAAAATGTGTGTTTTCAGTAAACACATCAAGAAAAACAAACGTTTTACAGAAGAAATAATCCGAACTGGTTTTGAACCAACGGCGTTCCAAATTTCAAACTGAAAAAAAAGGTTGCGAGGTTAATCCTTTCCCGTTTGAGCTATCGCTGCTGATGATGATATAGGGTGTCTGTTTACATTATAACCATAGTGTATGCATGTATCGCTTTCTAAAGATCTTACCCTTTACACAATAAATATTACGAAAGTCAAAAAACTACAAGAAAATGATTAAATCGAAAAAAGATCGTAAAGTTGGTTAAGACGTGGCATGAATTGAATCGGCCAATGAATCTTATAGTATTTGTTAGAGAACACATAGAAAGTAGGAAAAGATACGACAGTTTTCCTGTATGGTCGCAAAATCTATTTTGAATTTTGGTCAACTGGCAATTGAGACTGAGAAAGGGTTTTTTGGTAATGAAAACCCATTTCGCCTGTCCAAAAGTGGTTATAAGAATTGTACGTCCTTTCGGACGTCCAATTAAAAACGTTTTCATAATTGCAACCTTTAATTGTGTTTTTGCCAATTGTGTCTTGCTGGTCTCTCATATCAGCTGAATTGGCGTTAACAATTTCTCAAACTGCATATAGCTTTATTGTGGTCCAATTCGAAAGACGCTGCAGACGACAACATGGATGTTGAAAAAGACTGAATCTGTGTACAATATAACACAGAAAACATCGAGGTAAAAGGAGAAAATGCTATCCCAAGCCTGTTTTATTAGGGAGGTCAAAACCAGTTCTTGGAAAAGGTTAAACAAGCGTCACGAGACTCGATTACATGTACAAAGATGTCTACTTTTTACTCATTGACCTTAAATTTGTGGACTTTAAAACTCGGTTGGGGACTTTCTTTTGCAACATTTCACGATATTTTGGCGTGATTGGTCAGTCGTAGAGGTCAGTGGAAGCACCGATTACATAGATCAATGATAAGAAATTGAAATTAGGTTAGGAGATTAAAACAATGTAGAAAACTTGTGAAAGATAAACAATGCGTATTTATATTTCGTTTCGTTCGAGTTTTATCAGAACCAAATTTGTACGTACTAGTGGCAACTTGGCAATCAAATGTAAGATTTATTGAAAATTTGAAAAAAATCACATTTTTTCTATATTGAAAATAATGATTATATTGACACACATAAGAAAGTATGGCTGCAATGAAATATTTTGTATTAATATAAGCAAAATAGTATCGTATGAGCTCATACGTGATATCAAAATTTGCAAAAAATGTATTAATCGAAGGATGGTTTACATTTGACGGAAATTTTGCTATTACCGGACGTTTACTTTAAGTGTAAGTAACACAAGAGTGAAAAGTACAAGTTGCAGGCAGACACTATTTTTATTTCTGTACATTTCGCACATGTTCGTCACTTTAATATCCCCATTAACCACTTCCCAAACGACACAATTTTAGGATGATCCAATTTGAAAGCTGCTTCAGATGACAAAACGGATGTTGATAAAGCTGTAAGATATGGTGCAGAAAATATTGAGGCAAAAGGAGAAACTGCTGGTTATCAGCAGTTTCTTCTTTTGGCTCAATGTTTTCCCAAGTCATATCTATGAGTGATGTCAAAACCAAGTCTTGTTCAAGGGCGGATCGAGGTATTTTTCCCAGGGGGGGGGGGGGGGGGGGGGGGTCCGATCTTAAGCCCCCTTTTTTGCCAAATTCCAGGGGTGTTTAGACCTCCTGACCCCCCTTGGATCCATGCAGATACATGTCATATCATGAAGGACGAAATATAACAACGGTTTGTCGTGGCACACCGGGACAAATGACGAAGCTTATGTGGGACATAACCAGTAATCGTTTTGATAACCCCATTTTTCGCCAAATTCCAGGGGGGGGGGGTCATGACCCCCTGACCCCCCCCCCCCTCTGGATCCGCGCATGTTGTTTGGGAAAGGGTTAAGATACATGTGGTCTATAACACTAACATTAATCTTAGAGAGTTCAACGGATAATGAATTTATATTAATTACCTGGACAAGTAACAAATGCAAAAGAACAAACAAAATATCAAGTGTCTACATCTTTTTTTTTAAAAAAAATCTTCTCGGTTATTTGCGTAAAACAATCGTCTGTTAATAGTCGAAATATAGTCAAATGTAAAACCATCATGTAATTGATACATTTTAGTAAATTCTTTTACTAGATAAAGTAATATTTTGTTAAAATAAAGGAACTTTATTCTCCTGTAATAATGGCTGTAATAATGATAACGATTATAGGTCTATTAATTGCTGTCATAATTGCGCGGATTACAAAATGGCCAAAATAAAAAAAAAAATTTTTTTATTAAATGGCTCAAACAGCATACCACCATAGCTATGTATATATCACAGAATGGCTATTACTTGTGCTTGCGAGATAAAAAAAAAAACTTAATCTGAGCCGGGATCTGGAAAATACTAGTATTCCCCTTATAGGGTTACTGCCCCTAGATCTATCGTTTCTAGAGAGGGAGACGACAGGTCACGTATGCCAACATGGTTTATGATCAGACTGCGTATACACGCAGGCTTATTTTAATTTATTACTTTATTTACAGTTTACATTATGTGTATCTTGAATAATGGTGGGTTCAAAAACCTTAAAGGACCTTTTTCCACATCCCGGCTCAAATTTATTACTTTATTTACAGTTTACATTATGTACATATGCAGGCTCATCTTGAATAAAGGTGGGTTCAAAAGCCTTAAAGGACATGTTTCCAGATCCTGGCTCAAATTTATTATTTTATTTACAGATTTGACTGACCATGGGCTACCTAAGTTTGGGCCTGTTGGCCGCACTGGTGGTCACTATTTACGGGGCCGCAACTACAACCACCCCAACGTTACAACAAATCCAAAAAGAGCTGAAAGACTTCGAGTCCTCGGTTCGTGACACAATCTCTGGCCTATCTAGACAAGTCATGTTGCAGCAATTGTTTGTGGAGGAACGTATCAGATCAGACGGTGACTCCGGAGTCAAGATCATACGTCTCAATAACGGAGGAGTTTCTGACTACCACAGACCAACCTACACGGCGTATTCCACCGCCGCCATTCACGAACATTCGAACTACGATCGTACCGTCGGCATGGGAGAACTGATCGTTGTTCTCAATGGTGTGGAGTTCAGAACCCGTCACAACGACTATAAGCTTGTGATGCCTTCACGTTCAAATAAAAACTGGAACGCTGTTGAGAATATTCCCTTCCCAGGCGTGCCTGCTTCAGTCAGGAACAAGAAGAACGTGAACGACCAGATAGCTGAAATGAGGCAATACTTTAAAGCTTTCCACGAGCAGAACCCGAAGATCAGGAACTACGAACCATATTTCAAGCCTGTGATGTGCTACGTAGAAGGGTCCTGGACGACCGATACCAAGGATATTCAAGAACCGTTCGAAAGTGACCGACATTTCTTGGACGCTAAAAGCTGGTTCGATTTACAAGAGAAGATCCGATACATGGCATCTACAGGTGGTAAGAATCAGTTCGAGAACTTCTCCTTCCTGCCCACCACCATCATTAACGTGACGGTGGAAGGTCGACCCGTATACGCTCAGTGGAACTACAGAATTGTCTGTCATCCAGTACAAACACGACTACAGTTGAAGGATATAGAACTCGTGGATGACATAGCCGTCCGTATGACGGGGCGATATAACATGACGCAATTAGCGACATCACGTAGAGCACGTTTCCGCTTCGCTTCAAGTGCAGGTAAAACATACCACGTTGAGAGCGAATCTGGCGAGGTCGACCACAGGATTTACAACTACGGACTTCTGGACAGAATGATGATGGAGATCCCTGGTAAAGACAACTACAAGGGGTACCTCAATGACGACTCCTTCGGTATGTTGAAGTACCGCATTGACGTGAAGAATAACACGCTACTCAACACGGCTAGATATCACAGGTGGTACAAAGTAGCCCGTCCAGGTGCCATGGGACTTCTTACACGTCACCGGGGGTTCTCTGACAACAGTCTGTTTGTAGCTCAAACCACAAACCCAAAGGTCCCTAAAATGGAAGTCAAAGAATGCAGCTACAATCAAAAGCTCCACAAAAGCGTATGCAAATATTACGACTTGAGAACAACCTACGCCATTCCTCTGGAACTGGTTTGGTTAACACCACTGTCAAGCTGGAATCCTTACAATCTGGAAATCAGAGAGCGCAAAGATGAAGGTCTCCTAACTGCTCACGGAAGAAATGGCGGTCAGACCAAGGATAAAGCCTACAATGGTACTTCCTACAGTAAATATTACCTGACGCCTGTTGAGTTTTATCATGGCGGTACTGTCGAGAGAGACCCAGCTGATACTGCTAGAGATGCTGTCGGTGTTCTGGATAGAAATGGAGAGGTAACTCATTACTGCATTATTTATATGACGTCCACTGACGTCGTTAGGCGTTGAAAATGTTGTAACTACAGCTTGATCAAGCTGTAGTTACAACGTTTTCAACGCGCAACATCGGAATGTCTTTCCTTTGTACTCTTTCGTAAAAACCTTGACAATTCAACATGCAAACATACCGGTAAGTAAATATTACTTAATACCTGTAGAACTTTAGTCGCAAGAGACCCAGCTGATATTGCTAGAGATGCCGTCGCGTCGGTGTGCTCGATAGAAATGGAGAGGTAACTCGTTACTGCATTATTTATACATGTATTACGTCCACTGACGGCGTTGGGCGATGAAAGTGTTGTAACTACAGATTTAAAAAATCTATAGTTACAACATTTTCGAAGCTCAACGTCGGAATTACTTTCTTTGTACTCTTTCGAGAAAAAAATCTTGACAAGATAACGTAGAAACATACCGGTAAGTAAATAGTACTTTACACATGCGGAGTTTGATCGTGCTGGCACAGTTGTGAAAGACCCAGTTTATCGTCATCTTTCTTCAAAAACCTCGTATCTGCAGCTTGTTTTAAGCTGCAGATACGAGGTTTTTGAAGAAAAGCAGCGTAATACCGCTAGGGATGTTGTCGGAATGGTGAGGTGTTGATTGCTTTATTTTAAAATTTCTTTGTCGTTTTTGATGTACAAGTAAAATAGGTACATACAATGCATAATCTAGCTTTTATTCAACGCCTTTTCTTCTAGCTGTAGTCAGCTGTCATTTCCCTTTTTTCCTTCCCTCCTTTCGTCTGCTGCAGAATTAGATAACACGATATTTTGAAGACGTTAAGAAAAGAAATTGCGACATGTTTTGCGTCATTTAGGCATATAATTGTAATAGAATAAAGATGTCATTAACGTTCGAATTCAGAATATCGCAATAGAAGAAATTATGTCTGCCGAAGTAATAACTACCGTTTTGTCTTGCGACTATGCTAGATCTACATTTTGTCACTGCATTGAATAAAATGCCTAGAAATCGCTTAAACTAGTCTGTTTGTTTCTTTATAGATGAGGCGAGTGAGCGCGGCCGGTATGCGCGTATTCTTACCTAATATACCGGATGTGGGTAAGATACGTCAGAGATACCCCGTATTTCCGGTGCACGCGGAAGGCGGAGTCACGTGGAAGAATCTACAAGCACTACAGGACATGGTCATGGACATGAAACAATATGGAAAACTTTACGAAGTGGCGCCAAAGCTCGGCGACGACAGTCACCCACCGGACAGCCATTTTGTGACGAGCACCACCCACATGGATCCTCCAGGTATGCATAAACACGACATGTGGCTGACCGCGGAGGAGATGCACGCGCTACTGCACACTGGTACCACCGTCCGAGTGTTCACCACGCAGGATAACGGGCACCAGCATGACCTTGAACTTCAGCGTGATGGTTCCCGCACTGATCGTCTAAAAATAGTCGAGTGTGACGGGATGAAGAGCTGCTGGGACCATCATAGTGGATATGTTTACTTGAGCACCTCTACATAATACAGCAAAGTCGATTACTATTCACGAATAGAATCAAACATTGTCTCGTTGTTGAAGTTCATTGAAATAAAATCGAATGAAATGAACTTTAATGTGTTATTCGAAAAGACCGTTTCCTTATCAGTAGGCCTAAGGGGAGATAATTAAAAATGACTATACTAGCTTTTCTTTAGCATTTAGATCTTTTTTAAATCGTCCGACTTCAAGTCGTCGACAAAAACATAAATTATCAACACGAGTATTCTTCTCCTGTGTATTAAGAAATTTAGGGTGAACGCGCGCTCCCTCTTTTATCCAATTAACAAAAAACAACAAAAAACAACATATAAACTATTATTGTTTCTTCATTCAGGACGTCAAAGCCGAGGTATTTGTTAGATGAGACAACTGAATCAATTCCTAGTATTGACGTCCTTCAGTGAGTCGGAAAGGGCAGTTCCAAAATAAGAAAAATCCCCTGTTCTAAATACGGAATATTTCTTCGTTGTGTCGGAAATCGCTGATTTTCTTAAAAAACTTGGTAGCTATACCTTGAAACAAGCTATAGTTACGAGGGTGTTTAAGGCAGAATATCCGTAATGTGGCCATTTTGAGATTCATAAAACATCGGCTTTTTCTTTCGAGCGGCTTCGTTACGTATCCGATCCTATTCGGGCGCGATCGTAAACGTTCGGTGGTGGAAAGTTCCATCTCCGAATGTTTTCGACGTCTTCCGAATAATTCCCACGTCGCTCGAAGTCATTAGGGGTGGACTAGCTTAAAGTAAAAAGCGTTGATATATGTAGTCGTTTCCGGTTATGCTTTAAATTTGATTCGAAGTTCAGATAACTTATTTTGCTAGATCAGTATAGAACGGGACGTAGACAAAAGTACAAATGTGTAGATTATTGAAAAGAAAGGAAAAGTAGAAATTGCTAAAAATTAGCAATTTCTTATTTCCTCTCAATGTTTCAGAAAATGTTTAACAACCAAATTATCATTACTTGCTACGTTCACTTTAACTCAATATCAGACGCCAAAACATTAGGGTGGTCCAAAGTTAAAGATGCTTCATAAGACAATTTCGAGTGAATGGAACTAAAGTTGTTGTTGTTTCATCTTGCAGGTCTGATTCGAAATGAGTTGCAGATGAAAAGTTATTTGATATAAAATGTAAAAATGAATATTTTATGACAGGGACAATATTAACGAAAAGGAACAATTGTCGATCATCAGAATTATATCTGTGCCAATTTTTAACAGACCTTTTCTACTGGAGACGTGAAATTCCGGTATTGTTTGGCACAGGGGTCCGTAATTTGAGCCTTGTCACCATCTAGACTATTCTTTATGACAAGGGTTTTTTTCTACGTTCAATCTGATCGTCACCCCTCTATCACGAAATACGGTGGAACTTTTTTCAAATTAACAGATAATCTGTCCAATCTTTCGTTAAACAAGAGCCAACATATTTTTCTTCAAAGAAAATGCAATTGTTTGGGGGTGGGTACCGAAGTCTGACTGCTACAATGGCTCAAAGTTGAAATTTCCATCGAGGTTTTGCTTCATTTACACTACCAAGTTCAGTCGATTTCAAGATATGAACACGCTTGAGATCAAACAGAACGTCATTCTAACTGCGTGAACACCTAAAGCCAAGTTTAAATCAAACACTTACCTGTCACATTCGTCTACTACAAACGCAAACAACTGAGAATTCGGTGATTTTGAGGTTTGTTGTCAAATTTTGAAAAGGAAACTGCCAATCTGGGTCAGATGTAACGATGGGTAATTTCGTTGGATAATCGATGTCACGTTTTTGGTGACGTAATTAGCGGCGAATGATTTTATTGGCCGACTATCGTTTTGACAGTCTCGCGCGAGATTGGTACTCGATTTCCAAAGCTATTTTTAAACAGTTTCATGATGTAAGAGCGGGAATCATAGGGTATTTAAATATTTAGCTTACGGAGACAAAGGAAAGTTAGAAAAGTTCGCTCATGTTATTTTTTCAGCAGTAAAGAGAAGATTATAAGAATGTAGATTATTTACAAGAGGGCCAGAATGGCCCTATATCGCTCACCTGAAAGAAGACAAAGAGTCACCCAAGGAACATTTCTGCCAAGTGTGGTTCAAATTGGGCCAATGGTTGATTTTTAAAGAATTTTCTTAGAATTTTTCTAAGTCAAATAAGTCACGCCCTGCCACACCCACTTTTTCAGATGAAACAAAAATTCACATTTTTTTTTCAAAGAGTCACCAAAGGAACATTTCTTCCAAGTTTGGTTCAAATTGGGCCAATGATTGATTTTTAAAGAATTTTCTTATGATTTCTCCAAGTCTGATAAGTGCTGGCCTGCCATGCCCACAATTTTGGACGAATAAAAAATCCGCGAACAAATCTTAAGGAGGGTCACCTAAGGAACATTCCTGCCAAATTTGGTTCTAATTGGCCCAATGGTTAAGGAGAAGAAGATTTTTGAAGAATTTTATAACAATTTCTCTTGGTTAGATAAGCCCCGCCCTGCCACACCCACATTTTTGACGAAACTACTAATTCATGAACAAATGTTGAAAAGTGTCAATCAAGAAACAATTCTGCAAAGTTTGGTTCAAATTTGGCCCATTAGTTGATTTTTAAAAAAATTTCTTAGGATTTTTTCTATGGCCGCAAAGCCCCTTCCTCCCTGCCATGCCCTCATTTTTTAACAAATGTAAAAATTTGTGAATCATGTTTAAAAAGAGAGACCCAAAGAACATTCCTGCAAAGTCTGCTTCAAATTGGCCCAATGGTTAATTTTTAAAGAATTTTCTTATGATTTCTCTAAGTCTGATAAGTCCCTTTCACCCTGCCACGGCCATGTTTTTGACGAATCAAAAATCTGCGAACAGGTTTTGAGAAGGGTCACTCAAGGAACAATTCTGCCAAGTTTGGTTCAAATTGGCCCAATGGTTGATTTTTAAAGAATTTTCTTAGGATTTCTCTAAGTCCAACAAGCCCCGCCCTGCCACACCCACATTTTTTGACGAATCAAAAATCTGCGAACAAGTTTTGAGAAGGGTCACTCAAGGATCATTCCTGCCAAGTTTGGTCAAAATTGGCCTGTTGGTTTTGGAGAAGAAGATGTTTGAAGAAATTGTTGACGGACGGACAGACAGACGGACAGACGGACGATGGACGGTGAGTGACCACAATAGCTCACCTCGAGCACTTTGTGCTAAGGTGAGCTTAAAACACATTTAGTCAAGCTAGTGGCGCTAACTCTAGTAGTAGTGCCTCGATTTTCGGGGAGAATACACGAACAAGTTAACAGAAACGAGTCGACCAATGAAATTATTCGTCGCCAATTACGTCACCTTTTCAAGATGTCTACTTTCATGTCAATACTTTAGCTGAACGGAAAAATCGTAAAATGTTTGATTCTAAATCATTAGAGAAGACAAATGTGACATGTTAGTGTTATATTTAGACTTGCTTTTGGTGTTCATGCAGTCTAAACGGCCCTCTGTTCGATCTCAAAGCGTGCTCATATCTTAAAATCGAGTGAACTTGGTAGTGTAAATGAAGCAAAACCTCGATGGAAATTTCAACTTTGAGCCTTTGTAGCAGTCAGACTTCGTTACCCACCCCAAACAATTGCATTTTCTTTGAAGAAAAATATGTTGGCTCTTAGTTAACGAAAGATTGGACAGATTATCTGTTAATTTTAAAAAGTTCCGCCGTATTTTGTGATAGAGGGGGTGACGATCTGAGTGAATGTAGAAAAGTCCCTTGTCATAAGTAATGACTAGATGGTGTCAAGGGTCAAATTACAGACCCCTATGTTGTTTGGAAAATGTAGAAATTAAAGTACGACTGCATAAATATAGAAAATAATTTATTAAAGTACAGAAAAGAATTATAACTAAGAATGACAATAATTATGCACTTGAGACATTTATCATACTGGAATATTGGCCTCATAGAAAAATGTCAGGCCGGGGAGGGGGCGTTGCCACGGGGGCCAGCACCCCCCCCCCCCCAAAAAGTGCCCGAAAAAACGACATTCCCTAATTTTATAAGTGCTGAAAAGTTTGGGGAAATCCAATTAAGCCCCTCCAATATTTAGAAACTGGCCCAGACACTAAATTTAGCCCCTCACCTCACCCCGATATGAAATTGCTTCCTACAGGCCGGTAAATATCAGCCTTCACATCCATACAGATTTGTCTTTTTGTAAAAAGTGTGACCATTTTGATTCAGCAGGACAAGGATTAACCCATTACCAAACGACAGAATTTTAGACTATTCCAAAATCAAAGATGATGCAGACGACAATTTCAAGTGAATGAAATTTTGAATATTGTGGTCTTTTTACGTAGAAAATATTGTGGTAAATGAAGAAATTACTTGTCACAAGCAATTTCTTCATTTTCCACGATGTTTTCCAAAGCCATAATCTTGTGGGGAGTCAAAAGGAGTCATTGTGTGGTAATGGGTCATGAATAGTTACAAACAAAAAAAATCTAATTAACATAATTATCCTTTGTGAGTCTGAAGAAATATCCAATCACAATTTTATATAACTTTGGCACTCGTTATTTCGATATACGAATGAGCCGTTTTCTGTTTAAGTCGAAGTGAAAATCTGGTTCCGTCTCCTAGGGTAGTCAACCACTAATTTGATCCATACTACGTTGGAATTTTTCATGATACGTCGTTCGATACGTATCCGAGCCCACTCGAGCAACGTCGTTAACATTCGGCCATGGAACGTTCCATCGCCGAATGTTTACGACTTCGCGTGAATCCTCATTAGGGGTACCTTAAAATAAGTTTGCATTTGTACCCTTTTCAGTGAATACTCTACGACTAAACTTCATTATATTTCACCAAAAATGTCCTCAACTCACTCACATCTGGACGTATGTCTGAAATCGTCTGAGCATCAGATTTATAGTGTAAATGAGAAAGACTAGTTTCTAATAGGAGAGTTTTGCTAATGTCTCCTTGTCTAAGACCTAATATATCTAACAAATCGCTCGGACTAACAGGCCTATCTCTTGAGACACACTTCTTCAGTCTATGGTCGTATAGACAATGTACAGGTTTTCTATGAAGGACTATGGAAGTACCAACAATATTGAGATCATTGGTCACCAGCAGTCTTACATTAACAAAGTTTATATCACAGGGAAGCTGGATTTCTGAATGTTTAGGAATGTTTAGAGAATTGAGAATTACGGCATCATCATTCGCTTTCATGTTATTATGAACAATATTTTGAGGAGCGAGAACTCCTGCGTCACCGGTTTTGATAACGTTGTTATTAAAGTCACTTTGAACGACGCTGAATATCTGTACCGGGTACTGTAAGACATCATTGACGAGAATGTTTTGCAATGTTGGATGTGTATATCGCTCCTCTTCCAATGATGACTCGGCTGTTTTATACTCCACTTGCAGCACAAACTCGGACAGACTGCTGACTTTATCAAATATTCCGGACCCCAGACCTCGTCCGTCGTCCGTGTCCATATTTCTGTCCAGCATGACCTCCAGCCAGCCATTCTCTAGTGACGCGACACCAGCAGGTTGTGCAGAATGTAACGTCAGTCTCTTAGTGGTGTCCTCCAGCATCGCCATCGAGCTGATCGGATAATAGTTAGTCTCTATAGCACGGTCCGGATACGTCTTTCTTCCCATCAGCTGGAAACTGTTCTGATCTGTGAAGAATATATTGCCATTGTTTATATCTGATTGTAAACGAAGGATCACCTCTATGTTGTTTGTTGCCTGTAGGCCTTTGTCTAGATCTATCACGTGACTTATATGAAGGCCGTGACCTTGTGACCCGGTGACGTTGTAAACACGGAATCTTTGTGAGAATCCCATTGGAAAGATACAGTTTATTTCGGACATCAATGGTCCCCTCGTGACGTAGATCTTGACGTTGTCATGGAGACCGGGTATATCTGTGGCCGGACCGGCGGGACCGAACAGATAGGCCCCGCTAGCTTCAGATCTATACTGCAGGAATTGTGATGATATGGCGGTCTCTCGTCCCTTACTGTCTGTAATACTCTGTAGTTTACATGTGCTGGCATCTACAATCACTTTTAACTTTGTATTCTCAATAGTGACTTTTCCAACATTTGCTACCAGTTTTTCTGAACACAGTTTTCGTTTTGTGGAACCTTTCTCTTTTATTACTAGTTCTTGGATTTCAAAAGGAGCTATTTTTGTTCTGATTGACACAAAATATCCTAATCCATTCCCAGACATACCGTGACTTATTTTTGACACTTGGAATGGCACGGTTTTATTTCCTTTTACGACTACAATATTTGGCTTATCTATCAATATATTGATAACTTCATATCGGGACTTTTCAAGAGGGTTTGCCACTACAAAAGTTATTTTTCCATTTTTAAGTCTAAATAAGCGATCAGATTTTATACTTTTAGGATCTAATTTTATGAAACTTTCCTCTAATTTGTTCGGATTTACACTTTTACCTTGAGTGAGCAAAGACACTAAAGCAGTTTTCAGCGATTCTTGTGCCCTGTCCAGTGCCGTCATGAGCCTCAGTTCATAATCATAGACAACATACGGTACGCTTGTACCGGTGATACCATCATGATGTTGATAAACACCGAGCTCACGTCGAGCTGTCCGAAGGTTGTCCAAAACCTTCTGCAATCCACTCACAATCAGTCTGTATGTGTTCGTCTTGATGCAGGAGTGGTATAGAAATACAGAGAACACATCAGCCGCTCTTAGGACCTGTTCAACCTCTCTAGATAGCTTCTTCACCCACGGTCGTGTTGTGTAGTAGCCCGTCCAATACGCGTCCTCACGATCAGAGTAGGGGAAAAAGTCGCCGCTCAGTACGGGAAACTTTGGGTGTGATTTCACCGCGTTTATATCCTTCCCTGCTTCAACTTGTCGAATGTTTGCGAAGTATTCCTTCATTGTTCCGAACTTTATATTCATCTTCATGTTCGGATTATTATTGATATAGTCCATCAGTTTGTTATAGTTAACGTAAGTATTATCCCAGGACGATTCCTGCCAATACGAGTTATCTTCCCCAAGGAAAATTATCAAATTATTGTACTCATATATTGAAGCTGTGAGTTTATATGCCTCATACATCTCCGTTGCGATTTGTTGGACGTTTCCGTCTGTAATTTGCCACACAAACCCTTGATCATCTTGCATATGTAAAAAATTAAACATTCTACAAATCTTCTGAACCGGTCCACACACGTCACTCGCCCAATAGTTCGTGTAAGGCATGATATTTGTCAATATATCTTGATCAGCATCAGATGTCCAATACGGCCTCCAATTAAATTCCAAACTCTTGGATTTCATCAAGGTAGCCTTTATGGCCTGATGTATTCTCAGAATAACCAGGTTCTGAATCCCCGTGGATTTCCAAAGATATGGCATGGTGCTAGAGAAGCCAAATGGATCGTTGACCCAGGCAGATTCTGGTTTAACTCCCAGGTTCTCCTTTACCCATTGATGCCCCTCTATGAGTTGGTCGACCACACTTGTGTAACGTGTTATAGCTTCGTCCGGCATGACCCAGCCTCCCAGTACGATCTCCAGCTGGCCACGCTCTATCAAGGATCGAACCTGGAAAAGCGAAAATTTGACGATGTTTATAATGATGATGAAAGAAAGAAAGATTAAAGTCAGTACTTTTCGCATTATCATTTGGCGTTGGGTTTTTTTTTTTTTTTTTCATAAAAAAAATCTTAGTATGGCGGTAAGATCTAAAATTGATGTTTATTATGAAATTGATTAGAATTACCAGTATTTTTTTAGATATTCTTTACCAATTTGGTTACATTATATGATTATCTATATGATTCTCTTAGTAACTTGATTTTTAGACAATGTCATAAACGGGTGCAAGGGCGGATCTAGTGGGGAGTCGGGTGAGGGTACATATTTCATACATTTAAAGTGACATTTCACAATTATTTTTACATAAATTTTACTTTTATTCTATCCGAAAGAGCATGTTTTCTTATGAAAATTCTGAAAATTTTAAGCCAAAATATTGAACCGTTTACGAGAAATATATATTTTTGTGCTGAAATTAAACAAATTGTTGTGGACAACAGTTCAGATTTATATAGAATTTGTCATTTCTGTCTCCACTTTGAAGGCGTATTTTTCGCTTATAAATAACAACTTTTAAAAACTGATGGCATTTCTACGCATTAGAATAGACAATCTTAGCATCAAGACATACTTTTAAAAAATGAAATAAATGTGAAATGTCACTTTAAAGTCATTTGGACTTGGGCCCCCTCCCCCTCTGGAAAAATCAGTACCCGACCTTGGATAGATCCTTTATTGTATCGCGCCTATGGCGCGATACATATTGTGGTATACATATTCTAATTTTAGAAATTACGTCATGAGGGATAATTATTTGTACTTGAAAGTCGTATATATAACCTACACATAAACTGTTTACACGGTATAATTTTTCAAGCAGTACTATAAGTATACATTGAAGTTCGTTTAATCTCAGACCACGCTGAAAATTCGTGTAAACGAAATTCTAGTATAGTTTTATACTTTGCATAGCAATGGAAAGTCCCTACTTCCGGTTTGCCCATGGTGGACATGTATTTTTCCTATCCGTTTAAATGCAACGCATTTATGCATACCATTTCGGGTTGGACTAAAGCACGCAATGGACCTGTTTTTGGCGCAAAGGACGCAAAGGACATGAATGTGACGCAAATGAGATTTATATCAGTCCAAACTCCTTAATCATATTTTTTTTATCGCATTAGATTGTTATATTCGTGTATTTTACGATTAAATCTAGTCAGTAATCTTTGTTTTGGGACATAAAGTGTCTGATTTTTGTGTTGAATCCGATTTAATAGGCTACTCACGGACGAAAAGGAGCTGGCTGCGGCGCAAAAGAGATTCATATAAGCCCAAACTCCTTTATCATTATTTTTTATCGCATTTAAATTGTAATTTTCACGTATTTTAAGATCATATCTAATCCATAATGTTTATTTTTTTGACAAAAGGTGTCTGTTTTCTGTATAAATTCCGATTTTCATATGCTAATCACAGGCGAGAAGGAGCTGGGTGGCGCAAAGGAGATTTGTATCTGTATAAACTTTTTAATCATAGATTTTCGTCACAATTGATTGTAATATTTATGTATTATTAGACCATAGCTATTCAATAATAATTATGTATTCTTTAGAAAAAAGTGTCTGTTTGTTTTATTAATTCCGATTTTCATAGGCTATACTCACGGGCGAAAAGGAGCTTGCGGTGGCGCAAAGGAGATTCAAATCAGCATAAACTCCTAAATCATGAATTTTTATTGCATTAAATTGCTATATTCATGTATTGTAAGATCATATCTAATCAATAATGTTTATGTTAGAACATAAAGTGTCTGGTTTTTGTATTAATTCCGATTTTCATAGGCTATACTCACGTGCGAAAATGAGCTTGCGGTGGCGCAAAGGAGATTCATATCAGCCCAAACTTCTTAATTTTGAATTTTCATCGCATCAAATTTTTTTAGCCCAACCGTACCATTTCGAATCGCAATAAGAAATCAAAGAACGAGAAGTACCTCACTATTGAATGACCACTACATGTTGAATTTGGACTGGTCAACTTGCATTGTTACCAGGTATCGTATTATCTGACTAGATATGTATATTGCTAGTAGAACAAATGGGTTTTCTCAAGCGTTTTTCAAAATTGCATTACAATGTGAATTCCTACTTTCGGTTTGC
Source organism: Fragum sueziense (assembly GCA_963680895.1). Classification (NCBI taxonomy): domain Eukaryota; kingdom Metazoa; phylum Mollusca; class Bivalvia; order Cardiida; family Cardiidae; genus Fragum; species Fragum sueziense. The sequence goes on along the minus strand of OY804607.1, from coordinate 37,205,630 downwards.
CCATGGCCTATCCGATTCACTGCATCGCTTCCTAAGAAATCAAAGCACGAAAAAGACTTACCCGGTAAGTATTGAATGAACACTGCATGTACAATTATGGATGATTCGATTCCATAATTTCAAGGGATCGTCTGAACTAAATAGGCATGTGTATAACTAGTAGAACAAATAGGTTTTCTCAATTTTTTTTCTAAAAATTACAAACTGTTAGGGGTTTTCACATAAAAGAACAACCCAATTTTAATGTCTCAACAGTTTTTGACTGGATGGATTTCAAAACCGTTCAAAAGAATACTTTATGCGCAATCAATTCGCCGCCACAATCAAAACTTTAGTCCTGTACTTTTTGTTACACTCTAGTAAATCTCCTCGTATGTGTCGCTCGTTCTTTGTGTTTTTTGTGTGTGATAAGTACAAATATAGGTCCCGATTTATGACCTGGCAGAGATGATCTGCCGGGTGAATTATTGAGACATATTCATGGTATTGCTTGTATTGTGTTACAGCTTAAATCCTAAACATTAGCGGCTGGTAGTTGTCACTTTATATGGCATTTCTGTATTTATCTTTTTTACATTTAATTTATTGCAAAAGTAATAAGGATCATATCCGTAGCATTGTGGCTGCTGTGCGTTCGTTCATCTATGTCTGTTATCATAAACGTTTCCTATTCCTGCTGTTATCAAAGCATTTTTAGATTCCATAGACTAAGATTAGCGTGCACTCTGATCTATTCAACACAGTCTGTTCTCTATTGAATGATTATACGAAGAACAAATAAGCTATAGTGGTCAAAATGTTCCGGTTTGGAAAATTTACTTGATACGATTTTTATATTCAGAAGGCTAATGGATAAACAAGTACTTTTTTTCTATTTAATTAAAGTATTTTACCTATTCTGACCAAAGGCTAGCGGGGCTTATGCCACGGTCCTGTTTCCGGCGTGCGTTCATGTGAAAACTTCTCCAAAATTACTAGGCCAGTTTCAATCAAGATTCAAACAGGAATCTTCTAACATAGGAATCAAACAGGAATCTTCCTTGCATGGAGCCTTTCGAATTGTTTTTGTTTTCTTTTCTTTTCTTTTTTTTTTTTCGAAAAATATTTTCATAGTGAACTGTGGTTACTATGGTGCACTTTCAATTTATTTGTGTGTGTCTTTTTTTTTTCCTTCTTTTTTTTCCAAAGAATAATTTCACGGAGAAACGATTCAGGATCATCTTGGTCCTAATTCCTTGCTGAAATATTCGGTTTCTTTTCTTGTTTAAGTTAATTTTAATCCCCATTTATTCAACTGCAACATTTAACACTTTTGTATTTGCTTACTTCCCCTCCTATGTTGTTTGATTAATGTATAATCTGGCTGAACACACAAAAATAGACTAGATCTAGCACCAGCATATGCAGACATGCAATCCTGTTTCGGTTTTCATTGCATGTTGACTTAACCAGACACTTGTACCATTCAGTACTTTGGTATAATTTTTTAAGCGCGATACAATTCATTTTGCTGTACATTACAGCAATTTTTTACTTGTTTATACTGACACAGATTTGGATCAATATAATTTGCCATACCCCCCCCCCTTCCATCGAAATAACGTTTCTGTCCACTTACACATATCATACCTGTCCAAATTGATTAAATTTGACTGGTGAATAGTGGAAATCAAAAGTCTAATAATTGTTGGATAAATACCTTTTGTTTTTGTTGTTCGTTGATATCTTGGAACCATCGCTCTAGGAACACCGTCTCCGCCCACTGGAACGTCATGTTGGGGTACTGTGTCAACTTGTCTATCATCAACGTTAGAATATCTGTAATAAATGTAATCATATACAGGGTCAGTTCAATCATATCATATCATTTTGTATGATTATTTTGTATGAATCCACTGGAACGTCATGTTGTGGTACTGGGTTAAAGTGTCTATTATCAACGTTAGAATATCTGTAATAAATGTAATTATATACAGGGTCAGTTCAATCATAGTATATCATTTTGTATGATTATTTTGTGTGAACCCACTGGAACGTCATGTTGTGGTACTGGGTTAACTTGTCTATCATCAACGTTAGAATATCTGTAATGGATATATGTAGAGGGTCAGTTCAATCATATTATATCATTTTGTATGATTATTTTGTGTGAACCCACTGGAACGTCATGTTAGGGTACTGGGTTTACTTGTCTATCATCAACGTTAGAATATCTGTAATAAATGTAATCATATACAGGGTCAGTTCAATCATATTATATCATTTTGTATGATTGTTTTGTCTGAACCCACTGGGACGTCATGTTATGGTACTGGGTTAACTTGTCTATCATTAGAAAATCTATAATAAATGTAATTATATACAGGGTCAGTTCAATCATATCATATCATTTTGTATGATTATTTTGTGTGAATCCACTGGAACGTCATGTTGGGGTAACTGGGTCAGCTTGTCTATCATCAGAGTCAGAATATCTGTAATAAATGTAATTATATACAGGGTCAGTTCAATCATATTATATCATTTTGTATGATTATTTTGTCTGAGCCCACTGGAACGTCATGTTGTGGTACTGGGTCAACTTGTCTATCATCAGAGTCAGAATATCTGTAATAAATGTAATTATATACAGGGTCAGTTCAATCATATTATATCATTTTGTATGATTATTTTGTCTGAGCCCACTGGAACGTCATGTTGTGGTACTGGGTTAACTTGTCTATTATCAGAGTTAGAATATCTGTAATGGATATATGTAGAGGGTCAGGTCAATCATATTATATCATTTTATATGATTATTTTGTGTGAGTCATGTTGTGGTACTGGGTTAACTTGTCTATCATCAGAGTTAGAATATCTGTAATGGATATATGTAGAGGGTCAGGTCAATCATATTATATCATTTTGTATGATTATTTTGTGTGAGCCCACTGGAATGTCATGTTGTGGTACTGGGTCAACTTGTCTATCATCAGAGTTAGAATATCTGTAATAAAAAACATATTACGAGGTCGATGTTTGAATAAGATGTTTAACAATATTATGAAGTCGACGTTTAAAGATTATAACCCGTTATTAGACAACAAACATCCATGCGTCTTGGGACGTCATCCGTTACAACGGAAATTAACAAAAGATACTCTGTTGAATTTTCGGGCGCCATCCATGTCTGGGAAAGGGTTTACGAACTTCCTGAAATACCAGGCGACAAATGAGTGATAGGGGAATTACGGAAACTTAAGTGGACTCATCCTCTAGTCTCGCTTATTGAATGTAAATTTTATTTGTTTATTTATTTTGTGAATCTATTCTGTATTTTGGTATGCCACGTAAGAATTACGTCATTGAATAGACGACGAATGAGTGATGGTGGAATTATACCTATAGACGGCAACTTAACCTTTTTCCAAGTGAATCCCATGTGAAAAAATTGGGGTTATCCAATTTGAAATGGGCTACAGACAACAAATAATTGACATCAAAAAGTAGTCTATTGTAAAATAAGAAGTACTCGCACTGTGGGGGAAACGAGAAATTATTAAATAGCACGGATTTTTTTTCTTTTCTCTCGATGTTTTCAAATGTCAGCCACCGTGTTTTGGCAATAAAACGTTACGAAGCTGCGTCTTTGAACTTCCTGGATTAGCACACGACAAATAAATAATGGAGGAATTATACGCCCAGACGGAGAGTCAACTCGGCTCGTCTTGTGTTTTCTGGCGGTATGGGTTTTGTTTCTTTGATAATCCTTCAGCCTAACCCCTTCCAAATTGACAAAATTAAATTAGATAGTGCAGACTGAAATGTCCAATGAATGAAATTTTACAACTACAAATGTTTTTCTTGGTAGAAAATATTGTGCAAAATGAAAAAATTGCTTGTCACAAACAAAATTTTCATTTTCAACGATATTTTCCAATGTCCTTCTCCCCTGAGGCGTTAAAAGGCGTCAATATGTAAGAATGGATTAAAACTTTCTTGATAAGAATTCTAAGTGAAATTTCGTTTGTTAACTTAAATAAATAGTTACATTTCCTGATTAATTTCGGAAATTCTAAGATGGTAAACTCAATAGTTTTTGCAGAGAATAACGTCATTGGATATTGAGTTAGAACTTCCAAAATTAGCAGACGACACATGAGTGATGGCGGAATTATCCTACTAGACAGAAACTTAGACCTTTCCCAAACAAGACATGCTTTTGAAATCCACCATCGAAAAGGCTTGGGAAAATATTTAAGCAAAAGAAGGAAATGAATCAGCATTTCCTCCTTTTGCATCAATATTTTCTGTGCAACAGTTCACACAGATCCCATCATTATCAATAACCATTTTGTCGGCTGCAGCAGCTTCCATTTTGGACCAATCAAAATGTTTGCCGTTTGGAAAAGGATTAACTCGTTCTCTTCTGGGACTCGCTTTTAGTCTTTCCCAAACAACGTATTTTGTTGACGTCTCTAATGAAAAAAGATGGTGTTAATGCGATAGCGCGCTGGCTAGTGTGTGTGTGTGTGTGGGGGGGGGGGGGGGGGGGGCGTTGGTGACCAGTATTTTCTTTTCCCTTCAAAGCTTTCCATGTAAATCCAATATGATTAACCCTTTCCCAAACGTATAAATTCTTTGGTTATCCAATTTGAAAGCTGCTTTAACCGACAAAATATGTGTTGATGAAGATATCATTTGTGTAAAATATTGCACAGAAAAAAATGAGGCAAAAGAAGAAACTGCTGGTTATCAGCAGTTTCTTCTTTTGCCTCAATCTTTTCCCAAGTCATTTACATTGAAGATGTCAAAACCAGGTCTTCTTTGGGAAAGGGTTAAGGAGAAAAGTTACCTTTATTGGTTTGTAGAGGACAGAATTGTGAACGGTTCTTAATTCAAAATCGATCACAGGCAGTAGACTCTAGACCTTACTTATTTAGATACCTTTTCACCAAAATATCCAGAAAGTGCAAAATGACAATTGTTGCAGACACCAAATCGCACAAAATAATCATCTCGAACAATTGAAAAAAAATGAAATTATATCATTGAACACTCATTCTATTGAGTTAGTCTAAAATGGAGCTAGGATCTGGAAAAGGGTCCTTAAAGTGTTTAGACTAATGTGGGGCCAGAGCAGCACTTTGTTAGTGCATTCTGGTTACAATACTTTATATGCTGCAATATGAAGAAGCGGTCATAGGACATCATGGATCTTGATCAGACTGTGTGTATGCACAGGCTGATCGGGATCTATGTTGGTCTCATATAAAGACTTAACGTATGCAACCCATCATTAGCACTGAAGGGCCAGAGGCGAAATTTGAAAAGTGCCAGTAATTCCTTAATTGTGATACATTTCCAATTCAAATTTAAACATAAGCATTTTGAACGGTTTAGAATTTTGAATTTATGCATACTTATGGAAATATTTGACAAAAATGTTCAAAATTACCTCCCTCGTATATGAATATAGAGTAAAATAATATTTGTAAATTATTTTCTTCTTGAAGCATAATCGTGAAATCCGGCACGGTGAATCACCTTATGTGAAGTGTATTTACAAGTGTTTGTAATTTAATGCATTTTGTATGGATAGAAAGTAGTGTTTTAATGATGGGTCATAAACCTTAAATTGCTGCTTTTCAACAAAAAAGTCGTAACTGCAGCTTAAAACAAGCTTTAGTTACGAGTTTTTTGTTGAAAAGCGACGGTATGCAAACAGCCGACTTACTTCTCGTATATTGTGTGTAGTAATCTTCCACAGTCAGCCCATAGCCCGGATCAGCGTGCGAAGACGGCACGATTATCACTCGAATCTCTTCTTCTAAAGGTAATTTAGACCGATTGTAAACCTCCTCCGGGAGTTTGTAATTCCAGGAGTCATCCAGGGAGTAATCCGTGAGATCCGGGAGATCAAATGTGGAAATAGTCCGTGGAGAAACACTGCGAAACGGAACTATCTTTCGACAGATATCCCTCCGCGGTTTTGAGGTGACGATTTTCTTTTGGACTTCCGGTATTATTGTGACGTCATTGTGTCGTCTCTTGGCTTTTATGATAATACTTTTGGCTGGTTCCTTGATCGTGTGTGCGGATTTATCGATTTCCTGGTACCAGACATCGTTCACGGAGACCCAGCCGAGCCGGAACACAGCAGCAAGGACACAGACCACAACGAGGCGCTTCACAAAGCGAGCTGTCAGTCTACGACGAATCGCCATCATAGGTCACCTGAAAATATACAAAATCGATGTTTTTTTCAACACAAATCTCGAAAGTAAAGCTTAAAACAAGCTAAAGTTATGAGGTTTTGTTAAAAAGTGACGAAATGTGACCTGTCATACTAAGAGGGCCCTATGGTAAGCACATTACATCAATTGTGGAGAAATGGAGCAGACTCAACAGAGGTCAACCTGATGTCGTACTGGTATTTGGAAAATGAACATTTAGCAAGATATGTGAAACATTCCACATTCAAGAAAATTATTAGAATGATAAGTTTCGATCCTAGTCAGGCTGCGCGGACTGCGCAGACTGGCTATGTTCGATACTTATCACACTTCCCTAAAGGTCCCTTTTAGCATGGCGGGTCACAGATGTACGAAAATGTCATAGATATATGACCACTGACGCATCAAGCTAAATGTCACCTTCAATGGAATGTGAAAACTATCGACCCCAATCAGTCTGCGCGGAATGCACAGAATGACATGATCGAAACTTTCAAAGTTTTTTGGATTAAAATTGTTTTCATATCTTGCTGTTTGATCATTTTCAAAATACAACATGGTCCTTTCTCAAAATTTGGTTTTGTGGATTGGGATCCCAGAAAATTCGTTTAAGCATGACGGGTCCCGTTTTAGTGGGATTTACCGAAATACAGATATTTAGCGGTCTGATATTTTTAACCAAATAAGTGCTGCTATTGTTTGGCCTTTTTCCAAAGCAAGCACTGGTTTACAGGTCTTACAACGACGAATCTTGAGAGAATATTGACAGGAAAGAGAGCGAAAATCAACAATTTCCCAATACCAACCCTCTCCCCAATATATCTTTTGCATAAATATTCATTATTGTCAATATCAAATGTCATTTTGAAGTATGCTGACTGCTGTCAATATAAGGATTTGTCTAAACTTTCGTTCTATAGGGCGATGATAATTTCCACAAATTGACATTAACCCTTTCCCAAACAAGACCTGGTTTTGACGTCCCTAATAGAATTAGCTTTGGAAAACATTGAAACAAAAGAAGAAACTGCTGATAACCAGCAGTTTCTCCTTTTGTCTCAATATTTTCTATGCCATACTTTATACACATTCTATCTTTCATAACATCTATTTTGTCATTTGTGGCAGTTTTTGATATGGATCACCCTAAAATTTTGTTGTTTGGGAAAGGGTTAATTGCCTTTCATTAACAATCCGATGTCAGAGATTACACAAACAACAATTTTTATCAATTTCATGATTATCCCATTCCCTAAGAGTGAAGCCTTTTGATGTTCCTAAAAGTAAAATGTTTTGGGGTTTTTTGTCCTTTTTTGGGGGGGGGGGGGGGGGGAGTGGGGGCTCTTTTTGGAAAGGAGGGGGATAAAGCACATTACGCAACTATCGGTCACCATTTATTCTATGTCTGGTTCTTAAACGCTGCAATATCGCACGATTTATAAAGACGCACGACGGGTTGTAAGAGCGCCGCATAAGAATTGTCCGGTCAATTCTTTGCTGCGTGCAGTCTGCGTCGTGGTTGCGTCCACAAAAATCGTACGTTGCACGTGCGTGCATCGCACGACTTAACGTACGTTTTAGACGCAGACCGCACGCAGACCACACGCAAGAGCACGTACGACCTTTTAAAGGCCCGGTCCCACTGCACTTTCGGATGCAAAGAGGATATAAAACGTACAAAAATCTTGCTTTCCGTTAGACGTCTCTTGCCATCCGTTGGAAGTCTCTTGCCATCCGATGTGTACTTATTGCATACGTTTTATCCAACGGGCATCCGTCAACCGTAATTTCATCCGCGCAAGAAGTTTTGAGCTGCCCAAAACTTTTAGAACGGATGAACCTTCCGTCGTGTACGATATAAATCCGCAATATATACGAGCAACAGACGTTCTATGTCCGTTATCAGTCCGTTGTATCCTTTCTTCATCCTATAGGCATCCTTGAAACTCAAATCAACCGAAACTGAAAAGGGGTTGATAGGGGAACGATAAGGTACATGGAACGTCTATACATCGTTAGCAGCGCGGAAAGGATTGTTTCAAATTGAAACAAGAGGGCCAGAATGGCCCTATATCGCTCACCTGAAAGAAGTTTGTGACACGCCCACTTTTTTTTACAAATCAAAAATTCATGAACAAATTTTGAAAAGGGTCACTTAAGGAACTTTGTTGCAAGTTTGGTTCTAATTGGCCCAATGCTTCATTTTTAAAGAGTTTTCGTATGATTTCTTTAAGTCTGATAACACTGCCCTTCCACACCCACATTTTTAGACGACAAAGAAAATTTGTGTACGCATTTTTAAAAGTAACTCAATGAAAATTCTTGCTAAGTTTCGTTCAAATTGGCCAAATGTGTTTTTTAAAGAATTTTCTTAGGGTGTCTCTAACTTCGATAAGCCACGCCCTACCACGCCCGCTTTATCTGACGAATCAAAATCCGCAAACAAATTTTAAATAGAGTCACCCAAAGAATAATTCTATTAAGTTTGGTTCAAATTGGGCCAGCGGTTGATTTTTGAAGAATTTTCTTAGGATTTTTCTAAGTCAGAGAAGCCATGTCCTGCCACGCCCACTTTTTCTGACGAATCAAAAATTTGCGAAAAAGTTTTAAAATGGGTCACCCAAGGAACATTTCTGCCTAGTTCAGTTCAAATTGGCCCAATGGTTGATTTTTAAAGAATTTTCTTAGGATTTCTCTATGTCCGATAAGCCACGCCCTGCCACGCCCACATATTTTGACGAATCAAAAATTTGCGAAAAAGTTTTAAAATGGGTCATCCAATGAATATTACTGCCAAGTTTGGTTCAAATTGGGCCTACGGTTGATTTTTAAAGAATTTTCTTAGCATTTCTCAAAGTCCGATAAGCCACGCCTTTCCACGCCCACTTTTTTTTGACGAATCAAAAATTTGCGAAAAAGTTTTGAAAAGGGTCACCCAAGGAACATTTCTGCCAAGTTAAGTTCAAATTGGCCCAATGGTTGATTTTTAAAGAATTTTCTAAGGATTTCTCTATGTCCGATAAGCCACGCCCTGCTACGCCCACATTTTTCGACGAATCAAAAATTCGCAAATAAATTTTAAAGAGTGTTACCCAAGGAACATTCCTGCCAAGTTTGGTTCAAATTGGGCCAACGGTTGATTTTTAAGGAATGTTCTTAGAATTTCTCCAAGTCCAATAAGTCACGCCCTGCCACGCCCACTTTTCCTGACAAATCTAAAATTCACCAACAAATTTTGAAGAGTGTCACCCAAGGAACATTTCTGCCAAGTTTGGTTCAAATGGGGCCAATAGTTGATTTTTAAAGAATTTTCTTGGCATTTCTCTAAGTCCGATAAGCCACGCCCTGCCATGCCCACTTTTCCTGACAAATAAAAAATCACCAACAAATTTTGAAGAGTGTCACCCAAGGAACATTTCTGCCAAGTTTGGTTCAAATTGGGCCAATGGTTGATTTTTAAAGAATTTTCTTAGGATTTCTCTAAGTCCGATAAGCCACGCCCTGCCACGCCCACATTTTTTGACGAATCAAAAATCTGCGAACAAGTTTTGAAAAGGGTCACCCAAGGAACATTCCTGCCAAGTTTGGTCAAAATTGACAAAATAGTTTAGGAGGGGAAGATGTTTAAAGAAATGTGAACGGACAGACGGACGGACGGACGGACGACGGACGGTGAGTGACCACAATAGCTCCCCATGAGCACTTCGTGCTCAGGTGAGCTAAAAATGAATGTAAGATGAATATATATAACGACAATTGATTGCTTGATTGTGGTTTAGCACCTCTTTCATAGTCATATAGCGGCGGTGACATAATAACGTCAAACAAAGTAACTGTACCTCTTTCGCTGCCAAATTTCCTGGAATTGTCCTAATTCCAGTGCTATTTTTGGAAACTACATATCAGAGCCCATCAGCTTATGAGATAGTATAAAATCATTATTTGATTAATATTAAGCTGAAATTTACGGGAATTATTGCATATAAATATTTTGCCTAATAGCATACTATTTATCAGGCAGTTTGATCAGATGACCCTGGCTTTGACCTTGAATGATCTAATTAAGCTATTGTTTTGAGAGTAGCCAATTGACGACATTGGCGCTCTCTAGCGATGTTACCGAAAAGCGACATTGGCAGTGAAAGAGTTAAACATGACTTAGGAAACATTATAAAATAAAACCGGCGAAATAAGTCCAATGAGAAACTTTGAATTATTTGAATTTGGAAGATGTCGCAGACGGGGAAAATGTGACAAAAAGACAAAATAATGTTGGGGTTTTGTTTGGGTTTGGGTTTTTTAGTTTTTTAGTTGGGTAAACAGTGGAAAATCAAAGAGGAAAATTAAAAATAAAGGTTTCAACATACATCTCTGAATGCCTGAAGTGTTTTTTGTTTGTTTGTTTGTTATTCTAAAAATTAATTCATTTAGGTCGTCAAAATCGGTCAATGGATAAAAAAGTGTTAATCGATGCAAAATAGATTGTATCATTTTTATGACGTTCACGATCATTTAATCAGGGCTAATTCATCTTTTCTCCGAATAAATCAATTGATGTCAGGAGATTATTTGAGAAATGTCATGTAAAAAGGAACCCTCCAAGGAATAACGAAAAATACTTTTGATCGATCGAATCAACTTTTATGTCTCACTTTTTGCATCGCCATTGCTAGGAACGCAGTTCCGATATTAACCAGTACCAAATGATTATTTTAGACGATGTTTTCTAGAACCATTTTACATGACCAAAGTAAGAGGTCTTCTTCGAAACATGGTTTAAGCTTGTAATGTCGGGCTCTATGATTCATGGATCTCGTTATTTGTGGAATCTGTGTAGGATTTGTATACAATATCACACAGAAAAACATTGAAACAAAAGAAGAAAATGCTGCTGGACAGCTTTTCGTTCTTTTGTTGTTGCATCGATATTTTCATGATCAACCAATAAACAGCTAAAACCATAAAAGAGAAGCAGAAGGCTGAGCATGGTCATTACTGTTTGGAAATCCCAGAGGTTACCATTTTCCACAAAATGCACGATCTAAACTTAATACATAACCTTCTCACATCTCAAAAAATCCCATTACCATGCCATGTCTCTGATCTGTTCAATGATAAGCAATGTATCTCAGTAAATATAATGAGACAAAAAGAGAAAATGCTGGTAATCAGCATTTCCTGCTTTTCTTTCAATGTTTTCTCAATTTGTTTTCCAATATGACTTTCAATTTCTTATTTGAGAAAGGGTTAAACAATTCACCCACAATATTCATAAATTGTGTTGCTCTTCTTAAATGTTTTATAGCCTTCAATGTTTTTTTTTTTTTTTTTTTTTTTTTTTTTTGCCTAGGAAGTGAGATGACAAAATCGAAAATTCAAATATCATTTTGTCGATGCAGATACTTCTATTATTGTTTCCAAAGAATGACAGCAACATGTTGTGACGTCCCTAATGAAATGGTTTGGAAAACACTGAGATAAAAGACGAAATTGGCAATACTGTCTTTGATTTTCATATTATACTACTTTATCTTGTCGTTTGTCAAAGGCTTAAGAAGACTTACATTAACATTATGTTACGACTAAAATAAAACCACATTTTTTTTTCTTTTTTCTTTTCACAACCTGGGCGTCAAAACTTATGTCTTTTTTGGGAAAGTTAATAGACAGGCACTACCATCTAACGCTTTTGAATTGTTCCAAGTAGGGTTAATATGTCTTAATACACGAGCAGAGAAAAATGTTATCTTACATATGTTAATGATGAATTATTATTATTATTATTATTATTATATACCAAATTTATAAAGCGCCCTTTGCATATATAAAATACGTTCAAAAGCGCTGTACATAAAAACTTAAATAAATCTAGACAATTTACAATAATTTAAAGAATAACTTAAAATTATCAACAGCATTAAAAAGCAGCAAAAGATAAATCACAGAATAAGAAAATAAGTAAGACACTTAAAGCAAACAATATGCATAATTTAAAAATGAACTTATTACACAATTACTAAAAGAATTAAAACACAAAGTGATAAGCTTAGTTTAGCTAGACTAAGTATCATCATCAGAAGTTCTTATAGTTAATTTAGCTAGAATAATAGCTCGTAAACAAATGTGTTTTCAGCTGTCTTTTGAAGGTGTGTAAAGTCTGTGCACTTTGGATTGAGCTTGGTAGAGTGTTCCACAATTTAGGTGCAACATAGCTAAAGCTTCTGCCTCCAAATGTTGTTGTTCTTATCCTTGGTACTACCAACTGTAATTTGTCACTTGAACGCAGGTCCCTGGAAGGTGTATATATAGTCACCAGATCTTGAATGTATTGAGGGGACAGATCGTTTAGTGCCTTATATGTTTGCACCAGGATTTTAAAGTTTATTCGTTGACACACAGGCAGCCAATGAAGTTGCTTGAGCACGGGTGTTATGTGGTCATATTTTGATGTTCTTGTGATGATTCGTGCCGCAGTATGTTGAACACGCTGAAGCTTATGTAGCGTGGAACTTGGGCAACCAGCCAGTAATGCGTTGCAGTAGTCCAACTTAGAAGTCACAAGCGAATTCACTAATGTCTTTGTGGCATCTACAGTGAGATATTTGCGGATGTGTCCAATGTTTCGCAACTGGAAATAAGCCGACTTACAGACGGTATTAACATGCTTTTCCATGTCCATGTGCCGGGTAAAATGAGCGCCTAGGTTTCTAACCGAATCTGCAGAGCCGAATGTAGATTCTCCAACCTTGATTGATAATTGTTCAGTATACTTGAGGTTGTGTTTTGAGGAAAAAATCATAACCTCGGTTTTGTCAGGGTTTATCTTTAAAATATTAACATTCATCCAGGTAATGATTTCAGACAAGCAACTTTCTATGCGATGCAATACTTCAATCTTTGAGAGAGTGTCAATGGGTTTAAATGATATGTATAGTTGTGAGTCATCTGCATAAAAATGATATAACAGACCATGGCGTGCACAAATAGCGCCCACGGGCTTGGTGTACATTGTGAAATATTTTGGTCCCAATACCGACCCCTGTGGGACACTATATCTCAAAAGGACCGGTTCGGAGAGTTCACCTTCCACACAGACAGTTTGATATCTGTCTTGTAGATATGAAGATATCCATCCAATGGCGTTACCCGATATTCCGTAATGATCTTCTAAGCGACATATCAATTTACCGTGGTCGATCGTATCGAAAGCTGCAGATAGGTCCAGCAGTACGAGGACAGTTGCACAGTTTCTATCTAAAGACTGTAAAATATCATTTTGTACTTTCAGAAGCGCAGTCTCGGTAGAATGAGATGTTCTGTAGGCTGATTGATGAGGCTCATGTAAACGGTTTTCAGTCAGATGATTCTCAATCCGTACATTAACAATCTTTTCCAGAACCTTAGATAAGAAAGGTAGATTTGAGACCGGCCTATAGTTCTTCATTTCATTTGGATCTAGACAAGGTTTCTTGAGAAGAGGTCTTACAAGAGCACATTTGAATGGTTTTGGCACTTGGCAAGAATTGAGTGATGAGTTTATGATAGCCGTTATAAAGGGCAATAACTCGTCCAAACACGATTTGAGGATCCAGGTTGGAATGGGATCAAGTTCACATGATTTATTTGGCGACTTCACAATCATTTTCCTGACTTCGTCTTGCGATGCGGGTGAGAAATTTGTCAATTATTATCTATTTGCAATTCTAAATATGGTATAGATAAATGTTCTTGATCTGTTACGTAATAAGTTGAGAATAACCCTTGTTATCGTTGCTTTTCAACAAAAAAAAAACATCGTACCTGCAGCTTGACACAAGATGCAGTTACGAAGTTTTCGTTGAAAACGATGTTATGGAAGAAGAAACAGAGGGAAATAGAAAACACTGAAAACCACCATTTTCATATTTCTTATTTTTACGACGTTCTCCAAACATAATTGTATACCAGGAAAATGTCAATTTTGATCAGACTGTGTGTATATGCAGGCTGATTAAGATCCATGTAGATCTCCAATGCCATAACGGCCACTTTTCGCATTCCAGTTTACAGGTTTAGTATGAAATGAGAAAAACTTGGGACTGAAAGAAGGACCTTTGTGCCATTAGAAAACAACACGGATCCAGATCAGCATGTGTATACACACAATCAGATCAAGATGTATGTTGCTCTCTAATGTATGGCATGCAGCAAATTCAAGATAACAGTGTGGATCTAGATCAGACTTTGACGCAGATTGATCTGGGTCCTTTATGTCGGTCTCAAATTGCATAGGGGTATTTTTTCACATATCAGCTCATAAATATTGCATGAAAAGAAAATATGTTATCTAACCTTGGGCGATGATAAACTAACGTTATCTACCAACCAAACACGGCATTGGTTTACAAATTACATAACACTTTCATATTTGACAAAAATATAGACTTGTTTGTTTGAACTCATTCCAAGACAATGACGCCTCTTGACGCCCAACAAGACAAACGCTTTGGAATAAAAAACATTGTGGTAAATGAGAAATTGCTTGTGACAAGCAATTTCTTTATTTTTCAAAATGTTTTCTACATAGAACAACCAAAAATGTAGAATTGCATTCACTTAAAATTACCGTCTGCATCATCCTTAAATCTGGATAAGTACGAATAAATCTTTAATTTGGCAATGGGTTAAGGCAAGTCGCAGATGACTACAGCCATGTAATGAAACATAGTACAGATGCTGTACAAAGCATTGAGAGAAAATGCTGATTACCAGTAGATTCTTCTGTTCTGTCGATGTTTTTAAATCTTTCTCTGGAAGGTTAACTTGGTACAGGCCCGTTGGAACGGAGGGCTAAGGCCCCACCAAAGTTGGCCAAGAATGCCAAATTTTCCTTATCTTACACAGAAAAAGGGAAAATCCAATAATTTTTAACATTTTCCTAAAAGAATGTGTCTCTTTAAGTCAACGTTCTATCTTGGAAAATCGGCATTTCTTTCCTTTCCTTCAGATTTTCTTTCACACTATTATAAATTACACGTACATACACATAACCTGACTTTTGGTAACAATCATTTTTTTTTTTGTTTGAAATCCAATCCTAATTAGAACTGCATATAATTTTGCCATTTTGTTTACAAAAACAAAATAGCTATAAAAGATAATTGTACTTGACATGAATGTCATTGATGTTTTTATCACCGTATTTCACTATAGCAATTGCTTCGTTCGAAAATGTCTTAACTATTTCTTGAATAGGCTAGAGCACGGGTGGTAAACAGAGAAACTAGCTCCAAAAAGAGTCAACGGTATTTCGTTTCCTCGTGACATCCGGCCTTTACCGAGGTAGTTGCATAGAGAGAAAATCTGTAAACAAAGGTAGGTCACGAACACATTTTTTCTACAAATATTTCTTTTACAACGAGTTTTTGAAAAATCCGGCGATGCTGTAATATGAAGAAATGGTCGAAGTTTGTTGTGCACGAGAATATACGGTGTTAGTGAGCAGAGTTTGAATACAATCGTTGAAAAACATTTCAAGATCGAAAGTAAAAACTTCTTTACTTTCGATTTTGAAATGTTTTTCAACGATTGTATTAAAACCCTGCTACTAATACCGTATACTCTCGTGCACAACAAACTTCGACCATTTCTTCATATTACAGCATCGCCGGATTCCTCAAAAACTCGATTTAAAAGAAAAAAATTTAGAAAATGTGTTCGTGACCTACAAATTTTCGCTCTATGCAACTACCTCTTTTTGGAGCTAGTTTCTCTGTTTACCACCCGTGTAGAGTTAGGACATTTTCGAACGTAACCTATGATATGTTTCTTTTCTATACTCTTTCTTATACTTATTTATGTCTTGCAACTCTGTCTTGCAGAAAGAGAAAGACAGATGGAGGGAACAACATGGAGATATTGGAGAATAGAGAAAAAGAGAGAAAGGGATGTAAGAAAGAGTGAACGAAAGAAAGAACCAAAGAGGAGAACAATCAATGATATATAGAAATGCGGGTTAATAAAGAAAGTACGAGAAAGGCATTGACGTTTAGAAAGACATAGACATGCGCTGTATATAGAAGACAAAAAGGATAGCAAAAAAAGTGTCACAAAAAGAGCAAGACAAAGACCACACCCTATTACCGACTATCACTCGGGACGTTGCAAACCTCGTGCAATATCATCGATAAATGGCGGGTGTACTGGATAGGTCATACTTTTCCCATTTTTCTTTTGTGTTAAAACGCTTCTCAGCTATATTTTGTAGTGTACTAGGCTGGCCATATATTTGAGTACCTACATGTCAAATATTATCCCAAATATTCCTCAAACAACAAAATTATTCAACAACATAGCCGTAACTTCACATATTTTTATGTAAAATCCATTTTTCAGTCAATATAATGAGGAAATGATAAGGTGATCGTTATAATTAATATAAAAATTAGAAAAGTAAATCAATTTTCTTACACTATGTAAATTGAGAAAACTGTTTGAATTGAATTAAGTTCAGACTGGCCGATTAAAATTGAACACTGATGCCGATTTGGCTATCACGAACAGTATATTGAAGCCGTATGTTCTGTTCGTGATAGTATAAATTTGTTCCTCACCAAACTTTGTTTGACTATAACGATATAACGGAATAGTTGATCGTCTTCGCACACGAGAAGTTGTTAGATAATATATTAGATGACCATTTTG
Organism: Fragum sueziense; assembly: GCA_963680895.1. Taxonomy (NCBI): domain Eukaryota; kingdom Metazoa; phylum Mollusca; class Bivalvia; order Cardiida; family Cardiidae; genus Fragum; species Fragum sueziense. The sequence goes on along the minus strand of OY804607.1, from coordinate 37,188,732 downwards.
TAATAAAATTTCTAACATTCACTGTAGTGTTTTTTCTAAAATTTGCATGGAAAGATGGATGTAAAGTTACGTCTTTATTGTTGAATAATTTTGTTGATTGAGAAATCTTTGGGCTAATATTTGACATGCAGGTACTCAAATATATGGTCAACCTAGTAGACTACAAAATATAGCTGAGAAGCGTAATAACACGAAACAAAAATGGGAAAAGTATGACCTACCCAGTACACCCGCCATTTATCGATGATACTGCACGAGGTTTGCAACGGCCCAAGTGATAGCCGGTAATAGGGTGTGAAGACATGGGTCAAAAGGTGACACAGAGAGGCGAACAGACATACATCCACTACTGACAGACAGACAGAAAGAATGGTGGACAGACAGAAGGATAGAGAGATAGACAGAAGGCCAAACTGACAGACTTTTACCTGACAATACAAGATTATTTCTCCGCCATAATTATTCCATTTATACCAGACTATTGGTGTTATAGCCCCAACACAGTCTCTCCAAATTGCCTACTTTATGCGTTATTTACGATAGAAAGCGGAATACGTTTTAGGCAGATGACAAAATCAGACATTTCCATCTAGGTTATTGATTCATAATATCCAACAGAGCAGGAAATAAGAGTCCTGAGTGAAGGAATTCTAAATGTCTTATTTCATGTCCAAACCCTATGTTGTGGGTCTCGTCAAGACGATTCAAATGAGTACCAAAAACATACGGTTTGGTGAACATATAATGAAATATTTCATTTTTAAAAGCAATCACCCCTCTTTTAAGTTACAGAGCAGTAGTAAAATGGTGACACAGAGAGACAGGCGAATAGACATACATCCACTGCTGACAGACAGACGGGTGAAGATACAGATAAAGAGACGGATAGAGAGAAGGACAGACTGAAAGTTAGACAGACAGACAGACAGACAGACAGACAGAGACTGACAGACCTTTACCTGACGATAAAAGATTAATTCCCCGCCATAATTCTTCCATTTATACCAGACTATTGGTGTTATCGCCCCAACACAGTCTCTCCAAATTGCCTATTTTATGCGTTATTTACGATAGAAAGCGGAATACGTTTTAGGCAGATGACAAAATCAGACATTTCCATCTAGGTTATTGATTCATAATATTCTCCATTCAAAACCTAGTCTTGTATAGAAGCTCGCTGTGTCCAAGGCGTAGGGAAATCGTTTTCACCTCGAGATAGCCTGAGTTTGACTAGCTCGGTTTTGTTCAGTTTCCGATAAGATTACATTGTACCATCCTCGGAATCCCAGCGGTCATAGCTCACGCTACATGAAGCGTCAGCTATGACCGATGGGATTCCGAGAATGGCATTGTACATTTTAATGCCAATCAAATATGTTTATGTATTTATTGAAATATGGTACAAAATCTCGAAAGGGCAATTTCTATCCTTTTTCTACTATAATCCAATGTCTATATTTATTTCAAAATAAATTTGTTTAACTTTTTTAAAAATATGATTTGATGATGACGGGACCAGATTATCACTTAGACTAAAGTAGATATTCAAATTATCCAATGTCCACGTTATCATTAACGAGTGTCAACTATATAAAACATTGTTCTATCAGATTTATGACCGTTTTGTGTATTATTATTATTGTGTATCTATTACTGTAAAGCAATGACAATGGGACAGACACAGTGAGAAAATATAGCTTCTTTGAAGAAACAAAACACAATAATTCCGGCACCAATATTATCACGTTTATTCCAGACAATTGGTTATTTATGGTAAACGCGCAGGGGTCGAATATAACATAGTTTATGGGTTAGGCTAATAGTTCTGTCAGATTTATCACAAGATAAGACCTTTCATATTGTTCATTATATTCTTTCAGGGAAGGCACATGCATCTAGAATATTTAGCTTCTTTGACAGGGCGCAATAATCCGGCACCAATATTATCACGTTTATTATGTACAGACAATTGGTTATTTATGGTAAACACACAGGGGTCGAATATAACCGAGTTTATGGGTTAGGCTAATAGTTCTATCAGATTTATTAAATAATCAGATATGTCATATTGTCCATTATGTTCTATCTAAACCATGACATGTAGGCAAATACACCGAGAAAATTCAGCACCTTTATCGTGACAGGGCGCAATAATTCCTGTAACAAAATTATCACGATTATCCCAGACAATTGGTTATTTACGGTAAACACACAGGGGTCGAATATAACATAGTTTATGGGGTAGGCTGATAGTTCTATCAGATTTATCACAAGATAAGACCTTTCATATTGTCACAAAATAAGACATTTCATTTTGTCCGCTAATCTTTCCGAAACCATGGCAGAGAGGCAGAGTCACACGCTGCGAGAGAATTCAGCAGTATTAACGTGACAGGGAGAAATAGTCACAGCACCAATAGTATCACGTTTATTCCAGACAATTGGTTATTTATCGGAAACACACAGTGGTCGAATATAACCGAGTTTATGGGTTAGACTAATAGTTCTATTAGATTTATGGCCGTTTTCTCCATTATTCTCTTTCCAAAGCGATGACAATTCAGCACCTTTATCGTGACAGGGCGCAATTATTCCTGCACCAATATTATCACGTATATCCCAGACAATTGGTTATTTATGGTTAACACACAGGGATCAAATATAACCGAGCTTATGGGTTAGGCTAATGGTTCTATCAGATTTATTACACAATCAGATCTGTCATATTGTCCATTATATTCTATCTAAGCCATGACATGGAGGCAAATACAGCGAGAAAATTCAGCACCTTTATCGTGACAGGGCACAATGATTCCAGCATCAATATTATCACGTTTATTCTAAACAATTGGTTATCTATCGTTAACACACAGGGGACGAATATAACCGAGCTTGTGGGTTAGGCTAATAGTTCTATCAGATTTATTACAAAATAAGACCTTTCATATTGTCAATCATCCTTTCAAAACGGAGGCACACACTACGAGAAATTCGGCACCTTTAACGTGACAAAGCTCAATAATTCCGGCACCAATATTATCACGTATGTTCCAGACAATTGTTTATTTATCGGAAACACACAGGGGTCGAATAAAACCTAGCTTGTGGGTTAGGCTAATAGTTCTATCAGATTTATCACAAAATAAGACTTCACATGCCGTCCATTACTCTCACTGCAAACGATGACAAGTTTTAAAGGAACCCAAGTTTTAAAGGGACCCATGCTAGGTTGTCAGACGTAAAAAAATCAAGAAATATCGTCTTCAATTGTCAACCTGCATAGCTAGATTAGTTCTGTACAGGGAAATTTCAAATAAAGTTCATTTGGTCCTTCTAAATAAAGTCTATTTATAATTACTCTATAACCCTATTACCCTACCCGTACTTTATACTTATAGTAAGAGTTATGGGAAATGGGACCTTGATAGGTAGTGAAAAACTTGGTTCCAGCACTAAAATGTCTTTCTTTTTGGCCCAAGAAAATGCAATGCACCACACAACAATGCAAACTCTTACTGTCCAAATATTGCTCTTATCCCTGAAGAACATAGCATGTGTCCATTTAAGGATTCTACGGTATGAAACCGTGTATGATAGAAAAGAAGAAAACGAATCCAGACTGACCTCAAGTATCACTGGTGGTGAACTCGGCCAAAGCGAGGGACTTTTTTCGCTACAACAAGGTACATATATTTTGCGTTTAAATGTGAGTTCAAAGATCTGATTGTTTTTCTAATAACAATAAATTTGTTCCAAAAATAGACCGGGTTTACCGATATGTATTGACAAACCGTCTGTGTTGTTATAACATGTCGTAACTACGGCTTTATCGAAGCCGTAGTTACGATATTTTATAACAACACCGACGGAATACTATGATCGCGAAAAAACGTCCCACGCTTTGGCCGAGTTCACCACCAGTGAGTATCTTACACGTAACGAGCTATCTTTCCTGTCACGGCACATATCACGGTGGATAATCACGTGATATAATCTATGTTATATCAGAACCCTCAGACGATCGATTTCTAATGTATTCTGAAATTAATTCATTACGCGAGGGGTTAATTAGGTTAATTTATTCAGCATTGTTAATCGAACCTTTCCCCTAGAAAGTCATAGTATTTTCGAATTCGAATTGGAGAAAGTTCTGGTAAACATGCATGAAAAGGAATAAAAATGGCGATGACCATTATTTTGCTTCAATTGTCACCCTTCAATTTTTTCAATTCTTTTTCGATCGTCTTATTAAACACTAAGTCTGTTGACAACAATATCGTTTGATAAGGAAAATCCAATGATTCAGATATTTGATAAAGGGTTGATAAGCCTAGTTAATCAGCGATAATGAATCGATTATTGAAAGATTCAATTTGCTTTTACCCTTTCTCAAACGATGTCATACTTACATAGTAGTCGGAAATAAACATAAAAACATAAAAAGCATTGACGTAGATGTACAAAAAGCATGTTCATCTTTATACAACTTTCCCTCTTTTTTCCTGTTACGTCTCTTGAAAGATCGACTTACATGTACATAATTTCATATCTATTTTCATGCGCTATCTGCAATGTCATGTAGCATGTACAATCATCAAGAAAATGGGCAATAAGCTGATTTTCACCATTCTTGGTTTATTTTTTTTTTCTGAATATCTCACACATACACAGTGAGAAAGTAGAAAAAATAGTAAAATTTAGAATGAATCAACATACATTCAAACAGTTCATAGCATACTTTCATATCTACTTAAGCGCGTTCTCTCATACCTACGTACAATGTAAAACATCAAGAGAAATGGAGAAAATGCTGATCATCAGCATTTTCTCCATTTCTCTCGATACTTTTCACTGAGATAGAGAGAAAGATGGAGAAAAAGAAAGTATAAACAATGATTTACCTACGTTCTCTAAGCTCTATAGTCCCATACTCTTTGTCAACACAATAACTGAACGAACTATCAGGAATGCCGTGTTCTCAGCGAAAACATCCAGAGGAAGGGATAAAACGTTCATTTTAAACATTTTCTCCATTTCTCTCGATACTTTTCCCTGAGATAGAGAGAAAGATGGAGAAATATAAAGTATAAACAATGATTTACCTATTTTCTATGGTCTATAGTCCCACATCTATGTCAACACAATAACTAAACGCACTATCAGGAATGTCCGACTGATTATGTTTGCGTTCAGTTTTATCAATTGTAACGCGTCATAACAAAGTCATAGCGCATTATCTGACTGATTCAATAAACTCCTTAAAGTGACATTTCAGAATTTTTTGTCATAAATTTTACTTTTATTTTTATCTGAAAGAGCATATTTCCCTATGAAAATTCTGAAAATTTCAAGCCAAAATATTGCGCCGTTTATGAGAAATTTATATTTTTGTGTTAAAATTGAACAAATTGTTGTGGACAACAGTTCGGATTTATATGCAATTTATCGATTATGCCTCAACTTTAAATGCGTGTTTCTCGCTTATTGGCAACAACTTAAAAAAAACTAATAGTATTTATGCTCATTAGAATAACCAATTTTGGCATCAAGACAAACTTTAAAAACTTGAAATTGGAATGAAATGTCCCTTTAATATAACAACTAAGATTGAGCTTACTTTTTATACAAATTTCTTCTTTAACTATACCATCATCGCCAGAACATTAATGCAATGTGACTATGCATTTATTACGGACGATTTAAAGAACTGGAAACTGTTATAAATTCCGGTGGAGCGAAATTAAAGTCTCATCCGATAGACCGAATAAAAGGAGAATTCGACGCAGAGACAATTGGATTATATAGGCTGGCCGTTCAATAACACCCGTCCGAATTGATAATGCTGCAGTTAGGTACATGTACAAACTTTTGGAAGAAAATCGTCATAATGCTCCCCGTGCTATAAGATTTTATCTTCGGAGATTTTGTCCTGACTCTGTTCATACATTGACGGCAGATTATTTTTTAACCCTTTCCCAAACCAGACCTGGTAATGACTTCACCTACAGAAAAGGCATGGAAAACATTGAGACAAAAGAAGAAAATGCTGAAAATCAACATTTTCTCCTTTTCTCCTTTTCTCTCGATGTTTTCTGTGCAATATTATTCAAAACTTTCACCTTTAGTAACATCCGTTTTGGGCAATCTAAATATCTGAAGTTTGGTAAATGGTTAGTATAATTATAATCTTTATCTCTTGATGCGCTAATCCCAGATAAGCTTTGTCTTTTAGACTATCTCTAAGCCTGGGGTTTGGCCCTATTTGATACACATGTGTCTTATATTAACCATTTATCAAAGGGAAAAAATAGACATCCGAGTATAACTCTCCATAGAGTTATAATTTGGGAACAATATAGCAGAGAAAACATCGAGAGAAAATGAGAAAACTCTTCTCATCTTTTTGTTTCTTCATATGTGTCTCATAATAATTGGCTACCCTATGACAATTTACAATCGGTTTATAGTGCGATCGAATGTGTCTTCTCAAGAACATAAGAATGAAAACGTGGAAATGAACAGAACAGAATTAACATTCACTAGACGAGTACATAGTACATAGTCACATACAAATTCAAAACATATTGTAATTACAAGATGAGAAGCATTGGAGTCCATACTTTGGGGAAGTCAAAAGCAGGAATTGGTTGGAAAAGGGTTAATGTACATGTAAGAATGTTGCGTAATGTCCTAGTTCCTTTTTCCTTTACATTCTGATCCTATGTTATGTCTGATCCTTTGTTTGCTCTTATTGGTAATCCTTTTCCCAAATGACGTAATATTACACTTCTGCAATTTGAAAGCTGCTGCTGACGGAAAAATAGGCGTTAATAAAATATGTAATTTACAGTAAAGCTCAAAAATATATGAGCCAGGATCTGGAAAACGTCCCTTATAGTATTTGAGACAGCCAGATTTCAAGGTCAGGCTGTGCCTAGATTCAGTCTAGCCAGCATCCTTCTTACACTCGAAAGGTTGCTACAGTTCATGAGGAAGCTATTGGAGAACAACATGGTTCCTGGTCAGACTGCGTGTATCACGCAGGCTGATCTGGAACCATGTTGTTCTCAAATGCTATAAGGGGCGTTTTTCCAGATCCCGGCTCATATTCGTTCCATATTGGTCATTTTGCATTTGTTTTTTTTATTGTAATGGGTTAAGACACAAATGTCATGTTGTTTTTCAAGATTACATTTTTCAAGATAAGCAAGGATTCGAGTAGATGCAGGGTTTGAAACATGTGAAACAGATACAATCGTGAGAATCAAATTAGTCAAATAAACCCACATTTTTACGAATCTACATGGGCATATCATTACGTGATCCGCGTGTTATTAGTTTTTGGGTCAAACCATTCCACATCCTTGATTTGACGCCGATTTTCAAAAAATAAACTAAGAAGACAACGAGGAAAAGGGACTAGGCCTTCTGGTAACTACCAGGGATTCTTCTTTTCCCTCGATGTTTTTTTTTTCAAACTCCTATACGTTATAATCATCAAAACTAAACGTGGTTTAGGAAATGGCTATTAACCCTTTCCCGAACGACGAAATTTTAGGGTGATCTACTTCAAAAACTACCACAATTGACAAAATGGTTGCTATTAAAGATAGGATTTGTGTAAAATATGGCGCAGAAAATATTGAGACAAAAGGAGAAACTGCTGGTTATCAGCAGTTTCTTCTTTTGTATCAATGTTTTCCCAAGCCTTATCTAGTAGGGACGTCAAAACCAGGTCTTGTTTGGGAAAGGGTTAAAGATCAAAGGGAATAAACGTGAGAATTAGATTAGTCAAATTAACCCATTTTACGAACGCATGCGATTATATTGTTACAGGTCTAAACAATAGGTTATTGGGTCAGCCTCTGTTCAGCCTTCATCCGTAAATTTTTTAGATTTGCCCTTTCCCAAGCAAACCTGGTTTTGACATCTCTAAAAGAAAAGGCTTAGAAAAATATTGAGACAAAAGAAGAAAATGCTGATTACCAGCCTTTTCTCCTTTTGTTTCATCCTTTTCTAGGCCATTTTGTACGCGAATCCTACCTATATCAAAGGGGCGGAGATGTTGCAGTGGTAACGCGCTGGACTTTTAAACACAGTGGTCGCTTTTTCGAGCCCCTGCCCTCCAGTCTTTCGGATGAGACTTTAAACCGAGGTCCCGTTTCCATATGACCTTAGCTGTTGAGTGGGACGTAAAATTCCATTCAATCCAATCCTACCTATATCAACACCAAATTTGTCATCTGGTGCAGCTTACAGTATACGACGCACTAAAGTTTTGATGTTTTGGAGAGGGTTAATTCTGTCTTGATCACACAGAAAGAGTCTGACCTACATGTATGTATATGAGAGCAACATTGATCGTGATGTCACAAGGATACTTTTTGACATAATTCGTTTCATTTAGGCCATGTATTATTGTATATTATCAACACAGGATATTAATGAATCACGGAACAAAATTATTCAAGGGCCAGGAAACTGCTTTACCGGATTTCTATCAACCCTTTCTCAAACAAGACCCGCAGTTTTGTCGTCACGAATAAAAAAAGTCTTTGGAAACATTAAGACAAAATAAGAAAATGCTGATAATCAGCATTTCCCAATTTTTCCTAAATATTTCCTTCGTCATTATATAGGCAAACCTTTTCTTTATCAACGCCCATTCTGTCGTCTGCAACTGCTGTCGAACCACGCAGACTACAAAAATAATGACATACAAAGCTGCTGTAGACGACAAAATTGATGTCGTTATGTTGTTAAGAAGAATATGACTTTTGTAAAATAAAGTACATAAAATGTTTCATAGCAATATGCGAACATACTTCCAATCAGAATCTTCACCATTAGCTTCAATATTTTCCCAATCATTTTCTCCAAAGGACGTCAAAACCATATCTTGTTTGGGAAAGACTTCAGCGGGGAAAAAGTTCATTTTCATATGAATACGTATTGAGACCCCATGGCTAGCATGCGTACAATATCTAAAGTGACACACTTGCTTTTCTCCTTTGACAACAATGTTCAAACGACCTCTATCTGCACATCGCACTGAGTGCTATACTTAAAGTAAGATCAGCGTGTATTATGAAAAGGCTAACATTCTAGGTTATTATAATTCACAATGTAGCCGATGGTATTTTATCAATTCATTTCCAAAACAAGACCTAGTTTTAAAGCTACTATTTCCCAGATTTGGACCCAAAAATTGTCAAATACAAACGAAATGTACACTTTTTAAGCTTTATATGACCTGATTAAATGATTACGACAAACTACTGAAGCAACGACTCATTTTTTCGCAATTTGATACCAAATTCTTGAAGCGATGTCGAAAGTAGGTCAAAACAGTAGGACATGCGACTTTCTTAAATGATGTCACAACATACACGATGACGTCATATTGAAATTCAAGTAGGAATCTCGTTTGAATTATGGTCCGCGCTGTATGCGTATGCGCAACAATTTAAAAATAATTCTAACCCCATCTGAGACGGGGTTGAATTTAGGTTTGGATTCTCTCTAAATTCAGCTATCTGTCTTGTAATTTCGGCTCATTCTCTGTCTGAATCGCATATTATTGACCATCCCGAGGTGGTCAACACAAAAGTTTTGCATATTTTTTCAAAAAAAATCATTTTTTGCAATTAGACCATCTGTTACCGTCGCCCTTTAAAGTCCCTAATCAAATAGCACTCGGGAAAACATGTAGACAAAAGAAGAAAAGGCTGATCTTCATCATTTTGCTTTCAAATTGGAAAAGTCCAACATTTTGATGTATGGAAAAGGGTTAACACAATATATTGACGAACCAAGGAACAAAATGATTCAAGTGTCAGGAAATTGCTTCACCCCGGCTTGTTCAAGGACAGGAAAACTACATGTAGTCGGTGGGGAGTCAAAACCTCGTAACTCCAGCTTATTCAAGCTGTAGTTACGAGGTTTTGACTCCCCACAAGCGATGTATGTCTATTGCCATAAAGGATGTATCCCACAACAACAAAATGCTTAACCAAACGACAAAATTTTGGGTTGGTCCAAATTCAAAGATGTTGCAGACGACAATTTCAAGCGAATGAAATACAGTAAATTTTGATCTTTTGGGGTAGAAAATATTGTGGGAAATGAAGAAATTGCTTGTGACAAGCAATTTCTTCATTTTCCACAATGTTTTCCAAAGCCTTATTTTTTAGGGGAGTCAAAAGGAGTCACTGTGTGGTAAAGGGTTAAGCCTTTCCCAAACAGCAAATTTTTTAGACCAGTCTGATTAAAAAGGTTCTATCTACAGACAACGAAATGTATGTTCAAAATGATTGGATTTATGTACATTGTAGCCCCAAGAAGAAAATGCTGATTATCAGCATTTTCTTCTTTTGCCTCAATGTTTTCCCAATCAATTTCTGTTAAGGGCGTCAAAACCAGGTCTTGTTTGGGAAAGGGTTAAGGAAATCCACTCTGATTCGATTTATGCGACTTATCACGACTTCGCCTGATTACGAATGTTAACGACGTCACCCGAAAAATTCGGACGGGGCGCGTGAATTACGTTAAAAGGCTTCCAAGATGGGCAATTGATTTCACCGTCTATTGGAAGAAAATCATTAAATTAACGTGATCCGCCAAACTCGGTTGTTTTAAAAGATTTGTTTGCTTTTCTTTACGTCGTTACTTAGATTAAGAAATACTGATTTTCGAGAAAATAAAGATCGGCAATTTCCGTAAAATCTCCATGAAGTGACGTCATACAGTGGCTTGACTCCGCCCCCAATCTAGAGCATGAGGTTTCTGACAAAGATAAAGTGTGCGACTTTTCTGTCATAAAGCGAAGTCTCAGTTTTTATCCATTTCTCGATTGTCAGAGTAATTCAGACAAACTTAAATCGTTCTTGGGCACATTCCTTCACTCACTAACGACATATTCTTTGACTGTTTTAACATTTTTCTAACATTTACTAAGGATGAATTCTTTGTTTTGAATATCGATTGGGGAAATCGCTTTATGACAGAAAAGTCGGATATTTAACTTTGTCAGAAATCTCAGGCTTTACGGGAAATGACCAATGACTTCCCGTTTTTCCCGCCATGACGTCATTATTTGACCGATATGACGCAATAACTTCAAATCGGAAGTTTAGCGTTTTTTCTTCGGTAAAGATCGGAAAAGGCCAAAATATCCAATTAAAAGACGAAATAAAAACACTTCTAATGTCTGAAAATTGTAGAAACTTTGATATTTGGTTATTAGAAAGGTGTTTTTTCGACACAAGAGTTTAATTTTACCAATCAGTGGACACTTTAAGGTGGAATACCTTCACTCATTTATTTATATATAGTACAATTTTAGAAAGTAGGGGCCTATTTAAATGGAAGCTTTTACAGACAAAAATGGTGTATATAAAAATAGAGTCCGTGTAAAATACGTAAAAATTACAAAGACAAAGGGAGAAATGCTGGTTATCAACGTTTTCTTTATTTGCCTCAATTTCTTCACAAACTATTACAATCAGGTACGTCAAAACAACGTCTTTTTTGAATGGGTAAATTGAAGTTTTTTTTAACTTTTTACCAAACGGCAAAATTTTAGATTAATCCAAATTCAGAGATGATGCAGACGACAATTTAAACTGAATGAAATTTTACATTTTTTTTGTCTTTTTATGTAGAAAATATTGTGGGAAATGAAGAAATTGCTTGTGACAAGCAGTTTCTTCATTTTCCACAATGTTTTCCAAAGCCATTATCTTGTGTGTGGGGGGGGTCAAAAAGAGTCACTGTGTGGTAATGGGTTAATAGGGAGGAAAAGCAACATTGTCTACTATAGCGTCCATGTTCTCAAAGACACGTCGGAACATATACATGTTTTAAGAATAGGTAATTGAACATTTTTCAGTCATGTTTTTATTTGCACAATTCTAATAAATAAGCAAGGAATTGGTCGATATGGTTTGATAAATATCGCTTCTTTTCAACAAAAACCTCGTAACTGCAGCTTAAAACAAGCTGCAGTTACGAAGTTTTTGTTGAAAAGTGACGATATGATATTTGATTCTTCGTCTCTCACCATCCTATTCAAAATTCGAGAAACTCGTAAGATATTATTTTCCTATCCATCTCTCCATTTCCAGGCATTAATGACAGTTATTCAAGAAAAATTATTGTGGAATTGGGGCGAGTCACGCAAAGATACTCTCTATTAGGCCGTGTCATGTGGGTTTAAACATTTCCCAAACAATGACGCACTTTGAGTCATCGGGGCGTCAAAACATGGAATCATACTGACTAAAAATGAAAATGGAGATAACAAGCATTTCATCCTTTTTCCCAAATTGTTCAATTCATATCAAAGACAGGGAGGCGGATCTAGAGGGGGGGGGGGGTCGTTGCATTGGCCGAAAATCATATTTTGACTATATGACATTAGTGTAACGTTACACATTAAACACATTTAAAGCCATCAGTTGGCCTTGCACCCCCCCCCCCCCTTTGGAAAACCCTGGAGGGCTTGGACCCCCCCCCCCCCGGAAAGAAATCCTGGATCCGCCCTTGAAAGAAATTTACATTATGCATGTCGGACCAATTTTATCATCTTCAACGCCTATTTTGAATGTGGACAAAAGTCACAAGCCACCATTTTATTGTTTTGGAGAGAGTAACCGTAATAAGGCAGTGTAGAATAAGATCACGTGTATGTGTGTATAATAATAATAATAATAATAATAATAATAATAATAATAATAATAACGACTTTATTTATAGAGGCTACACATTTGGTTGCCCAATCTTCCATGTGGGCCTCTCTTTCAAACAATATTTACAATAACATCAATTTACACATAATTTATACACACAAACAATTAAAATTTCTATTATTTAAGACATATTTTAGACTTGTCAAATTTTCTTATTGTGTTTGTCCATGTCTGTTACTGATCCTTTTTCAAAACTAAAAGAATAGAAACTATTTTACAAGCAAGCAGGTTGTGTACACTAGGATAAGACTGCATATACATGTAGGCTTATCTTTGTCTACACAGCCAGCCAAGTTCTGAATTTCAAGATCATCATAGTAAGGGTTAAGTAAGGCTTAGTAGTATTGGTACATTAAAAGCAAATTACACAAAACAACAGATAATGTACATGCTGATCTTGTTCCTAACTGCCTGCAAAAACGACTTGAAATCTTAATATTCCAGATTATCATACCGATAAATGATCTGGCAGAGCAGCCCATTCGAAACGATAGAGATGCTCTGTCAGGTCATTTATCGTGAGCTAACACCATAGGAAAAAACTTCGAGAAACTTCAGACGTCTGGAAACGTAAATTGACGACGGGTTTTCCGTCGTCAATTTCCGTTGCCACAGACGACACCCAAAGTTACTCTGATAAGTTTTTTTCGTATCTAATGAAGGATAGAATACCTTATCAAGAGTGGTCCAAATTGCAGACGATAAACGCAATTTTCAGCCATTCCAGAAATATAGGAGCCATTGGGTATAAAAAATCAAGAAAATTGAAGCTTCCTAACAAACCATTTTAACCTTATCATCTGTTGACAATTTTATTTCTGCACCTGGTTTTGAATTTTGATACATGAACTTTTTAGCGTTTCTGATATATTGCCTTTTAAAGTAACTGTACTTTGTAACTTTTAAAGTTCGAACGTAACGGAGGTTAAAAGTACAAATTTAGTTGTTTATCATGCTATATAAATTATTCAATCACTAAAATTAGGCATTCCTTCCCGTTTCTTGAAACAATATACCTTTGGTCATATTTCAGAATAGGCTATAACGGGTTCTTTGCTAAAAAATTTGTGATATCAAGGTCACAAGATTGGCTACCGAGCAGTCTTCTTTTCAAAACAAAAACATCTTTGCGTTTTTAGTAGGAAAATCCGTTTTACGGCTCATTGGGATATTCGTTTAGGGCTTAACAAATTCACAAATGTTTTAGGTTTAAGTCAAAAGTAATTTTCGAAGACTCTGTCAATCTTTATTAAACCATAATTACACTTTTTCGAACATGATCAAAGTAACGGAAGTTAAAAGTAAATCACTTAAAACGTAAAACGGATAATTGTTTACAGCTAACTATCAAACACATATAAAAAAAAACCTTAAATTGTCTAAATGTTTATCTAACGTTATCTCCAACATGAAAAAAGTTGTGCGTGCAAGGTCAAAAACTAGGTACCGAGGTCAAATGTAAGAAATCCCACTTTTAGTCAAGGAGTGCCAATTTTGGCTCAAATCTTGTTCAAAGCTTGAAATTAAAAGCTCATTTATTATGAAATTTGTTCAGAATCGTTTATCTTTAGTAGGATCTCTATTTAATTCTGCATTTAGTATGTCTCAGATTTCTCTCATATGAGCGATCTATGGCCATCTTGGCCCTCTTGTTTTGTTTTAAGTCTAGTTGGACTGTTAGTTGGACATTGTAACCACTTCTTGTCTGGACGGTTTCTTTGTCTAAACAACTTTTCGTTTCTTTCTTTTTTCTTTCGTAGAGTCTCTTAACTAATTTTAGTGATTCTTTGCGAATTTTCTTTGCCTTATCCTCACTTAAAATCGCCAATGGTATGTACGACTCCCGTTTAATTTCTCTTTCCTTTTTTGCATAGTTTCCAGATTCTCTCTTATTTTCTTCTCTGTAGCACATTTGAATCTCTGCTTTTGAAAGAGACATCTAAAATTTATGAAGAGAGGATATCATAATTACTATTAGAGCAACAAATGCATAGCTTTGCAATGCTATATCCCTAAACATTTACCACATCACTTAATTAACTTCCGTTACCAATTACCCAAATACCGTTGGTCAAATTACTCACCAATTATTTTAGACAAAGTGGTTTTTTAACTTTCCGGAGTTAAATCTATCTATTTTCAAGTTTATGATAATCAAATAACTTCGATATGTTCTGTTATAATTTAGTATTAATGACTGCTTTTTACATCGACTATTAACTTCCGTTACATTAAGAAATTTGCAGATGCTTGATAATATTTCAAGAGACGCATATGGTATTTTAAGTGAGTTCATGTATATACAAAGAATGAATATACGGTGTGTTTCAAAACAGGTACAAAATTTCTAAAAATCCTTACTATTCAGTATGTTGGTATTCAATATAACTTCCGTTACATAGTTTTGTATCATCAAAGTAACTATTGTAGTTGTCAGAAATGAACGTTTTTCATAATAACAGAAGTTTATTTGGGTTGTTCAATAAGTATAAGTGGACAAATTAATCATCAAACACGAATACTTATTAATTCTAAGAATTTTATTTGGTTTGAAAAATAAACTTTTAATAACCCTTATTTTTCAACAAATCCAGTTCCTGTAACTCGCAGACCTATTCAATGTCAAAGTTAAAAACGCTACGTCATAGACTCGTTTATGACTACAGCAGTGACACACAAATTTAACAGGTACTATTATTGGTTTAACTGCTTTGTAAACATAGTCGTTTTTTTGTTCCGGAGGTTAACTGTTCCGGAAGTTAAAAAATAACTGTCTGGGACACATTCAGCAGTGCAACCCTTCTGGAAAGAAATCAAAATACTGCTTTTTTGTCTGCAGGGCAGGTTTTCCGTTGTTCTTAAATAGGATAGCACAAGCGTAAACGAGTTTTCAGTAAATAAATGACGTCACGGCAGTTAATCGAAATTTACTCTGTTTTAGATTTTGTCTTCAGATATGGCAATATTTTTTACTCGCGCTTCCGCTAATGATTTTACTACTCATATTTCAAATATATGCGTTCCAATGACAATTTAGAAGAACAGAACTTCCTCGATATGACTTTATTGACATGTAGAATCTTTCGGTTTAGGGGTGTAACGGAGGTTAAAGGGTTTTTTGGCGACAGTTTGAAATAATATACTAAAATCTGAAATGTTGTCATGACTAAGAGTTATGCATCGTAAATTGAAGCCTTACGCCTCTATTGCAATTTTAGACAATGGTATAGCATGTGCGGCTTTTCCATTGGTCATGGTATTTATTGGTATGTCGTTACCCTCCTAGGCGACACGGTAAATTGTATGAATTCTGTGTGGATGGTCATCTAGATTGTCCACTTTTAGAAAGAACTTAAATGGAAATCTAACAAAAAATGTTTCTAGTGAAGAGGTAAGTCAATATGTATTGCCCCGAACATACAAGAAGATCCTTTCTTGCACAATATTGAAATGCTTGCGAGGAGACGCATGGAAAAGGAAATGGCTCCTAAATTTCTGGAATGGCTGAATTACATAATGTCCAATATATCAAAGGTCGTTCCGATTAACATGAGTATCCACAACTTATAATTTACATAAAAAATACTTTTACACCCTCTTGTTTGTTGCTCTGATATATGTACTCAGCGGATTTGAATGATATTTACGGTTGAAGACCCATAATAAGCACCAAAGAGCCAGCGGCCAAATTTGAAAAATGCCAGTAATTCCTAAATTGTGTACATTTCCATTCCAAATAGAAACATAAGCATTTTGTATGGTTTAGAATTTTGAATTCATGCATTCTTATGAATTTATTTGACAAAAATGTTCAAAATTACCTCCCTTGCATATGAATATAGAGTAAAATGATATTTGTAAATTATTTTCTTCTTGAAGCATAATCTTGAAATCCGGCACGGTGAATCAACTTCTGTGAAGTGTATTTACAAGTGTTAGTAATTTGATGCATTTCGTATGGCTAGAAAGAGGTGTTTTTCATTATGGGTCTTCTACCTTAAGACGCAAAAGATAAGGCCAAAGTACAAAAACTATGCCAAAGATTATCCAACTCCTATTACGGTAAACGGATTGAATGGAAATGTATTTTTGATACGCAGTGTTCTGTTAGACTTTTTTTTTCTAACAAGCAAAACAATGTTTAGTCTCGCAGTGCAGATTTGTGGTCTTTCCGATGAATATAGAGTAAAATGATATTTGTAAATTATTTTCTTCTTGAAGCATAATCTTGAAATCCGGCACGGTGAATCAACTTCTGTGAAGTGTATTTACAAGTGTTAGTAATTTGATGCATTTCGTATGGCTAGAAAGAGGTGTTTTTCATTATGGGTCTTCTACCTTAAGACGCAAAAGATAAGGCCAAAGTACAAAAACTATGCCAAAGATTATCCAACTCCTATTACGGTAAACGGATTGAATGGAAATGTATTTTTGATACGCAGTGTTCTGTTAGACTTTTTTTTTCTAACAAGCAAAACAATGTTTAGTCTCGCAGTGCAGATTTGTGGTCTTTCCGATGAATGGAATCAACAAAGAAAGATGCGCTTGATACGAACCTAAACCAGGGGGCAATGTCACATATCGTCGGTGTAAATGCAAAACCTCGTATGTCAATTCTTGCGATTTTCAAAGTACAAACTTGTGTGCCCAGTTACAGACAATTCTTGAAGGTTTTGAGATATTTTACTGATCAGTATTGATGACAAATCATATGTGAACAATATGTCCAAATTTCAAGTAAAACATTTCAATTTGGCAAAAGTTATTACACTTTTTACCCTCCCCTTTGAAAATTTCTAAAAACGAGATACGAGGTTTTGTATTTACAACGACGATATGTAGACCTAATGACAGTTTTCTCTCATTTTAGTTAATAAGCACATTTTTGCGTGAGATGGTGAAATTATCTGTTAGTTTACAACATTCGGATTTATTGGAGGCGGGCAGATCGATCAAAACTAGCTTGTGAGATGGAAATAAATTGGGAATATGGAATATGAAATAGAACTCAAAACACCCTTAATTCACTTGCGCAGAGCCATTGGAAATAACAAGATAATTATAGTTCCCATATTTAGACCTGGTTTTGGCAGCTGTATTAGATTTGGCTCAGAAAAACATTGAGACAAAAGACGAAAGTACTGATAATCAGCACTTTCTCCTTTTGTTTCAATATTTTCTGGGTTATTTTGAGCTGAAATCATCCCTCGGTCAACATATTTTTGTCATCTGTAGCATCTTTTGAATTGGACCACCATAATGTTTTGTCGTTTGAGAGGGTTAATTCACTTGCGCTGAGCCCTGGGAAATACAAACAAGATCTAATTCATAAAGAAAACATTTTACCGAAAAAGGACTGGTTTTGACGCCCCTAGTGCAATAGGCTTTGGAAAACATTGAGGTAAAAGGAGAAAATGCTGACCATCAGCATTTTCTGCTTTTGCTTCCTGATGATCAGCATTTTCTGCTTTTGCTTCAATAAATAATGTGCTATATTGTACACCAATTCTATCCGTTTTTACATTAATTGTCTAGTTTTCAAAATCTTTCAAATAAGGACAGAACATTCTTTCGTTTGGAAAAGGGTTACGAATGAACGTATCTAGCTATTGTCCACTTATGCCATTCTAACCCTTTCCCAGATACAAATGAGCCAGGATCTGGAAAAACATCCCTTAAGGCTTTTGAGCCCAACATAGATCCAGATCAGCCTGTGCATACGCACAGTCTGATCAGGATCCATATTGTTCTTCAATAGCTTGTTCGTGACCTGTAGCAACTTATAAAGAGCAACATTGATGCATATTGGACTCCATTTTATAACAGGCCGATCTTGAAACTCAATTTTGAAAAATGCTATAAGGGACGTTTTTCCAGATCCTGGCTCAAATATTTTACACCTGTCAGAAGAGAGACAACAAAGTTGTATTTGCAAACACCGTACTTGACATTATTTTCATGTTGACAATCAAATGTAACAACCTTATCTCAATATTGAAGATTTTGTAAACAAACTTCTAGTGTCAAGTGTGTTGTCGTCTAACTCTGCTATAGGTGTCAACCGTTCACAAACGAAAAATAAGTAGGGCCTATACCGAGCTTAGAGTAATCTTAACGAGAAAAGGAGAAGATCGTCGCTTTTCACGGAAAACCTCGTAACTGCAGCTTGTTTTAAGCTGCAGTTACGTGATTTTTGATGAAAAGCCGCAAAATGTTGGTCAGCGTTTTTTTTTTTTTCTTTTTTTTTTCTAGATATCTCTAAAGAACTGGTACATCTCTATTTGTCTCACCATTTCCTTTTACGTATTTCACTCAAATTCTATCATTACAGTCATACACCCATTTTAATGTCTGTAACAGCTTTCAAATCTTTAGATTCAAGAGCTGTATTGTTAAGAAATTGGCTAATTAAGGTAGGCCATCCCTACTGAGGTTCACTCAAAGTTTGAATTTTTCGTTTGACGTGGTTACCTATCCGCATCTATTCCGCCGACGTCGTACTCTCCAGAGCCGAGGCCTATTGATTAAATCATCAAACTACGACATTTCATCATAGTTTACGAAGAGGAAATGTACTTTGTTGTAAGAAAGTACCGACGTCGTGGAAAGTTCCGCCACCGAATGTGTACTTACGTTTACAACTTCGCTCGAATAATTCCGACGTCGCATGAATCTAATCAGGGAGAATAAGGACAGACTGCCTTATGCACTTTGCTGTTGTGCGATACATCCCTAAGTTATGACAATAAAACTACATGCAGTTTTCTTGTCCTTGAATGATCCGTGGTGAAGCAATTTTCTGACACTTGAACCATTCGGTTCCTCAAGGTAGTCCATCCCTAATGAGATTCGCGCGACGTCGGAATTTTACGTGCGACGCCGTTCACAATCCGTTACGCATCCAAACCTATTCGGGCGACGTCGTAAACATTCGGCGGTGGAACGTTCCACCGCCGAATGTTTTCGACGTCACCCGAATAATTCCGACGTCGCGTGAATATCAATAGGGTGGCATACCTTAAAATTCATCGTCATCCGTAGAAGAAAAAGAAGATTTTTCTTTTAAATGTGACATTTCAACGTTTTTTTGAATTTTTTTTTTTTTTTTTTTTTTTTTTTTTGTTTTGTTTTGTTTTTGTCACTTTACAATGGTTTAGGCTACAATGGTTCTACAATTCAATCAAAGACAATGAAGAAATAACCCTTCTCCCTTTTTACCTTCTTGATAGAAAAAAACCCTTAGGAATACATACATTGAGGCAAAAGGAGAAAATACTGTCAACCATTACCGTTTCATTTCGCCTCAATATTTTCTGTACTTTATTATATGTTATTTGTATCGTACCTTTACCGGCGTCAATTTTGTCATATGCAGGAGCTTTCGAATTGGAGCAGTCTTATTTTTTACTGCTTGGGAAAGTGTAAATATCTTTTCACAAAACCCAAACAATTGTACAAACGGACAAAACTTTATGATCAAAAGGTCAAATATTACAACGGAGAACTTAAAATTGGGCAAATAAGTCAAGTGTATCTTATTTGAAGTCAAAATCGACGTGACCTTTTTTGCCAAAATTACTTTTGGTATCATAAATGAGTTGCATACAAGATTCACGAGAGGTTGGAAGCAAATGCTCTTCAGGGCTACAAATAAGAGAGATCATTTAATGTTAATGAAACCCTATTTTGTGTTTGAAAGGGTTTCCCAACTTACCATTCCCAAAACGAAAACATTTAAAATGGTGTCCAATTTGAAAGTCGTTGCATACAGCGAAAGGGGTATACACATGTATATTTTAAGGATTAAATTAAAGGATAGAATATAGCGCATAAGCTATTGAGGCAATGGGAAGAAATGCTGATTATCAGTATTTTCTTCGTTATCCTCAAATTTTGCTAAAACTTTTTTGTTATTTGGGACGTAACAACCAGGTCTTATTTGGAAAAGGGTTAAGTGACTGGTCACATTCACTTTGATGTTATGAATATTTGATAGCATTGTAAGACTAAAGCTAATTTGACCCTTTCCAATACACACATGAATTTTGTCTACATTGATAGACAAAGGTCCGGAAAAATACTGAGTGAGAAAATGAGATGCTGTTAGATAAATGGTATTTTCTACTTTTCCCTCAATAATTTCTGTCCTGTCATGTCGCAATTTTGTATTCGTAAAGCAATATTTCTGTATTCAACGGCTCAATTCGATATTGTTCAGTCTTTATAATGTTTTTTTTGGGGGGGAAAAGAGTCCATCCTTTCCCAAACAAGAACTAGATTTGAATTCAATTATAAAGAAAATACTTTTTGGGAAAGCATTCAGATAAGTATGAATTGCTGATACCTTTTGTCTCAAAATTTCATGTACAATTATTTACAGAAATTCCATTTTCATTAAGGTAGAATACCTGTAATGTGGCCATTTTGAGATTCATAAAATATCAGATTTTTTTCTAGCGTCGTCTTTAAGTATCCGAACTTATTCGGGCACTGTCGTGATCATTCGGCGGTGGAAAGTTCCACCGCCGAATGTTTTCGACGTCGCCCGAATGATATCGACGTAGCACGAATCTAATTAGAGGTAGACTACATGCACTTTGTCTTTTTCAGAAGCTATCTGGTTACGTCTAAAATGTGTTGTTTGGGAAAGGGATAAATATTGAACGGCTAAACTAAACTGTTGGCTTTGATTGTCAACTAGGGAATAATTTTCCTAGAAAAGTGTCGGGGTCGTGTAGGATTCAATGGTTAGCTGTTGTAAAGTCTATTATATGATAAAACAATAGAAAAATGCTGAAAAGCAGGATTTTTTCCTTCCCAATTTGTCTGAAAATTCCTTTGAGCACTATAATAGGGAACGATTTAATCCAAAGTATCTTGTTGTAATTTCGGACAAACAATAACATTTCGTAGGTTTATCAATACAAAACAGTGAACTAATTTTACCACAAAATTCATCGCTATGGCTAGCTGTTGTAACGTCTATTATATGTTGGAACAATAGAAAAAATAGCTGAAAAGCATATATGGGGTTTTTCTCTAGCTTGTTTTGTATGCAAAGATTTAACCCTTTCTCACACAAGATGGACAAAAGAAAGAAATGGAAACCGATATTTTCTCCTTTTGTCTCGATATGTCCATTGGTGTATTATCTATGAATACTATAATAACAACATGTGCGTCGTTGTAAATGCAAAACCTCGTATCTCGTTTTTGGAAAATTTTAAAGGGGAGGTAAAAAAGTGTAATAACTTTTCCAAAACTGAATTGTTTTACTTCAAATTTGGAAATGTTGTTCACAAATGATTTGTCATTAATACTGATTAGTATAAATATCTTAAAACCTGCAAGAATTGTCTTTAACTAGGCACACAAGTTTGTACTTTGAAAATCGCACGAAACGACATACGAGGTTTTGCATTTACACCGACGATTGGTTTTGTCGCCTGCAGCAGCTTTAAAAATCAAAGAACTGAAAGTACTGTTGGAAAGCAAATGGAGACACTCCACAACGGGAAATGCTTCCGGGTCGTAGTATACAAACATAGTTCCGTCAAAAATGGATTCGCTCCTTTTGTTGCTTTGATTCTGTGTCTAAAGAATAGGCAGATGCATGAAACGTGGTTCTGTATACTGGCAGATCATCAGTGTACTGCTAGGATGTGTTTTAATGAATTTGTTGGGAACTAGTTTCTTGCGCGGTCGTGACCTTTCATGGGGGTGTGTCACATGCAGATACCGAAATAAATGGCACATTTCAAGGGTGGCTGTGTTCACGGGTGCGTGATTTTAGCTGATGGTGCTATTGATACCACTTTCTTGGTAGCAAATTAAAGACAAAGAAATGGTCTGTCAGGCAGACTAAGTAAAATGTGCCACAAAGACTTCTGAGGGGAGCTAGAAGCTGCCAAATTGGCCCATTTTACTTTATATTTAATAGGCCCGTTTCGTTGAGGAGTGACACCTATATGAGCCAGAAGTGAAAATTACGAAATTTCAACTTTGACCACATTTTTGTGTTTGAAGTTGCTTCAATTGATCTGAAAGTAAAGAATTTGTGAAAAATAGACCATATTTTCGAAATCTATGTCATATTTTAACTTGAATTTAAAAAATTTAAAAAATGTTAAAAAGAACAAAGACAACGTTAGAAACCACATCAAATGGAGTCGATTGCTTGTGTTGTCAATTCCTGTGTATTTTTGGATAGGTAATTCCTTTTAGTACTAGTTCAAGGTGAAACTAGCTTAGAAGTATCGTTGGAAAGGCGTAAACCCCTTTATCCCAGAAACACCCCGCCTAAAATTAAAAAAGGTACGTGACATGATTTTTTCATTAAATTTGGTTTGAAATCAACCTTTTTTGCACGAAATGCCCTTTGTTTTGCTTATCACACAATAGATAAAGCAAAGTATTACACAATTCTGGATTTTAAATCGATTTAATACATATTTAAGCATTTCAATAACAGAAAATGACTTTTTTAATGTTTAACATTTAGTCCCCCCCCCCCCCATTTTTGTATGCCCTCCCCTTCGTGATTTCCTTCTATTTCCTATACAAAATCCTTTTCAAGTAGGAGAAACACGTATGCAGTAATTATGAATTTCTAAGATATTTTGAAAGCATTTTTAAATGAAAATAGACTGCAGAAACCCTTTATCCGATAAAGACTTATATTACTATTGATTTCTGTTTCGTGTGTTTTCCACATTTGTATTGTCTTTAAAACATTTGTTTTTCCTTCTCAAAGACACGGTTTTCAGCTAACTTGAATATCAGAAGACGGGAAATAGCAAGAAGAATCTTGTGTAAAATATTTCAGCCGTTTTAAAGATTTTTTAGGTCCACAAAATAACGAATTTTAGTAGAAAATCGATAATTTTGTCATTTTGGCCCCTTTTTACGTGCCCCGTTTCTGCTAATTTGTCTCAGGAGTTACGAGTTTCGTTTTAAATAGTGTTACTAATTACATAGTAACAATTTGCAGTATTTCCACATTCAAAACATCGTAGGAAAAGGCGAAAAACCCTTAACTCTCCCCGATACGTACTTTGGTCATAATCCGATTTAAGAGGCTTAATTGGCCAGCAGTGGCCATTTCCTGTCCCAAAATAGTCTTTGTTTTTATTTATTTTATTGTACAAATATATATCTGCACTCAAGTATAACTTTTACAAAATTCGAGTTTAGTTTTTACAGTTTAAAATGTTTATAAATGATAAAAATAGGATTTCAGACTGAAAAGGGACATTTGTCTTAAAACAGCCCCTTTTCCGCATTGCTTTATGCAATATTTTCAAGAAATGCATCTTACTGTTAAAGCTTAAGGGACGACAGAGTAAGTATCTTTTTATTTTTTGAAAATCTGACCATACATTCCTGATTTATTCCAATTCAAGTAAGCCAGGGGGTCTCAACCCAGAATTGCATTAAAACATCGTTTTGCAGTTAGGGGGACCCTTTTTAAAATGCCACTTGGTTGTTATTTAGAGACATTTTTTTGACTCTTTTTATGTTTTCTTTTTGGAAACTCCATAAAGCACTGACCTGAGACAGATTTGGTAAATATTTTATAAAATCATTCATTATATAGGAGACACTCCACAACGGGAAATGCTTCCGGGTCATAGTATACAAACATAGTTCCGTCAAAAATGGATTCGCTCCTTTTGTTGCATTGATTCTGTGTCTAAAGAATAGGCAGATGCATGAAACGTGGTTCTGTATACTGGCAGATCATCAGTGTACTGCTAGGATGTGTTTTAATGAATTTGTTGGGAACTAGGTTCTTGCGCGGTCGTGACCTTTCATGGGGGTGTGTCACATGCAGATACCGAAATAAATGGCACATTTCAAGGGTGGCTGTGTTCACGGGTGCGTGATTTTAGCTGATGGTGCTATTGATACCACTTTCTTGGTAGTAAATTAAAGACAAAGAAATGGTCTGTCAGACAGACTAAGTAAAATGTGCCACAAAGACTTCTGAGGGGAGCTAGAAGCTGCCAAATTGACCCATTTTACTTTATATTTAATAGGCCCGTTTCGTTGAGGAGTGACACCAAATGTTTAAAATATTGTAGGCCTGTCCAGAAGTAGGGTACTTTGATTAGGTACTTTGATTATCCGTTTGAATACCTTGAATACTTTGATTCCATGCTGGAGTTGTATTTATTTTAGCATAGTTATCGTTTGTGTAAATTAACCATTTATAGCTTTGACTTTATTTCATAGTTCAGTTAACTTGACTGACTCATTTACAAGGAAGGCCATTGCACTGATCTTAGAACCATAGTAAAGCAAATTACTACGTCGGTCTTTTCTTCTCTTAGAGACATGATTAATTGAATGTTTCATTTTCAGTCACACAATTCAATATCTACATGTATAACTTCAGACTTACATATCGAATATTCGAATGACTGTTACCTCATTAATCTTTGATTTAGATAGAACTATTTATAGTGAGGATGACCGGAAGATGTTGTGTGGTATGCAGAGAATGGCAAAGTGCAGAGAGGTTGCTGCATAGAGAAGCAAATTTTGCAAAATTTGCTTCCCAAAAATGGCGCCATTCTACCATTTTGTTGAATGAGAAAGAGGTAAACGATACCCGGTCTACTACAAGAAGACAAACACAGATATAAGTGGCCAAAATACTCTTAATCCATTACCAAACGACAAATATTTAGACTGATCCAAATTCAAACATGTTGCAGACGACGATAATAAATATCAATATTTTTGGCCTTTCTGAGTTAAAAAAAATAGTTGGAAATTAAGAAATTGCTTGTCACGAACAATTTCTTCATTTCCGACAATGTTTTCCAGGGCCACTTTCTTGTGGGGAGTCCAAGAGTTATTTCGTGGTAATTGGTTAAACTCTTTTCCAAAAGACACAATTTTAGAAGACGAAAACATTAATTATGGCTTTTAAAAAATGCATATAGATTTATTACTATAGAAGCCTTTAGCTAGATTCCCAAACAAGAACTGGTTTTGGCGTCCTTAAAAGATGAAACTTGGGAAAATATCGAGACAAAAGGAGAAAGTGCTGATGATCAGCACTTTCTCCTTTTGCCTCAGTATTTTCTGCGCTATATTGTACATAAATCCAACATTTGTTAGTATCAATTTCGTTGTCAGCAGCAGCGTTTAAATTGGACTACCCTGGAATTGTGTGGTTTAAGATAGGGACAAAGGAAATATCTACACGCAAGGTCCCGACATTTTCTATATATTCTTTCACTGTCTGTTTTCTAAAGTTTTCTTACATGAATTTCAAAACCACCTCTATTGTTTAGAAAAAAATATAATTATTGTACATGCTCTAAACGGTGTGAGTAAAGTCTAAAGTTCTTTACCCTTTCTAAAGCAATAACTTAATTTAACGTCCTTAAGGTACACTTTGGACCAATACAGAGATTAGTCTTATGTCAAAAGAGTTATCCAAATTATCCCTTTTCCAAAACGGTAAATCGGGGTGGCCCAATTTAAGAACTGCTGCAGATTACAAAATTGGCGTTGATAAACAAAGAATTTGTTTACATTCTAGCATAGAACATAATGATGCAAACGGTAAAATGCTGATAATTAACAATTTATTCTTTTGCTTCGATGTTCCCCATACCCAGCATTATCTATTTAGGAAGTAGAAATATGTCTTGTTTTTGGAAAGGTTTACCCATAAGATTACAAAAAGATACTTTTTTAACATTATAGATGAGCCAGAACTTGAAAAAACGTTCCTTTAAAGCATTTGAGATAGCCAGGTTTCAAGACCAGGCCGTGCATAGATGCAGCCTATCCAGCATCCATGTTACTCTCATATGGTTGCTACAGACCATGAGGATGCTATTTGAGAACAATATGGTTCCTGGTCAGACTGCGTGTATACGCAGGCTGACCTGGAACCATGTTGTTCTCAAATGCTATAAGGGACGTTTTTCCAGATCCTGACTCATATTCAAAGCAATTTCGTCTGCAATTGCTTTTGCTTTCAACAAGCGAACAATGTGACCGGCAATGTTTAATGATAAAAAGCACTCACCAAAATGTTCTTTCTTAATCTTTAAATATCCAATCGAATCAACAAGTTCATGTGATTCTTTATCCCCAAAACAAATGCAATAACATTATCTTCTGCAAAGCGAAAGCAGTCTGCAAATACTTTCGGTTTGAACAGATCTATAAAGCAACGTCCCAAATAATATTCACTTTAAGGTAGTCCACCCATAGTAAGATTCATGCGATATGGGAATTTGTTCGGACGTTTCCGTAAACATTCAACAACGTCGCACAAAAATTCCGACGTCGACGTGAATCTCATTAAAGGTGGACTTCCTTAACAAATTAATTTTAACTCACCGTAAGAGTCGGTCCATAAAAATCCAATTTAATTCCACAAATGCACATAAACCTACGAACATATAGAATACTATATCTCAAACAATTATAGGGACAATTGATAAATTCTCCCAAGTCGATAATACAAATACACCTCGGCATTCGCGGGTTAGGATCAATGATAAACGAGGTCGATCATTATTGGGGACGAATACTTCATTCATTCACCGTCGCTTCCTGTTTCACAATGCGACAACAATATATAGTTATTGGAAACATTGTACGCATTATATACTATATCGTCGCTTTCCATCGAAAACCTCATAACTGCATCTAAAAACAAGCTGCAGTTACGCGGTTTTCGTTGAAAAGCAAATATATAGAGGACAAAGTGCAAAACCATTTCAAACCTTTTTTCTTCCAAACGTCAAAAAATATGTTTATTTATATACTGACACGCAAAAGAAAGCGTGCATTTGGTTATGGGTACATCATGGACATTTATCTAGGTCAAAGGATATCATGTGTTGTATCAACATTTACAAGAAATATGAAGTGAAGTAAATATTCGACGGACATTTGGTCATTAAAGGGACCCATTATTAGTTGTAATATTTCCAAGAAATATCGTATGGAGCGGTCGACCTACATAGCTAGATTAAGTGAAGTTATGAAGTTAGTCAAATATGTTTATTATTGACCTATCCGTCATTTATATTTATAATAACATTTATGGGAAACTGGACCTTGATAGACAGTGAAATATTTGGTATCACCACTAAAATGCCACCCTTTTTCTTGTCCTATGTAATGCGATGCACCACACAACAATGCAAAGTCTGACTGTCCCCATGTTTTTTTCTTATCCATGGGAAACCTAGCATGCGCCCCTTTAACAGACATTTGGTTCGTGAGTAAATAAGTGAAAAATCAAACAAAATGCAAATTTGTGGAATTTTATTCATGTGGATTTTCTTTTGTTTGTCTGTTTGTAAAATAAATCATTTAAAAAAAACAATTTTGTAGGGCTGTTCGGGTGCTTTGGAAACAAAAAAGTCAAGGGGCTTGCAAAAATATATCCATTTAAATGAATGTTTCCATAGAAAAGGCGAAATTGGAGATTTTTGACTAACATTTTTATTTCCCTGAATTTTTTTCTACTTATATAATTAATATTAAGTACACATATTTCACCTCAAGTAACATCTGTTAAGCCGTCTACAACAGCTTTTTAAACTGTAGGAGTATTCCAACACTTGTCTTTTGGGAAATGGTTAAAGTGCGTCTGGTGTGCAGTTATTTCCTCAGTTATTGTGAAACGTTGCATTATGTTCTAAACATAGGACTAATTGTTGGTTTGATGTCCTTTCACACTCGCGTACAACATATTTTTCTGTTATATTTTTCTCGAACTGTCTGTTTTGCTATGCGACAGGAACTTTTAACTTTTACCAATGTTTTCTAGATTAAAGGGATATTAAAGGGGCCCATGCTAGGTTTTTATGCTTCCGAACTATTCGGGAACTCATATTTGTACATGGAAAAACAATTTGCAAAGCATAAAGACCTCAATCACGACGAATAACCATCTTTCCTTTGCTATAGATCAATCCTTTACAAGCGTGTTTACAGGTTCTATTTTTACTTCAAAACAAGACAAGGTCAAGGTCAACGAGACACACCTCTGCGATATTAACACACCGCACAACCGGCTGTGTCGATGACTGTGACCTTATTTGCGAGGGATACGTGGAAAGGTTTATTTTGTAGAAGCACTGAACAATTATACGCGTATTTATCGACTATAGAATACCAA